>CAVLEF010000011.1:10140000-10655417 GCA_963661955.1 Leptosia nina
ACCGTTTCACTGGTCGGTTTTTATTTACAGGCAACAACAACAACTAACTGATCAGACTTCTGTGCCCTGCCCGACCGAAACAACTTATTGTTTCCCCGCGATTCAAACCAGGACCTCTCGCGCTTAACGCGATGCTAGGCAGCACGTTCAGCCGTTTAGCTAGAGAGGCGGTCGGTTGATTAAGAATACCTTTACAATTTATGTAAGCGTACCGTCCGACGAGTTTGCATGATAGACTCGAGTATTCAACATTAAAAATAGTTGATAACAGTAAATGTTTTATTATAATTTTCTTATCTTAAACAATATTTCAAGTATAAGTGTTAGTTGGTAGACCAAAAGTAGAGCTACCGCGGCAGTAGGGGTAGCATCGTTATTTTTACTAACCGTTTCCAAACAACCATGTTTTCAACGATACGTTGTCGACTTTTATAATTAACTGCTTTAATTTAGGTTGTTCGTAACCCAGGTTTCGAAACAATAACATAATTGCTCATGCAATACGCAACATAATGTCCAATGAAAATTGTATATGTCAAAAAGGTCGAGAGCGCATCTTTTTTAGTTGTTACATGACTAGGATATCACGCCACCCATTAAGTGAACCTCGCGCTCGTCTGTCCTTCGATTCCTTTAAAAATAGTATGCGCTATCGCCTTCTATTATATCCAGCGGTTAAATATAAGTCATTTTTCAGACATCCATTTCACCAATTATAACGCCGGCTTGCTTTGGATTATCCGCTCTAATTTCAAGCGTATTGCTAGTCTTCACGCCAGAAACGTGTGAGTTGCAACTAGTAGATACTATAGAACAACTGGAAAAGGACTGTGCGATGACAAAGCTAAGAAAAGGTGAAATTAACTGCGCATTCGAAGATATAGAGCAATTGTAATTGAATGTTTTCAAATATGTAGCATTATTAAATACCGACATATATTGCGCATATTAATCCTTTATACTTTGTTTTAAAAATTTAGTACATAGTAAGTTCAGTAGGTATCTACTATGAAGAATTATTGATTTTAGTCACGATGCGGGTTTTCTACATATACTTAAATATTGAGTACCTGTAATGTCATTATTTGTAGAAGTACCATGTCTAGAAATCTAGCGAAAGGTACGGTTATAGAAAAAGAAACATATACAACCACCTGTGTTTATCCATCGATTGGTCAGAGGCGGTACCGTACCGGCCGATCATTAACCCAGTTGGATTTCACGCCGCGTGCCGAGGGCACGCCACCCGCGCCCTCCGGCAGTTCGCCACGATGCAATTGCCCGAAACTCCTCCACCGCCACTCGCTCCATTATGGGACAGAGTCCTTCGTGCCCGCGCCTTGCCGCCCGATTTAGACGTGCAACTCCTCTATGTAGCCATCAAGGATCGTCTCGCTCACCCCGAGTGGGAAGTGCGGTTGCACGCGCTGCGAGTCCTCGCGGATCTCCTGCCTCTCTCTGGAAACGCTCTGTCCTTCCCGTTCGATCAAGTCATCGACAACTTGGGACATAGCTCGCCGAACGTGAGGAAGGCTGCGTTAGATGCGCTCAAAGTTTTTTGTATCCATTGCGAGGAACCGGAATGCGCAGCGCGTGCGATTTTAGACAAGTGTTCCTATAACAACGTAAGACCTCATTCAGCCGATATTAGTTTAAAAATAAGTGTCGTACAAGGCCTAGTGTTAAGTATTCCTACTCTTTTCGGGATTTTAAAACGGAGAAGCGGAGATCTGGACATGTTCCCTTTGATAGAAAACTTAGGGGAGAAATTATTTGACTCTATGCACAAGGACGCCGCTTTAAGAACTTTAATGAAATTACGACGCGTGTGTGGACCGCGCGATTATGCTTTCTACTTTTCTAGACTAGACCCGAGAATACAGAATAAATTTCGCTACTTGTGCGAAATATACGATGAAGACTCGATGGACGTATACTACGCGCCGAGGAAACCTCAAATTCAACATTTAACACAAATGAATCGGCCTTTACAAAACTCTACTACGGTACCCCTACACTTTTCTACAGACTCGTCGACTGAGGGGTCCTATAGAATACCACTACATCATAATAACAATTTCGCAAAAGTAATAATTGAAACTGAAATACAATTTGATTCCGATACAGCGATCACTATGACTGTTTTAGAACAAAATGAAACGGAATCCGACAGAAATCCGGTGAGTGATGAGGACGTTTATAGCGATGATAATTTATTTCTAAAGTATAATCAAGTGGATTCCGAAGAAGACTCCGACGTAGTCGTCAAAAGAGTTCGTTTCGGGGGTGAAAGTGTCAAAATACGGACGCCAGATAGTGATAATTTATTAAATAGTGAAGAAGATATAAATGTCAATGTTCCTACGAACACATTAATTGAAACAAAAAGTGATGAGGTTTTAGCGAGCAAGCCTAAAGATGTAAGTGAACAAAAAGAAATAAAACGAGAATCCTTTTCAAACACAACGCGAATTACACCCAAAAAAAGTGGTATTCCGCTACCCGTGATCCAAACTAAAAAAAATAGTCAAACTAATGGAATTAACAAAGGTGATGTTAAATTAAAGTCGAAATCTTTGAGCGAATTATACGAATACTTCAACAATAGAAAAAGAGAGCCCAAGGATAGAACTGGTTTTGCATTAACGCTTTCAAACCAGCGATCGCCCGAAAGGGTTTCTGGCAGTCCCGTAGAACCACATAGAGAAGTTGAAGTGTTACATAACTTACAAAGGAGTCCCACAATATCGCCTAGAAGACCGCACAATCGTGTGAGTGTTGATGGCAACGGGTGAGTGTTTTCTTTTTCCCGATTTAATACAATTTAGTGTCCTTTTGCCCATCATAATATTTTTGATAAGTCATAATGTGATTTTGGCTGCTTTCTACAGATTCGTCCTGAATTTAATAGCTTCTTCGCCCCCTGAATCCCTCTTGCTGTCTCCCAGACCGGCGTCCCCATTACGGACAAAATACGATTGGGAGAGCTTGGATCTTGTATCGCAACACGTCATTGATCAACTACATAATACGGTAATTATAATTCTAAAAAAATCATTATTTCTATTTTAAATCTGCTTAATATTCAGCCTTGACATGTCTGGACGAAAATTGTCCTTTGCATGTTAATTAAATTCGGTCGGACTGTAGACACAATAAAACGTCGGGGTTGTGATTTTCTCGCGATAGCGTTACTTTGGTTTAAGCGTGGGTGTATGTATATTAATAATTAAAACAAGGCATCATGTCAAAACGTAGTTATGAAGTGTATTTTTCGGACTTTGTAAAGTCCAAAAAATACCTATAACTACGTTTTGACATGATGCCTGAAGGCAAAAAAGAGGGTTTTCAATTCGGTCTATAAGGCGTACCCTTATAGATCGAATTGAAAACCCTCTTTTATATAAATAAAACAGGCTTTCAACTCAGTTTTACCTTTAAGGACATAATTAGACATATTTTATGTTTGTTACATAGATCTATATTTTCCAATAGCAATTTTGCTCATCCAAATTTGTTCTCGCTAAAATTCTCTTCACCTTTATAAACTTAACTTAAAGACTTGATTGTAGAAAAGTCAAGCTTCATAATAAAATGTCGTACGCTCGTTTACCAGGAAAACTGGATAGCCACAGTGAAGGCGGCCGATCAGCTTCACGGCACGCTATTGCAGACTGATAACGTGACGCGAGTGGAGCCCGTGGCCTTATCTCTAATACAACACATGTGGGCGCTAAGCGACGCCGTGAGTTATTCAAATATTATAGGTGTACTTGGCACTCCAGCTACAAGCCAGGTGCTAGTGCTCTTGCAAAAACATTGTAATTAATATTACGTGGTAACTTACAAACCAGTATCCTGTACTTGGCCTATCACTTTACATTTAAGATCAGAGAAAAGTTGCTTAACTTAAGTGAAGCACTTAATGGTTTAGTGAATAAAATGCAGGTCCACTTTTTGTTTTCATAAAGAATTGTGTTTAGGTTTCATAGTGTCCTACTTTTTACAATATTAATAACACAATTTTGTATTGTAATTAAACTACCTTTCTACTGTACAGGTGCCAGCAACGAGGGCACCTGCCGAAGGCGTTGTATGTGCTATTGTTAGGAACAGTAGTTCAGATTGTATTCGGCAGCTCTTGCCCGCACTCTTGGAGAGGACTGCGAGGGAACCAGCGCCAGCGGCGTTGCCACATGCCTTGTTACAGAGGATAGCCTTGCACCACCTTATTGAATTGATCTTTGATCCGAATATGATTAAGGTAAGAACATAAATCTCACTTTAGCGCTTAAGAAAAAAATACTTTTATTAAAACTAGTTGTACCAACGACTTCGATTAGAAAAGCCGTTTTTGAGATTAGCACATGTGCACAAACGCACAGACAAAAAAATCATTGCTTGGGATACTATTGTGTTGATAAAGATCTCCCATATATCTTATCTCAGCTATTTACAGACAGCAATCGGTAACATTTTCTTATATGTATAGATGAAGGAAACGTAATTGGTTTTTCCGACAAAAATGTCAGTAAATCTTAAGACTAAAAATAAAACAGACCGCCTCTATAGCCAAATGGTTAAACACATCGCCTAGCATTGCGTTGACCTTGAGAGATCTTGGCTTCAAATCCCAGGGAAACAAAAAAATTGTTTCGGTCGGGCAGGGCACACAAGTCTGATCAACTACTTGCCCGTTCAAAGAACGGATCAGTGAAACGGACACAGAAATGTTTTCGCCCCATGCCCCACGAGGGGGGAGACGGGAATTCACAAAAAAAAAGATAAACGATTGTCGAAGTCAAATTTTTATTTCCACTTGACGTCGAATGTAAACGGGAAATGAACAATTGCTATCGTATTGCCTAACTATAGGAAACAGACCAAGAAAGGGCAGAGGACGCTCGTCTGCGAGCCACCATGTGCCTGGCACGAGCTGCGGGTCCGGCTGCAGTGCTAACGGCTGTCAGGAGGCAAATGGCCGGGTCGCCAGAAGCTGATATATTCTGTAACAAAGTTCGTATTCGTCTTCTTTGGGAAACACAATACGCAACTTGGGATACCTGCTTGTATAATGCAATCATAAAACATATTTAATTTATTACTTATTTATCTTAAAAATCAATGTTTACAGCTGAGAGAAAGACTGAACAAACCGCTCGAGAATATAAGACCAACTCACTTTTCTAGGTACGTCGATATTTAACTACTAGCTGAGTCAGCGACTTCGTACGCGTACAATAGTTATTTTGGGTATCAATTTTTGTTATTGCAAACCTCCTGTTCAAGTATATAAAGTGAGCCGTTACCCACGACGTCGTCTTTAATTAATCTTAAAATATAGTATATGTCTATCTTTCAAGGTTGGCGCGGACTTTTTTAAATAATTTAAAAAGAAAAATTTTTTTTCATCCTTTTTTTTTGGGTATCTTAAAACGTGTTCGGGGCGCCCACAAAAAACCCCCCCAAAAATGATTTTTTCCCCCCCTTTTTTCCCCCCCCCCCCCCCCCTCCCCCCCCCCCTTTTTTCCCCCGGTTTTTTTTTTTTTTTCCCCCCCCCCCCCCCCCCACCCCCCCCCCCCCTATTTTTTTTTTCTTCCCCCCCAGGTGGTTTTTTTTTATCCCCCCCCCAAAAAAAAAAAAACACCCCCCTTTTTTTTTTTTTTTTTTTTTTTTTTTTTTTTTTTTTTTTTTTTGGGGGGGGGGGGGAAAAAAAAAAAAAACCCCCCCCACCCCCCCCCCCCCCCCCCCCCCCCCAATTTTTTTTTTTTTTTTTTTTTTTTAATGCTTTTATCTTAAACGATATCCAATGTTTGTCTTTCGTCTATTATTTGGCGTTCTTAGTACACCTGTTTAAATTTCCTAGGATTTCCCAACTGCCTGTACCACGACGACGTGCAAGATCCACACCAGCCGCACCCACTCCCCGGCCACGAAGACTGCGCCCGTTGCCTGATTCAGCTCCTTTACCCGGTAACAGATACTAAATGAATCTATTTCATTTAATGCTGAAATAATTCAAAGTAGAGGAAATATAGACTATACTGCAGATAGAAAGAGAGAGAGTAGATAATGTATTTCTTTTTATTTATTACAGGTATTATTTCGCCCAGAAGAACCTATTATGCAGAGCCATATGCAGTAACTGTATTATCTGAAAAGTAAGGTCCTGCTAATTTTAGTATAAAAATAGTAGTAAATAATTTAATATTACAAGGCTGGTCTATAGAGAGAGGTGTATATTATTGTTTGAAAACTACTATTTCCACATTTGGACAAAGTGATATAATCATTGTTGGGTACAATGATTATATACTTACACTGATGTCATAATCAATTTAGTCACTTGTAAAATTTTTATCTATAGCTGTCTATTGTCTATGGATATAGCAACACCTACAAAAGCTTATTAACTATTATTAGCCCAACAATTGAAACGATAAATCGATTTGTTAGATTGATGGCGTGTCATATTTGTTACGGTACAAATACACTTGATACATAAGTTCAATTGACAACTATAACCGTTCAAAAAACAACATACGTATTTAAAAAAATAAAAAGATTTTTTATTATAACTAACAAATTCTAATTTATCTAAAATTTAAACAGGTGGGAAATCTGAATGAGTGTAGTTAATCCCTCGACGCAGCTACATTTGTTGACTTACGTAGTTTACTGTAATTATTCAGTCAGGTGTTCAACAAGATCTACATTTCGTCTTTATAAAGTTCATTTAAAAATTAATGGTTTTTACTAGTAATTTTAAGTCTCTAAAATATACGATTCTTTTCATATTCTTCTTCATCTTCGATATTTAATGGATAATAAGACGAACGATATTGTGAAGGTATAATAGTAAAACTAAGATAAAAAATGTGAAAAACAGCATCAAAACTAATGATTGATTTACTTTTGTGAACCTAGAAAGACAGAGAAATATCAGTAATAATTTTTAAAATATACAAAATAATGATCGCCCATTTAATATTTTTCAAGATAATCCAATTCGTCTATTAGTACGTAGATCGTATCGGTATCTTAGCAACGGAAGGAACAACGGTTTCGTATATTAGCCGGGTCAAACATCACTCATGAGTTAAAGGAAATGTTAATCAGGTCACTGGGTCGTAATCTATGGCATATGGGAATTAATGTGATATATAATCGCTAATTCTTCTAATATCTGTCAGGTGGAAGTTCATTGGAATTGGTCACGAATATTTTGACCACCAAAATTTAGTATGCTTGCGTGTCACGAATCACTTACATAAAAGCTATACTTTTCCTAACTAACATTCACGCCGGTCATAGTCGACCTATTTGAGTGCTATCGTAGAATCGCTCTACTTAGAAATTGACTGGCGATCGCTAGTAATTCTAAAATGCTAAATTACTCACACATGTTGTATTTTACAATAACCAACAATTGCTAAACTGAGTTATACTAAAAGTATACAACCCTTCCGTTTTACCATTTTCCAATTTCTGTAAAACGCTAACCTAACTTTCTATTTGCTAATGCTTAGGGGCGTTTGATAGCGATGCGTGGGAAATGATGAGTAGTTAGTAGATATTAGCGCGGGTGAATGTGGCGGGTCGGTCGCGTCAGTAGGAAAAGCCGTCTGGTGCACGGTGGTGGTATGCGGCGGCTTTGCTGCTGCGGGGGCACCGCGCCCGTCCGGCCTACACCCCTGTGTGCCCCTGACCTCGTAGCCGACTTGCCCCTACATACGCGGTAGTTGAACCGAACATCGAATCATATCTAATCTATCACCTTTGAACCATCGTAACTGTAGATATTGTTTCAGACATTCCAGTGCGATAACGAGTTCGCCAGAAAAGCGAACAACTTCACCCGTCAAAGAAGAAAAGACTGTTGACGCCCCAACTTCAGAGATAATTGAATCAGAAAGCCTCTCAAATGCCCCAAGCACACCGTCAATTCGCGTTCAAGATTATTCGGAGAGCCAATCGATAAAAGACCTAGATCATAATATTACTTCTGAACAACCAAACAATACAGAAACTTTAGATGATACTGGAACCTTTGAGAGATCCGATGCGATATCTCAAAGATCTGAACTAGACGAACGAACCGAAATTTCTGTCTCTCGACCTCAAAGCGAAAAATCTATCTTAGATCGCCCAAAGAGCTATTCGCTTGAATCTATAAAGAGATCTGTTGAAGAGGAATCGAAGAAGGTAATTTATGAAAGGGACGTTCGTGTAGCGCTCGCGGAGACCATAATTCCTGCACGACATGAGGATTGGGAAGCGATAGTTAATGGATTGTCTGAAATGGAAAGGCTCGCCGCGGATGAATCGGCGCGAGCCCCAGCTGCTAGTTGGCGGGCAGTGGTCCGTGCTGCATCGACACACGTTAGGTCTTTGCGGTCAAAAGTGGCTCGAGCGGCATGCTCGGCTCTAGGTACCCTATTCGAATGTCGCGGAAAAATTCTAGAACCCGAAGTAGAAGAGGCAACTGGAGCACTTTTAGAGCGTTGCGCAGATGCTAATAGATTTCTTCGGGCTGAAGCCGCCAATGCTTTAGGTCGGGTTGCGTGTGGAGCAGGGTGCGCAAGATCTGGTGTCGCACTGGCCAGGAAAGGAGCTACACATCGCGCCGGCCCCGTTAGAGCGGCCGCTGCACAAGCCCTCGCACGGTTAAGTCGGCACGCAGGTCCGTCTAGAATTTTGGAACTTCCACCCGAACCACGGGTCGTAATATTGAGAGCAGCTGGTGAACTCCTCGGTGATGCTCATCCTGAGACCAGGCTCCACGCCCGACATTTATTCGTTTCACTGTCTGAAGACCAGCGATTTTATCAAATGCTGAAAGACTCTATGACACCGAGCCGGTACCGCGCAATCGAAAAATTTGTGGAAAAGTTAAGGTGTCGTTAAAAATCCACTATGGTTCCTTAAATTATACCTGTTAGTGCTAATGGCTACTTTAACATACTGCCGGTACGTTCCCCAAAAGTTGTAAATAATTTTTATTATATACAGACAGATATTATATTAAAAACAAATTGCAAGTATAATTAGGTACTGTTTTGTATATATATAATTAATTGTTTATAGTTTGTAAATATATTAAAATTTTAAATAAATACCAATATACTTACATTTTGATTTACCGTAATTATTAATATTTGCAATTTGCTGATTTTTTATTAAATATAACTGGACGCAGCAACTTAAAATCCAAGGAGAATAAAAACCATTGTGTACACCTGTAATCTTTGAATAAGTTGTCTTATAATCTTGTATCAAAACAGTACAAGGTACTGACATAATAATGTCATTACGACTGCCTCGATTTCACTTCCCATATTTTTAAAATTTTGATTCTAAATTATGTAAGCAAGTCCCAAATATTACATAAGAAACTAGACATGCCTTTACACCCGGAGCTGTCCACGGCATCTCTTATAAAATTGACGTCATTTTTATGTTGGAGTTGGTCATACATTTATTGCGCGGCAAAAGTACCTGGGAAGTGCCCCGAGTGGTATTCCAGGGCGGTGACCCTGGTACATGGCAGTGTGGCTACGCTGGCGGGGCTGTGGCAGTGCGACGTTCTCAATTTATCACGAAAACGTCTAACCAGTAAGATCTCATTCACGTTTCAACCCAAAAGATCCGTGAACCTGTGAGTATTAAAGGCAAATTTACATTTCCTTCCTCCGGCTTCAAACAGGACCCACGTGTTAGAGTAGCCTAACTGAAATTTTATGACTTGAGTTAGTTATATTTTTTAGTCTAAAAATGTTAATCCACAAGAGCACAGTGACCGAAAATCTATTTCGCCTAAGTTAATTGCCCATTTTTATTTTCCTTCTTATTGAAAATTATGTTTTTGTAATTAGGCCACTCTGCGTCTAATAATAAGTAATTGAATACAGGTAAAATAACAGCGGCTCACTATTCCGTGATGGTGTGGTCATGGGGTTACTTCGCATTCGACCTTCTCTGGTGTATTATATATTGGACGGATAGCTACGTGATGCTGATTCACCATCTCAGCGCCCTGATCGCCATAAACGTTTACATGGGGAAAGACTATACTGGCTGCACTTTTCCATGCACATTGGCGTTGATGGAAATAACAAATCCATTACTGCAAGCAAGATGGTAATACATTTTGTTATGGTACTACAAATGTTTTTCTACAATAGTAGAAAAACATTTGTTACATTTTTTTATAAAAAAAAATTTTTTTTTCAATAGTAGAAAAACATTTGTAGATTTAATTTATAAAAAATGTTTACTCAGCCAGGAACTATTGCCACTTCCAGGTTCTTAAGATATGAAGGATACGATAAGGTCATTTTATATTATGTGGTGGAGATAATATATCTGATATCATTCATAGGACTGCGAGGTATATTTGGGACTTACTTGACATATAAAATATTACACTCGGACATATTTGACATGGATGAAAAATTAATATCACTTGTGTTCTACATAGTGTCCCTAATCTTCATCTCTGAAATCATAGGCTATGTTGCCTACAAATATAAGACAAAAATTGTAAGTATTGCTTCTTTCCGCTATGTGGAAGTATTAAAATTACTGATTTTTAACTATTTATCTTATCTCTTTTGAATAAACATTAATAATAAAAGCGTCTTTATTATATTGTTAGGTTACTTATAACTGAAACTTACGACTAACTTTAGCACATATCAGAAACATTGAAAATTAAAGTGGGTAAATGATGGTTTCAATACATATTTTACAGGAGGAATTCAAGGGATTTCTTATTGAAGTTGGATACATATTAAATGGACACTGGTGAAAAATGTTCATGTCAGAATAATTGCACAATGCCAGTGCAATCAATTTGTAAAGCTGTTTATTGTAGACAGGAAATTGCATTTGTAAAAGAACCGTAACAAATGTTAATATTCCAGTAAAATTATTTTTTAATAATAAAACTAAAATAAGTTTTACTTGAACTAATCTAACAATAGAAGTAAATTGTAAATAATAAACAAGGATTTCTTGAATTAAAGCACAAGCCGGAGTGGCACAGTCGTAAAAGAATACTTGTATATTATCTCTATCTATAGCTAGTCCCGTCTATGATGTCTCTGATTTTTTCTATCTCGCCAATGGCTCGAGCGCTTCTTTTTATTGTCTCTGTGCCTGTAGTCATCCCTCGCATATGGACGGCTTTCTTTTTGTTTATAAGGATGATGTCTGTGAGACCAATTCCCTTGTAAACTAGCTAATACAAGGGCATCATTCATTTCATTCCTAAATAAAGGAACAGGTCTTTGAGTGTCATCTTTCATCTTCTCTGTCATGTCTTCAAATTGCTGAATAACAGAGGTGTCATGGAATTCTATGGGTACTTCTGTACCATATGCACGAATTGGTGGGGGTAATGGTACCATTTGGCCTCTGCATTGTATAGATAATGTCCTATTGTAGAGTGCTGTTCCACTGAATAAATTGAGAGCATATGGCACTGACACCTCATGTCTATAAGTTATAAATGCAAAATTACGCTGTCGACCATCTCGATCTCTTGGGATTCTCACTTTTTCAAGAGGACCTGCCTGAAAGCAAAGATGTATGAATATGACCTTCACAACAAATTATGATCGATATATATCCGATTACCTGCAAAAACAACTCGTAAAGTAATTCCTCATTTACTTGTTCAGATAAATTTCCGCACCAAATCGTTTTAGTGTCTTCTTCGGACATGTTGCGAAGATTTCAATTTGTATGAATTTTATTTACCCATATACCCAGTCCATCAAAAGGATGACTTCATATGGAAACAAAATGATTTATGTTTGTAAAAATATGAGTACTTATTACAAATACATAACGTTTGTTTGATTATCTCTATTTTGTAAATGATTATTAAGAACTAGGATGTTTTTGACAAAGTGAACCACGGCTAAAGGCTGTCAACTGCTGACGTTGACAATTGTTTTTTAACGACAATTTATATCATCTATGTTATGTATATAACATAGATGTATATCTGTGGTTACAATATGATCAATTGTCACTTGACAGTTAAGAAAAAGCCAGTTTTAGTGGCAAAAAAGTTACGCATGTTGCTACTAGCTGAAATTCAATATATCGTAAAGCTCCTCTTAGTTCTTTTCACATTAAGAATATTTCTATCCAAACTGTAATTGGGAGTCGTGCGGTGTGCAGTATGGCTCAATCATTTGTAAGTGTTGAATAAAACTCCTGCTGCAAAATTTCTTGATCTCATTACTACGTAAAGGTTTTGGATTTCTTCTAGTTTAAAGTAACATCGCTATGGACGACTCGAGTAAATTTCAGCAGATGCAAGATGAGATGTCCAGGTACATTATAAATTATTAAGTCTCCTCTGCCTTGTGTTCTGAGCTTGTACCAAGCATAATAATTGTAATATCATTTTTAGATTCGAGGCAGAGATCTCTGGGGCTGGAGCTCCAACTCTGCGACCCGTGATTGGAGCTGCTACCTTTGGGGCTGTTCAGCAACAACTAGAACGTTCTTTGCCACCTCCACCTCCACCACCTACTTTACTTGCATCATTTGACCCTAATGTCATGGGGGCCAGGATGATGTTTCCTGCCGTCCCTCCACCACCACCACCACCATCGATGATGGTACCTGCTTCTGTAAGTGAAAAAAAGTGGAATGTCTGTATTGTACATTATTTACAAGACTCATAGATGTTAGTGTGTGTGTCAGTTTTACTGATAATTATTTGTTTGCAGATAAGTGATAAGTATCAATTGTATTTATATTTTAAGGTCCAGAGATTACGACCCAATAGTGGACCGCTGGACCAATTCCCCGGCGCAATGGCTTTTTTACGACCTGGAATGCCAGGACCTCAATTGATCCCACCTCCACCAGCTCCACCAAAGCCACAACCGGTCATATTATCAGCAGCTCCCAAGTTGTATAAACAGCCTAAAGAAGACGAAGACAGATATGATAAAGAGGGAAAGAAAAAGGTTAGTTTAAAATACAATCTTTCAAAATTTATACTATCGGGGTAGAATAAATATGTTTGTGGATAACAAGAAAGAATTGTTAAAAACATTATTACATATCATGCATTATACCTACTGCCACAAGAATTTTTGGGCTCTTGGGACTACTGTGCCAAGTTTTTGTACCTGAAATGTCATTCTTATATTAACATTTTCTCTGCCATTGCAGTCAAAGCTGACCTACAGTGTAATTTTCCTATAGGTCGAGTAAAAAATGTGTTTCTCAACAATATGAGTCAAGATATTTTTTTGCTGATATGATTTTATATTGTATTCAAATTTATGTTATTTTTAATGACATTGATTTTGGGTTATCATTGAAAATAATCAGCCTAGGGTGAACAAAACGTCATTCTGGTAGAGTGAGTGGTCGCGGTAGGGGATCGGCTCGCCTCTGTTTAAAAAAAATTACATTTGTTCTCTAATTGAATGTCCCTTGATATGTCCCATCAAATGCTTAATGAGTTACCAGAGTGAATAGCATCTATAGATGTTAGGCATTAAAATAAAAAAAATCAACAAGATTAATATCTTTTTAAGAAACGCCCACGTCCCTTGACCCCACCATCTGAAATGGAGAAGCCACCATCGCCTCCGCCAGCACCACCCCAACCATTACCCGTTGTATCTGAGATGCTTGCTCCAAAGAAAAAAGAGAAGAAACATAGAAAGGTACATGACATACTAAGCTTATCTTATTATTTGCTATCTATACATTCACCTAATTTAAGTATATTTTTCGGATCATATAATGTTGTAATTTCTTATCCATTCTAAAATTGAAGTAATTTCATTGAAAATAGGAGAAAAATAGCTGATTGTGTGGACTGATCACCCGGCCTTCTACATGTGCCCTCGATAGAAAATAATACATAATTAACTGACAAAAATTTCTAAAACACAGTATGTAATGTTTTTTTGTCTTTTCAAGATGTTACGAATATGATATGTTGTGCTTAAATTAAAAATCAATTTATGTTAAAAAAATTACTTCCTCTAACCAATTAAGCTAACATGTATGTTCTTAAATAATATTCCGACGTTCTTTTGTTTATTAAATTTCAAACTCTTCCTTTTATTTAAATAAAACACTTTAACGGTTTAAAACGCAATATATTAGTTAAACTTATTTGAATTTAACTTCGGCCCGACTTGTAAGGACCCGGTCAGTTTCGCCAAATGCCAATTTCGACAGAACAGATGGCTCTAGCATAGCAATTTTTTACTTTGACGTCAGAGACATCCTCCATCTTTAGTCTCCCCGTGACCACGGCTGCTGCAAAGCATCCGAAACGTCGGGCCGAAGTTAAAAATCATTATCAAATAATTTTCAACTAATATATCGTGTTTTAAACCGGTAAAGTGTTTTATTTAAATGTGTACTACTCGCGTAAACTATAGACAGTATCTTCCTTTTACGTTACAGTGTCATATTAGTAGTAGTTTATAATTTTAAGATAAGCTTCTAATGTTGTAGTAATTTTATGTAGTATGCTGTATAATACTAATCATAATATATTTCAGGTAGTAAGAACAGCTGGTGGTCAAGTATGGGAGGATGTAACGTTATTGGACTGGCCTGATGATGACTTCCGTATGTTCTGTGGAGACCTGGGGAATGACGTCACGGATGAATTACTTGTAGGTTTTTAATGACTACCATTATGTATTTATCTGATTTTTATTGTGTACGAAATATGTATAATTCATGCTTCAATGTTTAGCTTTTAAAGGACTTTAAAAATTTAGTGTGTTTAGTCATATAAGTCTATGCACTTGTAAATAAAATTGATTAGAAAACAGACTCAAACATATGTCCTATATATAAAAGGGAGTTCACAGCATTTTTATTACTTATTTTAATGCTGTATACACATATACAGTTATATGTATAGATGTATGTTTAAAAACATATTTAATTCTTCAGGCTCGGACCTTCGGGAAGTACAGTTCATTTCAAAGGGCTAAAGTGATCAGAGACAAGAGGACAAACAAGAGCAAGGGTTTCGGTTTTGTCAGCTTTAAGGATCCTGGAGACTTCATTAAGGCTATGAAAGAAATGGATGGTATGTTTGTAATTTAGTTATGTGTTTATGTGGTTTCTTTTTTTTTCTAAGTCGAGTAAATCTTTTAGGACGGTATGTGGGGAGTCGACCAATAAAACTGCGCAAGAGCACCTGGAAGAACCGCGCTCTCGACGTCGTCAGGAAAAAAGAGAAGGAGAAAGCTGCCCTTCTCTCTCTACTGATGTCCGCTAACAAGAGCTGATACTAGTCGATAAAATGACATTTTCATTGATTCATCTTTACTAAGACTATGGTAATGCAAATTAAATAAATTGATTTAAACAATTAAATGAATACATAGTAATTTTAGTTTCTGATTCTTAATGCTTTCGTCAATGGTCGAAACCCCCATTGTAAACTTCTCCAAGTTAAAAAGGAGGTCTGACTTGCTTTAATAAAAAAAAAATCAAATTAATAAATAATTTATTACGAATTCTTTGGCTACACAACAATATAAAAAATGGTATTGTACTTTCTTGAAACATTAATTGAAGCTATAAATTTTAGATTAGCTTTTAACAATTTTATGTACCTAACATAAAAGTACTTACACTTACTACATGGTTTAGACTTAGACTAGGTGTCGTTTAAGCTATTTTATTGTTATAGCATTATAAAAACGTCTTGGCCCTCCAAAAGAAACGCTCATTCTCTTCAGTAGGCCAAGCCACAGGATGTATTTATTTTTGTTTTCATTCCTAACACTGGCGACTTGACTTTGTAATTTCGAAGGAAAGTTAGGTAATTACTTTTATTATGATAGAGGTGGACAGACAAGCATGGGGGGAGGGTACCGCACGCAATATAAAATGAATGAATGAATAATAGGCTCTGTCGTGTGTGCCCCCCCCCCCCCATTCAATTATTATTTAAGACCTTCAGGCCAAGTCTAACTATGACCTACAAACTAATGAATTTGGGTAATAAGGATAGTTTACTTAATATTTTATACTAATATTTAAGGTCTGGAATGTTATAGTAAATAATATTAGTTAATAATATTGGGGGTGGGAGTGGGGGGTACTCGGGTTGTCCTCTTTTTATATGAGCTCCATTTCAGATTTTTTCAAGACATGTCCGTTTGTGGCCTAAGCCTTGAGCAGTCCTCTTTGCTTTGATTATTATTAACTTAAATCCGGAAAGCTACTGCAACTCGCATACTTCGCTACTGTTCTACTACATACACTAATTTACTAATTCAGTTCGCTAATTATTCGTTATAGTAATCTAAAGTTGTATTGGTGGCTAAGTTTTTAATTCTTCGCGAACGGAGTCGTACTACGGGCCTCGGTCGGGTCCTGGGAGGCTGAGTGGTTGTGGCTGCTGCAGCGTACTGTTTATCTAGACAGCATCTGTCGTCGCCTTCCTTCAACCCCGTGGTGGACGGGCAGAAGGGGGCTGAAAAGTCTTCTAGACAGTATGCGCCCGATGCACTAAAACCAATAAGAAATACTCACTCACACAGGCTCGTATCACTATTTTTGTTTACTATAAACGGCTCTATCCAGTTTAAATGGATGCACAACGTATTGTTTATGATCACAGTGCAGAGAAGAATAAATAATTATAACCAAAATATCTATGAAAACATTTTTTAATGAATTATTTTTCATATCACAGAGAAGAACAAAATTCAGTTAGTAATCGGTGAAATAACGCCGTCACAATACATCGAAGTATGATGTGGTGTCGTCCTATTTTGGCTAACGACCACAGACTAAATTTGAAACATTAAAATTTTTCTTTTGTGCGTTTTTCAGACGGTACTTAGTGATCGGCACGGAATTTCGATATTGCTACCACCTATTTAATAACTCAGTTTCTAGACGAAGTCCAACATGCCTTAGATAAATATAAATTGATTAGACAATATGTTGGCCCCAGTGGAAAGCCCTACATTGCTCGCATGTCGCATGAAGAGCTTAATACATACGTCATAGGTGCCGGCTGACCCAGCAGCACCGGCATCGCGGAGGCCCTCGCGGGCGGCGTTCTGACGGAGCACCTTCGGCCACATGGGGCGGCAGCTCGCGGTCTGAACAAACTTTCCGCTTGGTAACAGACCGACCATACGTGGCTGCAAAGCGCTTCGTCTGTTCATAATGAAATTATCATTAGGAAACTGCATCAAATTATAATATTTCAAGTAAGTTTGAAATTCAAATATTTATAACACTCCAATAACCTCTACTGTATACTTTAAGATATTACCGACACGACCGAGTACGAAATAGAATACTACACTTGTAATATAAGTGAGTATGCTACTTTATCACTCGTTGCATTTAATTAATACTGGCTGTGTCAGCGACTTCGTCTATTTGTATTAGTCACAGCCTTCCTCGACCAACACAAAAATATTTTTTTCAATTCGAACCGGTAGTTCCTGAGATTAGCGCGTTCAAACAAACAAACAAACTCTTCAGCTTTATATATTAGTATAGATTACATGTTAATATGTGCACTGTTTAACAGACGAACAGCAAGGTTTTGCTGATAATCATTGCTGTAGCTTAACTGTGCAGCAACTTAGACTGACGCAAGATCATTTTGGTATCACTTTCCTTCTAGGTTAACTTAATTTTACATCTATATACCTATATTTTTTAATGTTAATTATAATTCTTAACATTTTTGTATGAAAACTATCGTGCTGCTGGTGACAGACAGCGAAGTTTTTGTGCGTAATATGGCTCCGTTTTATTCTTGACTTATGGAAACTCATAAAATGATTGAATTACAGTTTTTTGTATGAAATAAACTATTATTAAGAAATTCATCCACGCAGGTTATATTATGCAAAAATAGTAGGTACGCATATTAGTATACATAATATGTCCATAACTTACTGGGTGTGTCTTCGCAAAAGGGTTGGCTTCGGCCCCCGTTGAGGCAGAAATCGGCGTGGCCCAATCTCGCCCCTTCGCCGTAGCGCCCGGCGTTCGTGTGGAGGACGTGGACGGCCCTGGCGTCCCCCGGGTCGAGACGAAGCGCTGGAGCCGACCTGATTAACGGACGAGCTGGATCCAAGCCTTTAACATATAGTCTTCAAGATTAGCTATCATGAAGTGAGTGGAAATAAATTATATTTTGATCGTTACTTAAAAGTTTTTGAAGTGACGCTTCGTTACATAACGCGTTATGGCGCCATTTATTCTTTGTATAACCAAAGCCAAAATAAGTTGACGGCGCATCTTGGTTAGATGTAGGGCTGAGACATTTCGTTTTTCTGTTACTTGCTTACATATAAACATACATATTTAGGATAAAATATTTTTAATGTAAAAGTGAAAAATGACAGAGAAAGTAGCCTTGAAGGTTCGAACCGGTTAATTAAGAATAACGACAGATTACGTGGTAAGAAAGTTATTCATTTACGGCGAAGTTTTGACAATGGGTTTTTGTTTTCTCGTCTGTAATTTTACTTTGTTTATGGAAAAATTTTACAAATATAATATGTATTGTTTTATATTATAATACAATTTATCTGAAAATCAGCAAAACTTAGCCAAGAAGAATACTAAAATAATAAAAAACTAAACAACAAAAAAGTAAAAAAGGCTTTCGTTGTTTATTTTATTAAATTACCTTTCTAGATATAAATTTTAATTGCATAAGTGAAAAGGAACTAATTCTTCTACAAATTAGAATCTTGAGTTTATCGTGGAAATTTATGTGTGTTATGTAAGAGGTTTCTCGGGTCCAAGTCCGTATAAAAAACTTTTTAACTCACCAATGATTCTGTTAAGCCTAAAGTTCAGATAGTTAGACATGATTCCACACAAATGCGCTCCCAACGAATGCCCGACGCACGTGAGCCTGTCGGGTCTCAATCCGGCACGACGTAACGTCGCCAAAGCTTCCGCGACGCACCTGGCGACCGGACGAAGGTTGTGCACGGCGGCCACGTAACATGGCGGCTGGCAGAGCTGGCCCCAGTCCAGCATAAACACATTGTAGCCTCCGCGACGGAGATAAGCTAGAAGGGAAGCAAAAAAATAATGTTGTCAAAAATCCTTGCTACAAGACCTATGACAAGCGTAGGCTTATTATTTTGGTCAGAAAGCATCAAGATTTTGCGAAGAGAATACCCGAGATCTAATTCAATATGTGCTGCCGAAGAAAGTATTTTGGAATGTAATATTGGATAAAATAAAAAAGTGGATGGCATATATTGTAACAAGTAAAATCAAAGAGAAAGCAATGAGAAAAGTTCATTGATGTCAAATATGCATTGCACTGGTGCAGCACTTTCACTACATCAAGTATATTTTGTTTTAATCTCATGTAAAGACCCATTTTCAAATAATGCGCTCTTTCCTAGTATTGCGTCCTTTTTGAGGCGATTTGTAATACCGTAGAACTCTTTCTGTACTGACGCATTCACATAGCTGATTATTGCAATTTTAAATGTAGATTTTACCGATAACACTGCAAAGTTTTAAAACGCTAACCTTTTTATGCCATACAAGAGTAACAATACGTACCATCTCGAAGAACAATAATGGGTAGCGTATCGTCGCCTCCAGCATAACCGTGCACAAGTAAGATGGTCTCGTGCGATGGTTCCCAGCTGCTCTGCCGAAGCCAATCTTCGCTAAACAGGTCCACCTGTAAATATGTTTATTCTTCTTAAACACAAATCACAGCATATTGCTTCTGATATCGAATACCCCAAATTAAAAAAGGTCGAAAGCGCTCTGAGTGATCAGAATGCCCTGACATTCACAGGTGGTACGCGTATTAACCAACTCACCCTAATTTTGATCGCGGTCAGTACAGACCGCAGCCTCTTGGATTACGTTACTTACAAAATATAAGTAAGAAACACTCGCGGATGCAAAAAGGTACAAAGAGGGTGCCACTTTTTCTACAACCTATTGTTCACTTTAAGAAAGTTGTAGAACCAAAAGTGACAGTTTCACAATTAGTATTCTTCACAGGCGTTTCTAACGGGTGACCTACGCGGCCGAATAACTATGAGTACATACATACATATACGCATATCGGCTTCGTCCATGAACTGCTTTTAAACTATCGTAATGTGACCCTAAGTATCGGCCGTTTCAAAGAGTTAAGTCTTACTTCATTCCGCCACTTATAGACGCAAAAACATCTTTGTTATAAAACAATGGCTTTTGTAAAAAGTACTAGCTAAGTGGGTCATAAACAAGATATTTAATTGGAATCTATTAAGTTATACGCAATAACATTAATTATAATAATTATCTTCAGTTGTCTTTAGCGTCTAACATAGGTAATCTTTAACAAAATTTGTGGTAAAATTGAAAGATCAAATTTGTGTTTAAATTGTTGCCGATTTAAAAATATCCGATTAATTGTCACTTTGGAACCTTATAGATTATATTTTTAACTGTTAAAATTATTCACGTATTAATAGCCATCCTCTAAAGTCTAAACGTATAATTTATTTTACGAGTAAAGTATCTAGCAATAATTTACTTTTTGTATAATTTTTTTTGTAGATTGAAAGTTCAATAATAACAGTCAGACATAATCAATAACTAAAAATTAAGGTAAAATGGACTTACGGTTTTCTTGTAAGGTTCAGCTTCAGTGTACAAATTGATCGTTACATTGGGATCGGGGCATGGCTCTCGTTCGCGTTTCCAAACGCAATCTTCCAATGTAGCATTCCCAAAAGTGTCGCTGTTCAAAAACAAAGCCTCTTTTATTGGCTTTCGCTGAGACGTTACCCCTAAAAATAATTCCATTGGTATATCCTTTAAGGAATATTTGAATGAAAAATAACAAAATTTGTGTCATAACATAACAGTCGGAACGTGTACTCGTATTGTTATGACACAAATTTTCACAATTTCCGCTTTTTCACGCGATGTAGACTATTTTCTAAACAAATTTTAATTAACCACATACAAAAAAATCGCCATAATATACGAATTAGTCATGTGAAAATATTTTAAAATTATATTTTTCCTAAAATACTAACCAGATATAAAAAAAGATTGCGACGACGATTGAAATATTTTTATTAAACCGAAACATCCTTGCGCGTGCGCATACTACAGTACACTGCGACGCGCAGGACTTGGCGGGGATTTCATTACACTGTCGCTCCATGTGCAATGTTGTCACTACAATATTGGAAAGTGTCTAATGTGCCAAAAGCGAAATACACGTATGTACGACAATATCTAAAATAATTCTTGCTTTTGTCCCTTTTTCAGAGTTCCAAAAATAATAGATTTTTGTCTGTTCTTTTTTATACAGCTTCTTTTTACTTTATTATTTAATAATTATTTATTTAAGTTCGCCTTTAAACGTCTAGGTCATGACCACAAAAGGTAAAGTGTAGCGTAGGATAATAATTTAGTAATAATCTTAAAATGAATAGAACCCTAGATTTACTTATAACACACGTAATATAAACTTATTAACGATAAACCATACTCTAAGATAAATAGCTAAATACAATATAAACATAATTTAAATAAAAAGTTCGGTTTAGTTTACTTTATTTTTGTTAATACTTACTCGTTTTAGGAGTCGGATATCCACGATGACCCTAAACCTCCTCCTTCACCAAGTATACCGGAATATTAATGTTTTTAAAGAATGCCCTACTCAAAATAGATGCCTGAAATCGCTCACTAAAATCGATCTTATATTACATGCGCGTGCGCGTGAGATAGATGCAAAAGAGTGAGACGGAGAACCAGAAAAGCCTTCACAGCGCAGGTATAGTAACATCGAGCCAGTCAGAGCCACGCGCCCCGCGCGCGCCCGCGTCTTGCCATAATACAAACATACGATAACCTTATTCTGATTAAGGTATGTGCAATATATTGAACGTAAAAACGTGGCTACACTGATCTATATATTACGATTCAAGTGATGGACCGGATGGATGGAAAGTTAAGGAAACAAAAGTAAAACCGAGTGTGACTTGAGTGAGCACTTAATGTGCGAATGCCACGGTCCACGGCCTACGCAGCCGGCGGCGTTCCCCTCCATTCATTCGTTGCCCATTCGTTGAACCTATGTCGCTTCAATTGTACGAACGCAATCTCGATTTGGAAATGTACTTGATGCGCATGCAGTGTTTACGGTTTGCCGACAGTTAAAGCGAATCAACGATGTCAATAAGTCAGGACACGGATCAGTTCAACAAACATAAACAACAACTAGGCAAACAGGGCGCCGACCTGGTCAATTTTCCTCCGCGCTACCATCCGCCACCACCTGCCGCCGCGGGCTCGAAACAAGTCAGTGCAGACGCAGCTATTAAAGAGTATAAACCTCCTTATATCCATTCTAAAGCGATAGACTCAAAGCCGCAATATCCATTCGGGTACCCCGTGCAACTACCGGGGCCCTACTCGGGTGTACCGTACTCTCAGTTAAAATATCCTCCGGGATACCCAATAGGGTACCCAGTGCCCCCTGCGGCGCTACGTATGCAGAGGCCTTCAGGTGAAGTCGTCACTAAAGCGATTGTCCACGAGCCCGTCGAGTCCACGGCGAGAGCTAGGAGCGCCGACGACACCCAACGACTCGCGCAAAGAAACTTTGAAGAGGAACAAATACATAGGAGGTCGGCGGATATGCTCAAATTCACGAAACGCATGGAACCAGACGGGCCGAGACAATCCACAGACCAAAGACGACAAATACAAGCTCTTCTAGACGAAATAAAGGCGTTGAAAGAAGCTAACCGTAGACTTAGCGAGGATAACCAGGAGCTGCGAGATCTGTGTTGCTTCCTGGACGACGACCGTCAGAAAGGGCGCAAATTAGCGAGAGAGTGGCAGAGGTTCGGTCGATACACAGCGTCGGTGATGAGACAAGAGGTGTCAGCGTACCAAAGTAAACTGCGAGAGTTAGACGACAAACAGCAAGAATTGATTCGGGATAACTTAGAGCTAAAAGAATTATGTCTTTACCTAGACGAAGAAAGGGAGAGAGGGACGTGCGTTAACTGCGGCCGAACGACAGCTCGAGAAAGGGACGACGGCGACGGCAGCAGTAGCGGGACAAACAACGAGGAAGTCACGCGGCCGCCCACCACCCCGGCTCCAGTCAGTCACCCGCAATTGGCAGAGAGAACGGTACAATATGTCCGCGACTTAGAACAAAAGGTTAGAAGACTAGAAGCGGAAAAGGGTTTAGGCACAGGGCTCGGCGAAAGGCCAGAAGCGGTAGTACGAGCCCTTCAAGTCCTCGAAGTGAGAGAGCGAGTGGAGAGGGAAAGAAGAAGACCGGCTCCCGACCTGGATACGGGTGAACAAGCTTTAGTCCGCGAAATGTGTAATGTAGTCTGGGGTAAACTGGAGGACGCACCTTCGCAGGCACCGCCTCGTTGATGGCGAAAGTGTATGGAATTTGAGGAACTATATCTGGTCTAGACCCGTGTCGACGAGAAATGAGTGAAAACCTGTTTAGTATGCAGCATTTGATTGGAATTCGTTTCGATTGAGGTCGTCGGCTCTCATGGCCTAAATCCACACTTTAAGTACGAGACTGACCTTGTTTAAGAATGGTTTGTCTTATTCGAGGAAGATAAATATCAAATATACATGGTGTTCAATTAATGTGTATGTACAGTATGTTTAAAATGCCTTGCCAGATCAACGTTGCTCGCTTGCATTGAATAAAGTACAAAATTAGATTAGGGGTATGTATTTTGTTTTAGTTTGGTTAATTTTTACGCGCTATGATAGGTATGTACTCATTTTGCATATGAGGCTATTAAGTTTCCTTTTTTGAAGTCGGTTTAAAAATATTAACTATTCTGCACTTAAGTGCAAAATATCACATTTCTCTCAAGCTAAGCAAGTAACTGGAGTAAATATTTACTTTGTATTAATTACATACTAAGGTCTATTTTAATTTAATGTATCTGTTATATGTAATTTAGTCAATGTTTTTAATTTATTTCACTGACGAATAAATCAATTCTGTTTTTATGTTGTTTTCCATCAGAGCTCCCAAATCAGATTATAATTATATTCTCTTTACATCGTGAAACCATAAAATACTGCTGAAACAAATAATAACAAGAAAAAAAGCAGAAACTTTTAATACTTTTAGGTACGTTCATATGTTCATAGTAATAATAATATTTATCATTTGTGACAAATATCAATTGCATTACTCGTAAAACAATGAGTAAGTCGTAATAAGCTGTGCTACGGTAACTTTTCCACTATGATCAGCAACTTCTATATAAAACCTCATTAATGTAATTCTTTTAAAAACATAAATGACAAACACCTTACTTCGATTAGCAGTCTATAACTAATAACGTAGCTTTTCGATATAAAACGGAATATTGTCGTTCGTATTAGAATAAAATGGCAGAAGAGAAAGGCGAAGGCCCGGAAGACGTAGATACTATCGGAGTACGTAAACAAGATAGGTTTAGCTTCTCAAATTCACGCGCGTTGAACTCTTTTCTTAGTACAATACTTGAACCACTGTATAATTGCAGAAGTGTTGTATAGAAATATTATTTTATTTCATTAATAATAACCACAGTTTTAATTTGGTAATAAATATTTTCTTAATTAGAGATTAAATAAATATTGTCAGTATTTCTTAGCTTTGGAAAAAAGTGCTGTACAAAGCAATCCTAACGTACCTATCTATTTATATTAGAGATAGTTTATTTTTTAATTGGTATGTAACATATATTGTATTTATACAATATATACGCGTAGAAAAGTTATTTTGGACATCAACATTACAGTTGTTGACCACAACTTAGGGTCCCGTCGTAATAGCAAGCTAATCTTAAAAGATAGACATAATATACGGTCGCGGAATTTTTTAGTTATTAAAAGAGGAACCATTCTTTCATATATATTTTTAGGTAGGTTGAACCTTTTTCGCAGCGTACGCAACGCAGTCCCACAAATATAAATATTTTTTCCCATGTTTTTCACATCTCCCACGGTTTCTTCGCTCCCATTGGTCGAAGCCGATGTATTATAGCCTTCCTCAATAAATTGTCCAACTAACACAACAATATTTTTTCAATTTAAACCAATAATCTCAAATTTTAGAGCGTACAAAAAAACAAACTCTTCAGCTCTATAATATAGATTTAGAAATAGTTTTAAAGATATAATTTAATATTTTGTTTTCAACATTAAACGTACTTTTTCTGTACTCTCCGGTTTCCCTATCTACAAAATACTAAATGTTCAGCGTATGCCGTAGATTTACGTAGGAGGCCGCAATGTCGACGGGGAGCGTCATGGAGAAGGCTGGGCAGTTCTACCGAACGGCGATTTTTACCAGGGCTGCTACTGTCGGGGTATGCGCAGTGGAAAAGGGTTGTATGTGTTCAAAAATGGGGCGCGTTATGAAGGTACGTAAGACTATAAGCCTTTTGCTTTATACATCGACTTTCCACTGATACTTAGAGCGACAGTAATATTTTTATTGTGGTCAAAATAAATGATAGCAAGTACTTGTATCGTATTGTTGGTATGGAATTAACATAGTATAAATACATTAGACAAGCAATAACCTTTTGTTCGATAGCAGTATTGGTTTACAAACTGTCTGTAGTTTACGCGAGTAGTACACATTTAAATAAAACACTTCAACGGTTTAAAACTAGAAATACATTAGTTTAACTTGTTTCCCCGTGATTACGACAAATGATTTGCTATGGCCCGACATAATTTACAAGTTTAACTAATAATTTCGGTTTTAAAGTTTAACGGTTAAAAAAATATAATTTTAGGGGAATGGAGGAAGGCCATGAAGTACGGTGTTGGCCAAATGATTTACCCAGATGGGTCCCGTTACGAAGGAGACTGGCGCCACGACCTGAAGCAAGGCTTCGGAGCCTACTATTACCCGAATGGCGATATTTATGAAGGAGCGTGGTTTAAGGGCAAACGACATGGACTTGGAACCTACTTCCTTGCTGAGTATCAGGTTCTGTTTTTTACGCCGTGCGAATCCAACTGCGTGTAGTCCTGCTACTACACGCAGGTGGATTCGCAACCACCAACCAACACATGTCTCATGATAACTTCTTATAGGATAGCAAATAAGAAATAAATCTACTTAAATCCATATTCTTACGGATACCTCGCAGGTCTATTGTTCCGAGGTATAGAATAGTGTGTGTTTTTGTTAATTCCCTATGTGGAGTGTCTGCCCATACACATTTTTAAGTCCATTTAATCGATTGATTTCATTTAGACAAGTAAAAAAAAACATAAAAAAAGTAATTGTGTATAGTTGACCAGTCTACCCGGGAGCATTTGTTTTCCCAGGAATCGAATCCAGAACCCTTTCCTCCTTAGGAGATAAGGTGTCTAAAACAATGTAAGTACGATGAGAAGTAACCGAATTTTTAGATAAAATTCATGGGCACATGGGTGGAGGGTGTAATTGAAGGTCCGGGACAAATAATATACCCCCGCGTTAGATATCACGGATCGTGGTTAAGAGGCAAGCCCAAAGGCCCTGGATGCTTCGTTTTTGATACTAATTGCATGCAACACGGTTTTTACTTGCTCATGAAAGATCCAGCTTTTGAAGAATACGGTGAAGGGGAAGAAGAAAAAGAGGATAAGGAAGTGAAAGAAGAGAGACCGGAGGAAGGTGGTGAAGAAGAAATTGAAATAGATGAAACTTTGGGTAAAATGCCTGAGATTAGACGACCAAAACTATCCCTAGTTATATTTTTTCTATATTACAAATTAAAATATACACGGTGTAAAACGTTGAAGTCCTTTTTAATTCTACTAGCAAAACCAAACATGTTTAAAAATATGAAAGTACCATTCTTAATTTTTATACAAATCAATATAGAAAAGTCTGATATAAATTTCAGGAAAGATTGCTGTGTGGCGTGCTCGCAACGTGACGGCTTATATGGCGGAGTTCCTTCCACCTGAACCGGTTCCACTTCCAGTACACGACTCCATCCCTTCACTGTCAGAGGAGAGTATAGAAACAGATATCATTCAGTTTGAAATGCCGTCCGTGGTTGCGGAGGAGGAGGGCGGTGATGACAGCGACTCCTGGCTTATGCATAGGCAGAAGTTCTTGGAAGAAACTGAACAGAAGGGCTAGTCAAGACGATTCAGTAATCGGGGCCATAATATTAATAAAGTCTACAAAAACTTGCCTCCCATTTATTTTATTACTTGAGCTAATAAGGTAAGTTGATTTTTATTAGCTTAAATTACTTTTCATTACTTATACAGGCTGTGCCTGTGACTTTGTCCGCGTAAAATAGTCATTTTGGGCATCAAAATTATTTTTGCAAACCTCATTTCACCTTTATAAAATATAGCTGTTGCCCTGCCCACGACGTCGTTGGTGTCCCATTGTGGCATGTTAATCTAAAAAAGGGATCAGTAAACCCTTAAATATTATATTTTGAATGTAAACCTTAAACGTATACACAGAATTTTGCCTGTATTAAACATATAAACTACCAACAGAAGCCTAAGTTTAATCATTTCTATAAATGTTTTAACCAAAACGAAAATAGTTTTTCAATTTGAACCAGTTGTTCCTGACATGACTGTGTTCAAACAAAAAATCTTCAGCTAATGCTAGTATAATGTTAGTCTCCAGCGTAACTAATGAACACAACAATTTGTATACCAGTTGTCGCTTATACCATATTTAATGATAATGTAATGTGTTAGGGAAGTAAACATATAAAGACAAGTAATAATTAATCAAATGTTTAATATTAATAACTAGATGAACATCCTGCATCCGGTCCTTGTACCGATTTTAAAGCTAAATGTATTGTTTTATGGTAAAACAATCTTTCTCAAGCCAAAGTTTTAGAGAATAAGACATAATTTTAGTAGTAATTGTGTATGTTAAATGTTGCTTAGAGATTGTACTTGCGAAATGCTTTTCTAACTGTGGCACAGTTCAAAAATTCAAGTTTACAAAATGGCTATCAGATTTAAAATGTTACCTAGGATTGTTGATTTTGTGGTGCATTATTATTAGAGTTAGAATTACTACTGTCAAAGGTGGATTTGTTTTTTAAGAGGTAAGCTGCTAAATAATTTATTGCGTCTGGTGGCCTTTCCTTTGCAAGAGCTGATAGGCCCTGTAGCAATATTGGGACTACCGTTTGGTCCAGATACTGACGTGTTGGCAGCGCATTAAGATCGATTCGAGATTTGCGATTAGCATTTGACTCATTTTCTTTCTCCATTGATAAAATGTTCTGAAACAATGTACATTATTTGTATATATTACAATTGTCGAATGAATATTGTCACCGAGTAAAATTAGGCCGATATCTGCATCATTATCACCATTTGAATTAACTAACCTTGACAGAGTCGGGTATTTTTGATGGAGGTTTGTCTTCTTTCGTAACCTGCTTTTCTGCAACCGTACTTTCGGACATGAGCGTCATAAACTTTACAACTTAAAATATTTATTCACCACCACCTTTGAAAGCTTTAAGACTTAAGTTTAAAAATCTATACATCCGCTTTAATAACAATCGGACTCTGCAAAAAGGTTACAACATATTTTTATATTTGAATCTAAATTTCAATTCTATTTCTTAATAACAAGACGAGCAAAAACAATCTAAACATGGATAGTCAATTGTCAACAATTATCTGACAGATTGATCGGTTTCAACCACAGACAATGCAATAAAAACCATGTCTCCCCACAGGGTATAATTAATTTTAGCCAGACTATATCATTATTTTAGAAACTACGAACAACCACAGAAAAAATATTCTTTAAAAAGGATAATAAACTGGATTTTTTTTTTTTTTTTATTACATACCTCGTGGTTCTTAAACGCAATATACGCTCCTGTTTTTTTTTGTCAAGTCATTGTGAGGGTTTGCATATAATAGATGGCAAAAAGACATTAACGCAGAGGTTCTTTATTTAAAAATATTAGTACTTAATTAAAATCTTATTATACCACTCTTTGCAATAGGTTTATTATCAAAGATTTTTAATTGTAACACTTGATTCGAAAAACATGGCAATAACTAAAACATGAGAAACTTCTAGCTGCAAACGTCTCTTTTTTAGTACATTACTCGTAATTAAATAAAATTTCTTTACAGTTAAAATTAAATTCTTATGTTAATTTGTATATTGCTAATTGCTAATACAATGTTGCCAGGAGTTTATTTTTAATCTTGGTGATTAAAGCTAGGATTTTAAAATACTAGAGGTTTTTACAGGTTAAAGAAATTATCTAAAATTAATTAAGTCAACAGAAATATTTAGGTCACAGTTAACGATTTGGCTGAAACACTCGTTAACAAATTGCGTTTTTATTATTTGGGTTCCTACAAAGAAGCTTTATAAGCCTTAATACAATACTTGCATAGAGGTCAAATAGGTATTTCTTTTCAATAAAAGGAAAATAAACCTTGATTTTTAAACATCGCTAAGGGCCGTTTCCTTTAAATAATCAAAGAATATTACACAGCTATACAATCAAAACTTTTTATACACACAGATACATTATTAAGATCCCCTTTGGACTAGAATATTCGGCCGGTAGTAGAAAATGGTATGAAACTAATTAAAATTTATTTAGTGTTTAAGTTCTAAGGTAATGGGGCGGCGGTGGTGGTGGTGGGGCCGGTCGGAGTCTGGAACCGCGTTCTAGCTGTCGTCGCCACGAAGCCATCGCCTCACTGAGAGACCAGAGCTCGGAGAGCAGCGAGAGATCCAACTGACGAAGGCTGTCCTGAAACAATATAAGAATTTATTTAGTGGGACGATTATTTATTACAATACGTATGCAAACCATAGACAATTTAAAATTGTATAAACGACGGTAAAAGTTATGCAGATTAAGCTAATGAATATTCATGAGATTTTTTCAATGTCCTAAAATTGGAAAGCGTTCGAGTACGCTTATTCGTGCGTACGAAATCATTCGAGTGGATTCCTTCGCAAATCAATTATGCACGACGGATTTCCATAAGTACCAACAGCTCGAGAAATGTGAGTCAATTTAATGGTGATAAAAAAACAGGCGTGTGTATTATGAATATAGGGAATTCGGTCGGTAATTATATGGACATGAAAGCTAATAACTAGAGAATAGAAATAGGTTTAAAACATAAGGCGGTTGGAATGTAAAAAATTGCTAAGCGACCTTACGTCAACGTTCTCTTCGATTGCAAAAGTCAAGGAATGCGACATAAACGCGAGTCACGACTCTAGCTATGTAGGACTAACTAAACGTATGTAAAGTAGTGCTATCAAAATTAAATTTTGCTTTTATGTTTTAAATTAGTTTTGGGTAGATCGAAATGCGATTAACTTGGTCACGGGGAGACTCCCCGCAAAAAAGACTGCTGCAATGTAGCCGTAAACGTCGGGCCGTAGTTAAATAATTCTTAAACAAGTTTAAATAATATATTTCGCGTTGTAAACCGTTGAAGTGTTTTATTTAGACCGAGTCTATTTTACAATTCATTAAAAATAACATGATTTTGTTCCTGCGTATCTTATCGAGTCAAGATATCCGGGAAATCGCAATATTACCTACTTAGATGCAGTAGGAATGTCGAAAGTCCGATTTGTCGATCCGAATTGATTTTTCGGGCTCAGTCGCTGGCTGTTCTAAATATTCAAAAGATAAAGACAAATAAGATCAATCGCTTAGATATTGAGATATGGCTGGTGCTCACCTTGTGAACCCCTATGTCTCTTCTTTTCTGCCACTACTATACAGACGTCTGTATCACGCGACACGAATTTCGCGCATTCTGAGAGATTGCGCAGGAAAGAGGGAAAGTGCAGAATCTCCACGCTTCGGCGGAGATGGAAATGCCCGATTTGATCATAGCATGTTCTACGCGTAATGGACTATTGTGTCACTAAGAAATGCAATTTAACATTCTTGAATTGTACACTTTCTTCGATCTGGGTGATGGTGAAATTGCCAATGTCCAATTCGTGTTTTCAGAGGACACTCTCGTAGTGCATAATACTAACATATCGATATAAACATTGCTGCATATATGTCCTACTGGTGGGCAGAGATCACTCTCTCTCTCTTTCGCAGCCATACTAATATTATAAAGTTGAAGAGTTTGTTCGTGTGACCACGCTAATCTCAGGAAGTAATGGTTCAAATTAAAAAAATATATTTTTGTCTTGGCTGGACCATTTCTTTAGAAAGGCTGTATAATTTATAACATCACGCTGCGATCAATAGGAGCGAAGAACCAGTGGACAACGGGGAAAAATTATTCATCTTTGAAGGTTTTGGTCGCAGCAGTTTTATGGGCTAAAGCTTTCCTCGACAAATTCTCTATACAAGACAAATATTATTTTTCCATTCGAACCAGTAGTTACTGAGATCAGCGTGTTCAAACGAACAAACTCTTCAGCTTTATAATAACAGTTTAGATAGGTTACAAGAGCTTAAACCAACCACGCAGTCCCAGTGCGGATTAGCGGGTTTTAACGGTTATAATTCAATTGATCAAAATGAATAAAACACATTCTAACGAATTTCGATAGCAACAAAGAACAATTAAACCTAATCTATTGTGCGAAGCACAACAATCGTTGTTGTGAAACGTAGGAATTCAAATAACAGTATATATCTGCAATGTATTTCGAGATATTTGCCAACTGGTATTAAAAATGGCTCGCAGATAAATAAACAATGCCGAAAGATATGTGCCAAGGAAACATTTCAAACGTTATAAACCTAAAACTGACCGGTCGAGCTTTTCAGAAAATATCACGTAAAGCCAGATAAAACTAATTCCCAGTTGGAATTAGTTTTATCTGGCTAACATTTTCCTGCACTAAAATAACATATAACAAAACACCGTGTATCTGGTGAGCTAGTTTAAGATATAAAATCGTCTTATGCCTTTGTGTCAATTTAACATAAAAATAACTTTGATAGTTTTTCTCAATCAATTTATTTTTATTCATTAAATTTCCAGTAATGCTTTATTTAGGCAGTATTCCCGCCAAACGAAAGCGGGCAGTTACATCAACATGTTTTGAGCTGTTATTGTTGCAACTAGTTCAAAGGAAACGCTTTTTAACCGTTCACGTCCGCCCCATTGTGTACCAATCTATAGTTGGAACTCGGCTTAGCACCGAAACACAGTAGAACGACCCAAGTGCCAGACGAAGGCTCGAGGTTCTCGGTGTAATTCAAAGTAAGCGCGCGCGCATATCTGTATTTCAGCCGAAATTATTAAATGTTTAGCCACAGTCGATATTCTTTCCACTAGCATTAACACGTTTTTTAAAGACCGAATACGAGGGTGGCGTCCACTTGATGGTTATACCGGGTACATAACCTCTAAGCAAGATGTGCTATCGATCTATCGAATTTGGACATTTAGAAATCCGTAAACTGAAACCAAACACGATTATTTTACGGCTTTTCTTTTTTTAAAATTCAGTTTTTCCAGACATAGTTTAACATGTTTCAGACAAATAGTTTATTAGTTTTTAACTTGTTTATCTATTCGTGTTACGTCGATTTTTCGCTACTTGTACCACTGTATAGTTTATCGGCTGTGAAACTTTCATCCATGTTTCCAGCCATGATAGATTACCCTTATTATGAATGGCTCATTAAGATGTTCAGATTACTTTTATTTTACGGTTGTATGCATCTTATTTCACGTGGATGCTCTTACTGATAGCCATTGTATACAGTCTAATGTACTTTTTATGATAATTTCAAGTGATTTCTATCATGACCGCAGCTGAACATTAACTAGACCATAGACAATATACGATAAAGAGAATTTTCATGTTGATTAAGCACATAAAGAGAATTCTCTATTATTAAAAAAAACATTGAATTCAAGAACAGTTGAGATACTCTATGATCCACATCTTAAAAGTTCACTGTCTCGTCATTAAGAAATAGCATTTCTCTACGGAAGATACGTAAATATTTATTAAAAATAACTTCCTTATAAAACAGGAAACATAAAACACGACACGGCTAAGCAAACTCACACACTAGTTACATTATATTTGGGTCATATACCTACTTCTAACTATTCTACTTATTTGAAGCAAAGTTACGTTCGATAAAAAATACTTGATTAGGTCCCTTTTTAAATGTATTCATTTATTTATAAAGATAAATAGAATATAGAAAAGTTAAATTAAAAATCGATTTTTTAATTGAATGCACTTGACACAACACAACACTACAGCCGTGTTGTTGCTCTGACAAGGTAGCTTTTCGGTTCAAGTTCTGCCCGTGTCGTAAATTTCTTTCATTTTGAAGAATCGTCGATCATATGCAATAACATGTGAAAATTATGATAAGTTTTCTAATATATAAAAAATTACTGTGTAATATGACAAAAGGCACTTAAATTGCCTAGGGAAATGAAAATAAAATCCTGAAAAGATCTTAGGAAACGCATATGCCACTTGGTTTGTGTTGTGATAGTTATGTGCAACAGCGACTTTCAGTAAATATAGATAAGAATTGGTCCTTAACTTCCCGTCTATCGTTTCAAAACATAAAATGGCGTTCAACGCTAGTTCGTACTGAAGATGACACACAAACAGCCTCGTAACGGCGCTCAGGCAGAACGATTGGTAAACAGAAGCAACAAACGTTAGATACAGTTAGATACGAAGGCGTAAAAAGCTAGTGGTTCCCGTGTGACCAGTCCACCCACGGACTTTTTAGCCATATTAGTAAACGTGACCCCCTTTGAACACCCTGCTTTTTCTAAAGAACTATCGATATAACGGATTATTATCAACTTAAGGCACACTTCGTTAAAAGACACTTCTCTAAGTATAATATACAATACCAAGGGCACGCATCTTGTTTAGATATGATATGAGTTCTTTAAGTTGATAGACAAATTTGTAAAAGTTGTAATTGACTGGGCGTTTTGCTGGGCTTATTAACTTACACGGATGTATAAGTTAATAATAAAGCCAAAGCGATTCTTAATCAAAGATGCCACTCACGTTTATAAAATAAGGACGTTATACACGAAAGTTGAAAGTATAAAAAGGCTTATGAGGACGCACGTAGCACAAGTACAACCTACTCCTACAGTTCCGGTTGAAACGTTCAAAATAAGTTTCCAAACTTTATTTAAGTAACCAACATTTAATAAGAAATATTGATAACACGAAGACTAATGTATGTCACACATGTATATATGTATGTATCACTAAAGTATATAAAATGTTATTACTCAAATCCTAAAGTACTATTCTGAAGAGTTAGTCTGAATGCGCTAATCTCAGGAAATTCATTCTAGTCCAAATTGAAAATAAATATTTTTCGGTCGGTTGGAGTTATTTATCAAAAATAACAAAAATTAAAATATATAAATAATTTTTTTTTTAAAATCTAAAACAACGTCCGCATCATTTATGAATAACTCGCAAGAAACGGCTTTATGGTAATCAAATTTGTTCAAAACATATTACTTCAAGTGGCAAAAGAACGTTTACCGGGGAAAAACAAAAAATCGTAAATTGTCAATTCACCAGTAAGACATGGCGACAGCTCTTTTTTTAAAATTCCGAGCTATTCAAAATTTAGCAGGTAGTCGTAGAGATCGCACGTGCCGTCGCAGTTATGAAAAAACGCGTGCGCAGCTGGCACCTTTTGAATTTTTTTATTTGCCAACACATCTGCCTCTTAAGGGACCGGAAATTTTATAAAAATATCTTCAATAAGAACGGTTAAAGCAAGATTGTACAGATATATTATATAAGTATGCATATATAGAAGGAAGACAGACAATGATGGTAGGTAAAAAACCCTAGAATAAACCATATAACATTGAAAGAAGATGTGCTGACGATGGCTTTGGATATTCGGAATTTCACAGAGTGAAATCGAATCTCGATTAAAAATGAACTGTTTTTTTCACTCCGACTTACAAGTGACGATGCTCCAACATGTTGACCCGTGCTATCATTAAACCAACGAGCTCGTCAAAAGTCTCGACTTGTCTGTAAATGAAATCGACCACTGAAGCAGACACATAATGTGTCTGAACCCATGCCCCACAAAAAAGAGAATTTACATAACTTACAGATATATAAGCGTTAGCTATGAGGTAAGGGCATAAATATGGAACGCTAATTACAATTTACAGCTCGTATTGATTACGATATTCTCATAACAGCAGCCTTATTAGGCGCGGGAGGTGAGTACAACAATGCTAATTGGTCATTCAATGATAAATGAATAATCGATCGAAATGTTAGATAAAGGAAGTTAACAACCCAAACAAAGATATTATTCAATTCTACATCGACACCCTTGAGCAAAATACTATTTACGGACCGAAATGTCGTAGTTAAAAAAAGTTTCGCGTTTTAAACGGTAAAGACTGTTAATTAAGTTTGTTTATTTGCCCCCCTTAATTTTAATTAAACAACTAATACATTCGACCAAGCACACAGTTACCGTCATCATGTATTCCGATTGTTCTAACTTCACTGCTCCTTTAAATTACCATACGCGTGAAGCCGAGGGATAATAGCTAGTTAAAATAGCTAGAAAGATAACGCTAAGTGCCTGGTATCGATCCTTGGACACTGTAACGAAGGTCAGTCACACTCGCGCAAAAGCAACGTCACAATTAGTATTATACCATTATACAATTAGCACTTAATAAATTACGCAGCAGTGGCCATTACAAGGCTCACAACTTTTTGTTCACTCACAACGTACGTAATGCATTAAAATGCCACTCCTACGTCGTACGAAGCGTGGACCCTAAATTTGATTGATGACAGCCGGCAGGTTATTGTCCTGTCCTCGGGTTTGTATCGATCGTCAATGTTTTTCCCTAAGCCATTGTTTAGAAGATGAATCATAAGTAAGCAGTGAGAACTCATAGTTTTATATTAAAGCTTGGAAAATAATATCGAAGTGTAACGGGATGCGTTCGACCATTCAGTTAACTTCGGGCATTAGTTATTTGCGTTGCAGAATCAGACGGATACGTAAAATGAAACAGATGCGAATAAATCTGGTTTTGATATCTATAGTAATTGATAGCTGCGTTTCGCATAGCCTTGGAACGCGCAAAATGATTCACCTCTTTCGAGACGCTATAGTGTTTCTCATATTTATAAATAGTTCCAAACGGTATAAAACCTTGGGATTTAGGAAACCTGACTATGCTACAGCCAAAAAAAGTCACTCTGTGTACTGCCATAGCTCATGAAAAGCTGAGGCAATTGTATTTAATAAGATAATGACAGATTTTCACAATAGAATCTAAACATAACATCACGTTTTTGACACCAACAGAACGGTACAAAACTATTATATTGTAACAGGATAAAAGTTACTTTTCATGCATTTTAACTGATGTATATTCAATATATAACTATTTTTATATAGCTGTATAAACATCGCTATAAAAATTGAAGTGGCTCACGGACACGTGTTAATGATTCACGATCTACGAAAGTGGCCAAAGGACTGACAACACGAGTACACACCACTAACGTTTGCTATTCAAGTCACGCTCCTTTCAGATTTGGTAGGTCATCCGGTACGAGGCGACCATAACTCCATTGGGAGTCAATAACAGATGAGGGAAAACTACGGCGTGTGGAACAACTTATCAAAGCACATAATAAACGACTGCTCTTGACGGGCTTGTCGGTCGAAGGCTCTCGGGAATTATTCTGATTAGGTCCAACACCTATTACACGAATTAAAGATGGAAATGCCATCAAATGTTTAGCGTGTCGGTTTCAGTCTTGATATAAATGCTCCAGACGTACGCTTGGCAAGCGTACGTCTGGAGCATTTATATCAAGTGCCTGCCATGCCTGTCTGTCATAAAAAAACGAAGGAAAACTACATCGTAAAGAACTTACAATCTAATCACATTATAAATACACTAATTGCTTTACAATAACTTCCCGAGAATGCAGTATATTGACGTAAATCAGATTTCCCTGTAAATAGAACAAGTGTCTGATATGAATAAGTCAAGTTTAAGATTATTAGAATGTATTTTTATTAATTCGAGGTTGATTAGAACTAATTTTAGATAATACAAATTCAATTGGTAGAACAACAGAAACGAACTGGACTTGGTTTCGAGACATATTTAAAAAATAAATTATACATTTACATATGCTCGCATGTGCATTGACATTTAAAAATTAAAATCATCTAAATTCTAGATTTTTCAAGAGTATTAAAATAACAATAATTTATCTTGTATATAAACCCGTTCCATCCAACCGTGTCGATTATCATGGAATAGACAATCCTAATGTGGCATTGATCATCCACGACAATGCTGCACTTAGCTGCCTTGACACGACGTTTTAGAGGCAATCAATTTCATTAAAACCGTACCATATTAGATGATAAATTCTTTTTTGTGATAGAGGACAGACAAGCGTTCCTTCATTTTATGCAAGACTAGCTGTGCCCGCGACTTCGTCCGCGTGGAATAGTGACTTGTGGTAGAATTTTTAATTATTTAGGCTGTTTATTAATTTATGTAAGGGCGCATTTAGGGCAGCCAATCTATGTTGTACCTAAGTGCTACTTTAACGCAACACTCTCACCTCACATCACTTCTACTCTAACTCCCACTCTCATTCCTACACTCACTCTCACTCCCACTCCCACTACTATTCCCAAAAAGCTAAAGTATTTAAAGCATTTTTGAGCAAAAAGAAATTAAAGAGAAATCATTCTTTCATACATCATTTTTAGGTATCTTGAACCGTTTTTGCAGCGTACGCATCTGAAACCTACAGAGATGAAGAATTTCCCCCGTTTTGTTCATATTTCTCGCTGCATCTTCGCTCCTATTAGTCACAACGCAATGTGTATAGCCTATAACCTTCCTCGATAAATAATCTAACCAACAAAAAAATAATTTTTCAATTCGAACCAGTACTTCCTGAGAATAGCGCGTTCAAACAAACAAACTCTTCAGCTTTATATATTAGTATAGATGTGATGCCCCGGCCATATAACATCGCAACAAAAACGCTATCGATCTTCGGTTTTAAATATTCGAAAACCCACAAACTAAAACCAAAACGCGATAGAACTACACGCTAACTTCACCTATGGACCGTGGTGATATGGTGGTCCGTGACCTGTGACGGAATTTCAATATTTCATATTACCCACCATATACTAGATACCCATTTAATATTCAGACAAAGAACAACATATTTACATTTTGAACCATCGTTACCATTAGTCGAATTTTCCTCGGGAGAGTGATGCTTGGAATTTCGGTACTCCTACGTACATCTTATTATAGTATTATTGTTTTAGGATGCTAAAGGAAGTGCTCGCATTTAGCGTGCGATGAAATGAATCAAAGGGTACTCATCTCAATTATCAATTAAGTAGGATAATCCACTAGGGGTCGTTGGCAGCGCGAATTTAGACGCAGGAAAGGTCGACTCGATGATTCACATATTATGTGTTTGGCTCGGCACAATATTATAGTCCGTATGAGTATATTCACGACTCAGGGGGAGATTCTAAACTAAACGACAGTACATATTAAGACATATATATTATATTGAAATAATGGTAAATAATAACCAACGGTTCATTTTTTAAGGAATTAATATATTTTTTTAAAACATGTTCGACTTCACTTCTGGAAATCTAAATATTAAAATAATACACTTTAACGGTTTAAAACACGATATATTAGTTAGACTTATTTGAAAATGATTTTTAACTTCGGCCCGACGTTTCGAATGCTTTGCAGCAGCCGTGGTCAAGGAGAGACTGATCATTACTTTTAAACCGTTAAATGTGTTATTTAAATGTGTACTACTCGCGTAAACTATAGACAGTATTTAATCTAAATATTAAATAGGAAGTAGGAATATAGGAAATAGAAATTCTGTCCGGGTCACGAACCACCATCCACAGATGAAAAAGAGATTAGATGTTATATATATGGCTGGGGTCCATGGAGAGAACCCCATGCTTATGTAAAAACTGTGTTACTATGAAGTCCTTCATATCTAATGTAGTATGTTATTTTTATTGTCTTGACATTTGAGTCTTTGATGAAGAAAACACTCACTACAATTATTTCTGAGAACCCAAGTAATTTTGAAAGCCGTTTTCATAAACGACCTTGACTACACACAAAGGCGCCCTTGACCTTACCCTGCGACTCGAGAGCCATTGTAAAGCGTACTTTGAAGGTAGAAGCGTTTCCACTTGATTCATTCAAAGTTGTACGATTGAACAAAAAGACGAATCTAAAGATATAACTCCGACGCTGAGTCGCGTCTTAGTACTCGCAGAAGGCCTCCAGTCTCGCTCTGCTAACTGCTGTAGTGGAATCGAAACAATAGGTTACATGCGCTCCGAGCTATTACACAATTTAACTTATATTGCAATAAGCAGCCTAAAGAGAAACTACCCGGCAGAGCAGAAAGATTTCAGATGTCTAAAAACCTTTTTATATGATAGAGGAGGACTGACGAGGAAAGGGATCACTTACCCCGGCTATCCCAAATGCCTTCAAATATTCGGTAGTCCACAGAATGAATTTCGATATTCCTATCGCCTAAATAATATCCAGATTCCAGACGAATTCCAACCCGTATCACATAATTTATAAATCGATTAGAAATATATTGGACCCGTTGATCATTAGCATGGGGTACGATTACCCAAAGAGCCCGTTGACTAGAGCTGTACTACACTTGCAAAACTTTCAATGACTGATAATTTCTTTGGCAAAGTTCCCGCAATATACCATATCAGACTGCAACCGATACGGTCGGCGTGCACAGGTCGACCACAAGAAAGCCGAGGCAATCGACCTCGTTGATCAAACGCAGGATGAAATTGGATATTATCTCTCTAGGCTATATGTATAGCAGTACTACCGTTTGCTTTTATTTTTAAGTACCTATTTCCAATTTTTTTAAAAGCAACAAAACATTTTTAAGTATTTAAATGTAATGTCGGTTTCAATAGAACTAAAACTAGGACATATAAGTTAGCGTTTTCAATAAAACTAGGACATACGTTTTGAGAGCGTTCTTTAAACGAGTGTAGCGTGCTAATATCCCTCCAACAAGAACAACCTCCTATGACCACGAATGCTGTAGATCATCCAAAACGACGGGGAGTAGTTAAAAATAAACCAACAAACGTATGCCGCGTTATAAATCGTCAAAAGTGTGCTAATTATGTTACTTGTGTTAACTAGAGATAACTCGTTTAAAATGCGATCTACCAATAACGCGTGAAAGTTCCAATTATAACAATAGAGGGTGCGCAGTGTCCGGCGACGAAGCGGCTTTGGAGCGCAACGGATCCACCCGATCGCACGCGCATATTTATACGTCATTATACAAACTGGGACTCGACATTAATATTGATCTGTCATCGCAGTTTCATTTCAGTACTTACCTACTTATTATTGTATAATTGTCTGGGTGGTAGGAATATCGTATAGGTACATAGCTTTATTAAAGGTAAAGATAAACTATTTCTGAAGACAAATTGAATTGGAAAACATATTGATACGTAGTACATGGTATTAAAGAAAAATGATATGTTTGAATATTCGGAAATCCACTGACTGAAGCCAAAACGCGTCGAATCTTCGCGGTCTTTTTTTTGGACGGTGGTTCATGACCAATTAGATATTCCCTACCAACCATGGAGAACTTAGTATGTCTATATTTCCCGAGTAGTACACTAAATAAAACCAAAGTTAAAACTCATTATTAGTTAAACTTATTTGAAAATGATTTTTAACTTCGGCCCGATGTTTCGGATGCGATATATCGCGTTTTAAACCGTTAAAGTGTTTTATTTAAATTTCAGATTACGAAGTTCAACATGATTCAGAAAAATCATGAGTTGATTTTAAACACGTTGGTCCTGGTGGGGATCAAATCCACACCCCGCCGATTATCAATATGTTACTACATGAGCACGTCAAACTATTTCTATTTAAAAATTCATTGTCCTCAAAAAAGAAGGTCACTTCTACACGCAGGCAAAATCAGGGACTTTAAGGTAGTCTAGTAGCTACTTTTTAAATATTTGCATGATATGTTTTAAATGTAAACTAAACTGTAACTGTTTTATAACCCAGCGAACATTAACATATTACTATAAGTAGGTCGTACGAGCAGACCTGAAAAGTCATTAAAGCATAATATAAAAGATTAACCTCTATAAGTTGTAACGCATCCTATATTCCGTTAAAAATACTCTTATTATAGTGAAAGCATCAATAATAATTATTTTATTTAATTTATAATGTAAAAAGGTGCGAGTCGGGTTCACTACTATTATTCCGGATGGATTTTTTATTGCCTTTTTTTATTATGTTGTAAAACATTTCAACTGTTTAGCTATGGCGGTTCTTAAATACAACTTGGTAACAGACATTTAAGTCTTGAAAAACGGGCCCCGGTTTTATCCTTCTGGTACGGAACCCTGCGAGCCACTTGCCATGCAACGAGTGTGATTCAGACTCCGAACCAATGCAGTCGGAGTTAGCTAACGATAGTAATGATGCGAAAAGTGATGACGCAATATCGGTACTGGACAGCAATGATAAATGAACCAACTACACGAAGATTAATATTGCGTATGCGCCTAATACCGAGAGTTAATTTTATGTCTACTTGACGTGGGAAATTGATACGAAGGTCCTAACGGAAAATCTTTATCTACTTTGAGCGATACGAACAATGCCGGTTGTCACGATTAACTCATAAATAATTTAAATAGTTTTGAATCTCGGTCACCTTTGTAATTCCGTGACTGAAGTAAAATAGTGCAATTCAATATCGTGTATTTATATATATAGCTGCTTCGCAAACTGTTTTGCGGTGTAATGGTATAATAATATAGTAATACATATGTGTGATAAAAAACCCTATTTATATAAGAGTTGTATTTTCTTTATGTCTGTAGGTAGACAAGTTTCGAGTAGCTCTGTAAGTTCTAGTTAAGGCTTCGGACATTCGAAAAAATATACAAGTAACGAAGATGCGGGCTGTTGTGCGGAGTTGCACATTGCATTTCAAAGGTTTCTGTGATAGAGTCATTAGAAGGTACAGAATTGGGTCGTGGACTCGGGGGCGAATCCAATTATGCACTAGAAATAAAATTATTGCAGACCGCTGATCCGCCTGGCTTCACTTATGTGTCACTGCCCTATCGGGCTCAGATTTTAGCGCTAGCAATCGATCCAAAAATAGTAAACGGCCGACGTTAGCAGTAAATGCTGTCCTCCATGGACTAAATTGGTGAAATAAATTAACGACGTGTAATAATTTTCAAATAGATAGATTAAAGATTATCTTGAGTTGCCTACAATACGCATGCACTTCGAACGGTTTCAAACACGAAATATATTATTTAATTTCTGTTTCACTGTGTCCGGACGTTTATACGTTTATTGGCTCCCTCCACAGTCTTGTGGAGGGGGCCAATAAACTACGAAGGTGATATTTACGATAATTAGCCATTAAAATAACCGAACCCCAATGAGCGGTAGCCGGCGCAATTATGTCACAAGTCACATACCTCGTGGGTTGTTGATCTCGATTGCACGACTGCTATTTTTACATTCGACAAATCGAAAAAGTTATCTTTTTAAGTAGTTTCATAACACACTTGCTATACTAAGAGCGATTTTAAGAAATCGTAAGGGCACGAACTTCTTACTGACGGAAATAACAAACTATAATTGTTGACTATATGTTTTAAACTTTCCGTTTCTAGCGAGTGATCAGTGAAAACTTATTTCATATACAGTGTAAACTCCATGTAACGTCACTCTATTTAACGACAAACTCTCTTAAGCGTCGAAATCAATTGGCTTTGGTTGGGTTAGCTTGTTTTTCATACAATGTTTCTTCTCTCCATTTAACGACAACTCTCTATAACGCCATAAAATGCACAGTCCCTTCAGTGTCGCTATATAGAGTTTACACTGTATTTTTGATTTACGCTATAATTCATTGCTTTAATTATTATATAACTTGTACACACCTTTATTAATACTTTTCATACCGAAAAAAAACCAGATATATAAATAATACAAATGCTTTTACTTAAAAAGTATATAAAAATATCAAATAGAAATTTGAACAGCCCTGACATGTTTGTTTACTAGAAGCTAAAGATATAAATTCCATTGCATTTACTTCGTAATAATTATTTAATGAAAATAGGTATGTCAATTGTTTTCCTGAATGATTTAAAAGTTAACGAACAGTCATAATGTTTCTCACACTTTCGTAACATGTTAAAACATGGTGAGGCAGAACTTAATGATCGTGATAGCGCACTGCTGATAACTGAACGCGTCTCGTGTAATTTGCGAAAGACAACTGCAGGAAACTACACACGTGAAAACCTACGTCATTGCGGACTCAAGGTTTGAAACACTGCAGCTTCTTAGAAAAAGCAGTTTTATATGCATGTGGAGATAGAAAGGATAAAATATAGCTAGTCATAGAGTCAACAAATAAAAATAATCTTTATATTAAAAAGTTAGATGTGTACTGTCGCGGTATTTTTTTTTTGGATTGTCCAAAGAAGAATACTTTAATATATATTTCTCGACATTTTGCAACGAAATCCGTTGAAGAATTTCCTACTTTTTTTAACAATACTGCTAACGTTACATTTTTTTTATATGAAAAAGTATAGAAATAAAACAATATATTTTAGTTTAAAAAAACAATGTTTTAAAACTTTTAGATTTGTAGCCTTGCCCTCAATGATATTAATTGATCGGTCTGCAGCTATATTTTTTTGTTGATTTACTGGTCCGCGGCAAGTATTTTTTTAATTTACCGGCCCGCTTAAAAAAAAGTTTGCCCGCCGCTGTGATAGGCTATGGCTATTCTCGATAAATGGTCGAACCAATAAAAACAATTCTGACCGGTAGTTCCTAAGATTAGCACGTTCAAACAAAAAAACTCTCCAGCTTTTTAGTATTTGTATAGAACTAACTATTAATTGACTTGTTTCGGAGTTAAAAGATATCTCTAGAGTCAGTATTCCCTATCCTTTCCAATTTACGTGTAAGATCGCAGACAACGCGTTGTTTTAAACATAACTAAAATTAAAACGGTCCTCATCTCAACAGATGTTCCATCTTCAAACTGAAAATCTAATTTCATACTTCATTTTGGAATGACCGTGAAGGAGCGAAGCTTTCTCCATCATTTGATCTCGTTGCTGTGATCCAGTTATAGAGTGACGTAACCGGCCCTGGGTGTCGTTGCGTCTAAAAATATATAGCACGCGCGTCTATTTTGTTAAGGGTAAGTTCTTCCAGGATCTTAACCATGCGTATGAATATGGCGTTAAACCAAATATTTTCGTCATAAGGATCGAGGTAATAACGCGTGCCCTTAAGTAGAAAAAATATGATTTAACTTTGAGATACGACTTGTTTCAAATTCCAATAATAATCTAGACTCTAGAGGGTTTGAACTGTATGCAAGTAAAAGAGCTTTTAAATAAAACACTTTTACAGTTTAAAACGCGAAATGTATTATTTAACACTTTGCAGCATCTGCGAGCACGGCGGGACTGAGGACGGAGGGTGTCTCTACTGTCAAAGTAAACAATCGTAGTGAAAATAATTTGTAAATAAGTTTAACTCGTAAATTTCGTGTTTGAACCGTTAAAAGTGTTTTATTCGGTACTTGGTAAAAGAGCTTGCAAATGAGGTTAGGAGTAAAGTGATACAATTTAGAACGTTATATAACGAGATTCGGCATGTGGGTGCCAACGCGGATGTGTCCGGACGACATTAAGAGCTAAGACAATGCGGGTCAATAGATATAACCGCCCCACATTTAGTCTGGGCCCGGTGCATTCCGCGCCGGGGACAGCTTTGGATACCTACTCGACCCGATCTGTATTTAGGAACAGCTATGCACAAGACAATAGAAGACAAAGCGTATTTCTTTACACAAAGTTTAAGTAAAGTTTCGTTCGTGAAAGAGTCATGTTCCTAAAAATCGACTTAAATCGAAGTTAGTAGGTATACAGCCAACATAGGCCGACACCATATCTTGTTTAGCTGTTATATGGCTAGGCCGTGGACCAATACTGTACTATATAACAATAATTTGTCAATTATTACTTTTCGCTGTAGTTAAAGATGATGGCATCGCGAATTAAAAAACTCCTGTCATCGATGTTTTTTGACTAAATATATTTTAAATTTATATAGTCATGTATTCTCCGTGTACTTACCAAGAAGCGTAAAGCCGTAACGAGATTATAAATACGCTTGTCTTAACAATAGGAATCAACGGAAACAATTACGTATAAAAAACACATATTTAAAATGAGATTTGCGCATGTCACAATTATAACACACGACTACTCCTAAGTTCCGTCCGACAAAATTGAACGTATCATCTGGGATAGTTACATTGTGTAGTTCTTTAGTGACTAGAGCTAGGAGTTAACCATTCGGGGGAAAGTTTAAATGTTATATTTCTCAAAAAACAAGACATTCTTCTTATACGATCCATCTATGTTTTGACCAAACGCAAGCTTTAAGAGAACAGGAATATTCAAATATATTACGACAAAGTCACTAAACACTTGTTCCTTTCACGTAATAATATGTTTACCGTTAGACAATTGCGTGGGAAGCATGTACACCATAGAACTAACAACTGACATAGAAAGCGGTCTTACTATTTCGGATTCGGAAATCATGACTAGTTTTGTAACATCGAGAATGGTCAGTATAGGCGAAATTCTAAATGTTATGGAGTAGGTATTATACGGTCCAATCAGATCTTGGAAAGGATTTAGGTCTTTGTTTACGCTTAACCACCTGTTAATGGCTAGAACGCAGAGAGTAGGATGCGAATTTATTACAAGGTCTTCAAGGCTACAAATATGTACAAAACCTGTTCCGTTGAACTAAAACGCCCGCGCCAACGCTAACTTGAGGCATTTAATAGAATTACATTAGATTTATAGCAAGTTTACAGATTAGACACACCGATTGCCGGAACTCTGTTCTATAAAGGCTATTTTAACTGAAAAGTATGAAAAACAGAGTCAGCGAATTGAGCTATAAATCAGTTAATGGCTTCCCTAAAACGAGCAGACAGCGCGGCCGCTATTACTTCATGGCACGATTACGACCAAAGTAAGGATAGCATCTGCTTTTTAAGCGCGTGGGCAGTTTAGATTATATGGGTTTTTCTAAATAAGAAATCTTCCGCATTCCTCGATGCAGATTACAAGCTTTTTCATAATCGCATTTATCTGGTTGTGCGTAGTAAGAAATGCTTCACAAAACACACCGTAATGGACTACCAATATAAATTGGGATAAGGAATTTTCATTAGTTAAAGCTTCAAAGTTATTTAAATAAGTTAAACGTTTGTGTAAAGGATCTGAAAAACTTACCATTTCCTTCTTAAGGTATATGAGCTGGCCGTCGAGATCAGACGGCGGATGATCATCATTCGATGGCGGTGGTTCTGCGGCAGGCTCACCGTCGGCGAAGCCGCTTAAGCTTTTTGGTAGAGGCGGTAGACCTTGAAGTGACATGGTGCTGATTGCTCGGAACTGTTTTCGTAGTCTGCAATTGAAATATTTCTAGATGATAGATAAGAGTAGGCGATGTCTAACTTATTAAATTCGCCTTCTTGGAATTCCTTCTACCGACAATTTTATTATTAAATCAATTAGCTAGCAAAAAGTGCTGCATAATAATGTTATGTAAAGTGTAGTTATGCAGGGGCAGTATAAAATTATCGAATCACATAGGCGCTCTAAGCTGTTAAGTGCATTGTGCAAGATTTTAATAGACGATGTATCTCCTTGAGACAGAGTAAAACTAAGACAATCTAATGAGATTATAACATCTATGACGTTCAGAATACCTACTAATCAATAAAAGACTGATTAAATTTTTTTTTTCCATCTAGTCTTTACTTTAAGAAACTGTGTCTCAGCTTTAAGAGCACCGTTAGTAAGTGTTAATTTCAGTGACTCTGTGACCCTTTGGGTTTTGGGCTGGTCATGCATAGATCTACACTATCTTATCATTCGTCTACAGCTTCTGGCCTAGAGGTTTCGTAGAAAAGAGCAAATGCAAGGCACCAATTTATTTCTACTTTGTTTTGAAGCTACGTTTTACACTGACTAACAGCGTAGAAGAATTCATAAACAATTTGAATTGTATTACTAACATGTAACTATTTATTTTTTTACTGCACTTATTTGTTAGTAGACTAAAACTGTATTTAGAAGTAGGGGATGTACAGACAGCATTTACTTCGTAAAGTGGTCCCCTGTATCGCTACTCATAAAGTTAATTAATTACTTACTAATTATTGATTAGGTAGTCACGCTCTTCTTAAACCTATTCAAGAAAAGACTAAACACGAGTGGGTTATTTATTGTTCATGAAATGCTGCCATTGAGTTTTACGCGTTGAAAAGTAAAAAAGGAATAGTTCGCGCAGTTTTTGCGAGGCGGATAGGAACTACAATGAAACAAACATCCGCTACGATTTACATAAGGCATGATTCCGTAGAAATGCGGTTCTAGCTCTAGGAGCCCATTCGTTTGGTTCACGCATGCATCCGCATGTGAGTTATTACTTATGTTAAATGTGGCATAGCTTAATCCCTGCAACGTCGGAATTGTCTCCAAATACTTTGTAAATAGGAAGCGAATCGTTTGAAACGATTATGACAGCAGAACCTTACAAATAAGTGCGTTTGCGATGTAAACTAGTAGTGTGAGAAACAAAGTATGTACTCTATAAACTGGTGTTATTGAAAAACTGTACAGTACTGTAGCAGTATCGCTATGTCTACTTAAAGCATTGTATACTTCAATTTGGAAACATTTAACGCTCTACATATTCCGTTTATAATTTAATTTGTTGTAACACCTTAATGATTTGATAATTCTTATATAAGCTTTAGATATAGTACTTTAGTGTTTGGTTCGGGAATTTCAAACGGCTCACCTAGACTTGAGATCATCGTCTACAATATAGGCGTACGCTTGATCGTGTCCGTCGTCCGTATTTTCACTCGTGACGGACGCCACCGCGTAATTTTGTTCAGAATCCGAATCACAATTTCCATTTCTGTCAATGTCATTATTGTCTAACACTTCGGGCACGTTCGATTGGGAGCGCATCGTTTGTAGTTCATAAATTAACATTTCGTGATTGTTCATGTCTTTCATTATATCTAGATCGGCCGATGTATCGCCGCAGACCGAATCCTTGCCTTTGTCGATTACCGTATGCGATTCTTTCTCGTTATTGTTATTTCTACTGGCGAGGATTTCGGAAATTAGCATCTCTGTGACTCGCGACGTTTTCCTCTCGAGTGAATTATTATTTATATTTACATCTCCCTTTAAATTATTCTCTATTGTAACGTTTTCGTTATCCATTTTAGGTTTGCTTTCTACAATATTTACATTTTGGCTCACTTCGTCGACCGTAGCGTAAGGCGCCTCAGAAACCGGACTCCGAGCGGTTTCGGCATCGAGAGGCAACGAGTATGGACTTATTTCCGGTTCCACTTTAGACGTTTTTCCACTTACATTCGAATTGTGTACAGGTAACGGCCTCATTGGTTTAATCTTAGGTTTAGGTGACAAAGGTGGCGGCGGAGCCTTGCGCAAGGGAAAAGTCTTTTCCGCGAAACTAGAAGATTTAGATACTCTACACTTCGCATCCTGATCTAATTTGTTGGACGTAGAGAGCGATCGAACTAAAATTTGTTTGCAAGTTTTAACAGCTCTAGAGTTTAACGATTCGTTCGACTTCTTAGTAGAAGATGGCGAATTAACAGAGCTACTATCGCTCGAGCTCCTTCTGGAATTCTGCCCGCTGGACTTCTTTTCGTCAGAAGAGGAGCTTCGATCGCTTATCACGTCTTTGATAAAAGACTTGACGCGTGCGAGACCAGTTTGGCGCGGAGACACCGCAGGCTTACTCGACGAGCTATATCTATCTAGAGTTTTCGCTTTCGATGAAACCTGGTGACTCTCGTTTTTGGTAAAGTTACGAGTCTTGGTCAAGTTGGTCTTGGAATCGGCGACGGCTTTTCTCGTCTTCGCTAGCGCTTCGGCGACCATACTCTGGCTGGGCCGCGGCGGTACAGGTGGCGGACCCTTAATTTTATTTGTCTTCATGGGTTGCGCGTTGCTCTGTACCATCAGCATGCTTGAGCGAGACGACACTCACACAATACTATAATAGGCACACTATAGTATAATGAGCGCGATTACACTTGCATCACGTTAGTCACGACACGCGCGAATTCGTAGCTGCGGAAGCACGTCCATCCACTTGCGAGCTCAACACCGACTGCGCTCGAAACGACTAGTCACCGACACCGATAGCCAGTCGCGTATACAGTCACTTACGGGGTCGCCTGTGTTCGTTTAGTGATACGACGTTAAACAGAATTAAAGTCTATTGATTACTTAAGACGATATTAAACGCTATATATAATTTACAGTAAAAAAGACACTTGAAACGCAACGATAGCAAGCGGAGCTATATACATACATATTGCGCGGAGTAGGTAACTACTTTTAAAAGAGTTGAGTGGCCTATTGATTTCTAACTCAAAATATTACAGACTTACAGCCTCTAGTGGCAGTTATCACGCGTATAATTGCTTCTTGTGCTTTTTAATAATAGCAGCATTTTTTTCTTTCAACCGTAAAATCTAAACTTCCTTATTTTCAACTCAATACATAATAATGATAAAACCTAGGCAATCTCCCCATGCAACAAGTATTTCTCATAAATAAGAGATTTTTAATTTGATTTACAAGTAATATTGCTTGTGAATTGAAATAATGAACGGCAACTAGTAAAACCTACAAGACTCAGTAAATGTTACACCTTTATCTATAATACAATTACCTAAATTGGCTTAAATATATGTTGACATTGCATTTACTATTTTGATTCTAATTTAATGGGACAGAGTTTGTATGTTCCTAAACAAGAAGTAGATAATACTTGCTGTAAGGTTTCTTAGTTAAGCTATCTAATAAGATAGCTTAACTGATTATATTTTGGGAAAATATTATGAGCTTAGATTTTTTAACTACCCTAGTTACTCACCTATTTATTATTCTACTTATTGTTAAACTTCCAGTCTTGACGGCACATAGGGCACTGTTGCTGCGGCTGAGAATGCAACCACTTGACAATGCAATGTATGTGGAAACAATGAGAACAGGCGCCCCACACTAGAGGACAATCGTCACCAGGCAGCTTACAGTCTGGACAGCAACTATCAAATGGCATACGGCATATACCACAGTTATCGTCGTTCGCTATCCAGCGCCAAGTAGCCACACCAGTCCAACCTAGAATAAACAATAATTCAGCTTTCTGACTCCACAAATACATCATAAAAACAGTTCGAGTATTTCGTAGCTATAAATATTAAACGTTACAGTTTTATTTCCACTAATATAAATAAGAAATACGGGCAAATTAAATGATAACTTACTTTTAATCGTTACTTTCATGGTTTTTGAAAATCATTTTAAAAATCACAAAAACAATGGTTAGACACAGTTATATACCGAGAAAAAACACACATTCTTCGCACAGATTATTACTAAAACATATCGAACATTGCAGCACAGACCTGCATAGAATTAAAGACTGTAGTGTAAAATGTCACTGTGGCTGTAGAGTAAGTACAAACTACGAAGAACAATATTTTCTTTTGCGTTTCCAAATCAACCTTTACGAAAAATAATTATTTACAATAACTAAGATATTGTTGATTGATTGATATCAAAAAGTTATACAATTTAAAAAAGCAGACTATATATTATATTAGTATTATATAACCTGTGGGTATGATACGACATCTACGACGATTTGACAGTTACATACTATGATGACACTGTAACATGACAATTGATATTTGATAATAGTAGACTTGTAGACAAATCACACCGGACATAAGATAAATTTTCTTACCTAGTTGGAGAATCATGAATATGAAAAATATATGATTATTGCCGCTATTCAAGAAATACACGATTATTAATGATAGTGTAATATCGTTGCGTAAAGAAGTATCGTTCGGAAAAATTATTTTATATATTACTTTTTGGGAGTAACAGTACAGTATCCTTAACAAAATGACGACATTCGACTCTAAGTACGATGTAAGTTTATCAATATAAAGTCATTTATAACAAGCCCTTTGCAGGACCTTTGTATGGATTTATATTACTGGGAGCTGTAAAACTCTAACACCGTCCATTTCTAACACACACAAGAAAAACAATTATTATCAGCATATATTATGACTTTAAACCTATTATTAAACGAATTAAACGTATTAGTATTTACCAAATTTTTCTAAAATCTTAGGATCCTAACTATTCAATAATGGATAAAAACAAATGGGATACCGATTGTAAAAAATAGGGCATCAAAAGTTTTTGTTAAAACAGTTTATGGTTTGATGGTTTAGATGTATCCAGCTGGTGATGTAGGGGTTATAGAAGGAGAAATGAATATACCAGGTCGCGGCGTACCTTCAGGAGATAACATGGAGTTTAATACACTAGATGAACCAATTAAAGAAACTTTTGTAAGTTGGTGAAGAAAAAAATAAATTCTGGTGTTGAATATAATCATGTTATAATTTCAATATATTGGGTTTAATTACTCTTTGGCCCCTTTTAATGTGGCACCATTTTGTGTTTATGTCAATGTTTATACTTTTAAGACAGCTCTATTTAATGTCATTTTATATCATAAGTATAATTTTATTTTCAGTCGAGAGATTTAAAAGCAGTGGGTAACAAATTCTATCATGTCCTTATACCAAGAGAAAAAACCAGTCTACTAAAAGAATGTAAGTAGTAAATCACATGAGAGTATTAAAAATTTTAGAGGCTTATGTATCTTTCTAGCAATTTTTGCTTTATAAGCTTTGTGTTTAGCTTAAAAGGTCTTTACTGAACTAAAACATTTCTTTGTTTCCCTGTGTGCATGAATGCAACTATGAAGGTCCTGCCAGACATTGTCATTTAACACATATGACACCAGACAGGGATATTAGAGAAGTATCCTTACCTCCACATTTATAGCTAGATTGTGGAGATGTGCCTTCACTACTCTATGAGAGACCCCTGAATTTTTTTCTAAATAGTTAAGGTCCAGTAAGTACATCTTTACATTGTAATTCTTTAAACATATATACACTTGTTTCAGGGGACTTATGGGGTCCGTTATTACTATGTACCTTCATGGCCACAATTCTACAAGGTTCATCAGAACCAACAAGTAATACTGGAGATGGTGGTCCAGAGTTTGCAGAAGTCTTTGTTTTAGTCTGGATAGGGGCTGCGGTGGTCACTTTAAATTCTAAACTACTTGGTGGAAATATGTAAGTTTAAACATGCAATGTTTATTTGGTTGGTTAGTTAAACAAAGAAAGAATTTTCAATTCGAGGGCCTTTAACCTTCACACACATACAAGGTACAGTTTACTTTCTGTACCAAACTAAATTTATACAGTTGATAAACATAATACAAATCAATATTGCATACCAATATATCTAACTTTAAAATTAAATTATTTTTAATTGTTAGTTCTATTACATGTTTTAAACATAACAATGTAATTTCAGGTCGTTTTTCCAATCGGTTTGTGTGCTCGGATACTGTCTGCTGCCTGTTGCCCTTGCTCTAGTCATCTGCAGAATAATATTATTCAGCACACAGAACACATTTTTGTTTTTCCTACGCTTTGTTATATCTATGGTCGGATTTATGTGGGCCACATTTGGTAAGTGATGTTTATCTTATGTCAAATAATTTAGCTGCATTCATAACTAAGTTGCAAAAGGCTGTGGGTTTAAATCAGAGACTGACACGATTAAGTGTCCCTTAGGCATGACTCAAGTTTAAAAATATACATACATAGAGGATGGGATGTAAATGAATTCTTTAAAAGTATATTCTTGGACACAAACATCAAATACACATAATTTATAATGATTTCCACACTATTTAAGTTTCGTAAAACTAAGAGTTAATGTTCACCTTTGTTTTAGCGGCTACAAAGTTCCTTGGCGACAGTCAGCCGGAAGGTAAAAAAGGCCTAGCAGTATACCCTATATGCTTGTTCTACTTTATACTGTCATGGCTAGTCCTCTCGCATACGGCTTAGATGCACAACATATTTTTATTGTGATAAAGACTTCTACATATATGTGTATAGAATTGATTTCTTGTGACTTAAGTTACTGCTAATAATATATGAATTTATGACACATTTACAGTGTGAAGTTTTAATGAGTATTACTAGGGTATTGCCTCATGTCTATATGTCAAGAGGTAACTGTCCATAATGATTTATTTCCAGGTATTGTTGGGGGGTACCTACCCCTTTTAAAGCACACTATAAATGTAGGCAATTATAGACAGTAAGTAATAGGCAATTACCAAGTCAAACTTAGATGTAAACATTTAATAACAATTTTGTGATTTTAAATATTAAACAGACCAGCTGAGTTTGTCTCTTTGCCTGTTTCACAATATCCCATGTATATTATATTAATCTATGTTATTTAGTTGCATTAAAATAATACAGCACATTCCAATTATAATATAAGAAACTTCAGTATATTTTCTGTAATTACGTTTTACTACTTATTTATACTTCGACTTTCTTGCCCATTACTTTTTCTAGAATCAACATTTTGTACATATTTTATTAATAAAACGTATTTTTATGTCAGTTTCGGAATTTTTATTTTCTAACATACAAAACATAAATTGTATCTAAAAATACATAAATTACGGAAGGTTTACACGCGCTCTATTTCTCCAACTACGCCCAGACTAGCAAATATTCACTCGTTGATTGTACACACTACAAAAATAAACAGCCACATATAAGAGTATTGGATTGCTTAAAATAATCTTTGTTTGTGCCTAGATACAAAGCTACTTATAAATATCATTGTATAAGTACATAATATAAAACTATTTAAACCGGCACAGTACATCTGTTCAGAAGAACAATAGTCGAAGTGTTTAGGAACATTTGTAAAAGACAGTAATCACGACCTCTTTTGTAAAGTTGTCCAAATCTGTTAAAGGTATCAAAAGTGTAAATAGGATCCAAATAGTTTTTAAATACTTCAAAGATTAATATTCAATTGATTACTATAACTACGATTTTTATCATAAATTATATTGTTACTAACTTTGAACTAAAATTATGATATAAATTAGCCTAAAATATAAGTAACGTAATGTGCATATGATATGCAGCATATCAAAGAAACTTTTAGTTTGTAGAAAGACCTTTAGATATCTGATTATGCAGTATAGTGCATTCCTAAACCACTAACTTGTTCATAAATAATTTAGAAAAAAAATAACTTAATTCTCTTGTCTTGTACCAGACGACTTATTTCATGCAGAAATAACCATGATGGGCAACAAAAATACCGTTAAAGGGCGCAATGTTCATTTAACTAGACTCGGATCCGCTCGAATTAGATTTATCAGAAAATTTATCTGGCGTGCGAGGGGGGGTGTTTTTGGGAGATCGAGTGGGGAGTTGATAAGAGACGTGCATCTGGAGCGTGTCCCTGGCCATCCTTGCACTTTTGTACGTCAGCGAGTTGGCTCTGGGCTTGCGCCGGGAAAAGTGTCGCTCGACCCACTTCAGCATAGCGAGCACGGAATCCGTGGAAGACAAACGGCGCTCCGCCGAGGTTTTTGTGATGTTCGAAGACGCTATACGGAACGTGGCTGCCATACCTTTCAGGGCCTGTAATTTACAAATTATTACTTAATATTACAATGAATATTGGTTTCTATTAAAACTAATTTGAGTTTATACAATAAACATTTGACGATATATCAATAACCATTTATATTTAAAGAACCTTACCAACATAGCATCTTCATCGGTAACGTCATCACCGGCATAAATAATTCTGATTCGTTCACTCCAGTCCAGTCCAAAAGCTGTTCTTAGGATGTAAATTGAAGCACGACCTGAAATATATTTGTAGTAGTTTTGAGTTAAACAAAAGAAGGACAGTATCAATTAATGTATACTTAATCAACATACCTTTTACACTATAAAGTGTTATCTTAATACTCCTATCCACCTTTCGGAACAATATAGGTATTATATGTGGTTTAGAGGAAATGCACACAGTTACCAAATTTTTCTTTAAGAATATGGAGAAAAAATGGGATACGTCAGGTTACACTACTTTTTGTCGATTTTTGCAAACCTACACAGCATTGATAGAGAATCCTTTATTCCATACTAGTCGATTTTAAATCCCCGAAAAACTCATTACTTACTAAAGTTCTACAAAAACCATAGATCCGTCAGGATAGAGGGGGATCTAACAGAAAGTTCACTGTAACCGGGCTTAACAAGAGATCCTAATCCAATGCTGTTTAATCTTACTAGAAATGTCATTCGCAAAGTAATGGCACTCGACATAGGTTCGGATGAAGGACACATAAGGTAATTGGATATGCGGATGACTTGGCCCTCCTAGGGCAAACGAAACGAGAGGTGGAGCTTCTCCAAACTCTCCCCCAACTCAAGAATAGGTCTCAAATCAACTCAGAAAACTAATATCTCCACATAACCTATAAAAATACAAGACAGAACCATATCTTCAATTGAGATATGAAGTTTAAAGGCCCCTAAATTTAAGTACCTCGGATCACTATACAACAATACACGGGCTGAGGAAATAGACATCCAATTCAAAACGCCCTCCGTTGTAGTGCGGCTCTCCACAAGGTGTTATTTAAATTTGACCAGGACTCAAAGATAAAGATTTATAAAACAGTCATTAGACCATCCTTCTATACGCTCAAACGTGGACGCTAAACTCAAAGATGAGGAAAAGCTTTTAGTGACAGAACGCAAAATACTGCGGAAGATTCTGGACCAACAGAGGAAACGGTACTGCCGCGAAAGAAGAGGAGATCGAAAAGCTTTTGCCGCCCCTAAATCATGGGAAAGCTCGAGCTCAAAGACTCCCTACCGGCCACGTCGAAAGAATGGAAGAGCGAAGCGTCAAAAGGCTATCTCGGAATCCCAAGGCCGCCGACCCGTTGGCCGGCCCAAATACCGCTGGAAAGACGCCGTTGAGCTTGACCTGGTGAAACTCGGTGTCTCCGAGTGGCGAACCGTGACGCAGGATCGGCGGAAGTGGCGTTCTCTTGTTGTGAAGGCCAAGACCCACTTTGGGTCGCTGCCCAGCGGGTAAGTAAGTAAGTAAATATTATTAATAGAGTAAAATACAAAATGAAAGTAAAAACACGGGAAAGCTAACGGAGAGCGACCGGCCTGCTTGAGGGAGAGATATCAACTAAGACAATAGACATACAATAGTACACTATATTCTTCGGCGCAGGCGCATCAACGGTTGACATGGCAACAGTAAGGTGCCGTTTGCTAAAAGTTTATAATATTAAACAAGCATAATGGAAAATGCGCCTAATCAAACCCTGAATGAAATAATTTTTTCATATACCCATGTATCCTACGATTAGCAAGTTCAACAAAAATAATATAATAAAGTGTAGATTAACCTTTATTCCACTGCACAGGTGGTCTAGCTTCAATAGCACAATGCGCTGGCGCAGGTGTGAATCCAGCTTCCGTGATCAACCTTCGCGCAGTGTCCGCTAGCGCAGCTCTCTTAGCCACTGGTGTCTCTCGGAAATGGAAGGTCAACAAAGCTCCCTTGTTTTCTACCCATGCGCCATCTCTACACACCTAAATAAAACATAATAACAAAATGCTTAAAATCTTTTTTAAAGTTTAATTTTTTTTTAAGTTTTTGACTGCGTCGTTGTAATTAATGTTTTTATCCTTATCTAAATTATTTTAAGATCAAAATACCTGTTCCTGCAAGGCTTTTAGTAGATCGACGACTTTATCTTGCAGTTCCATCGGCATGGGGTGGACAAACTTACTGCCATCAGGGTGCAATATCTCCAGACCATGATTACCAGCATATGTTATGCCTTCGATGCCCACCTGAAAGATTTTTATTATTAAAAAGGTTTAAGCAAACGGAGACGAGGGGTTAAGGAAAAATACAATATTTTTAATTCTTGTATTACGCAATATGATAGCGCGACCTCTTTTCACTAGTACTGTCCTGTCAGTATAAATGTTTTAAGATCAAAGTTCTTCTGATAGTGATGTTATTGCAAAGGCCACTTTGAAACCGATCTATTTGATAGCGAATTAATGAATGAAGAAAAACAAAGGAAATTTTATGTAACACGATAAGACAGGTCAAACGTGATGTTTTCTCATTAGATCAAATGGTCTCATGAGATCCGTATTCAGGTACTAGTAGTATTCGATATATATAGTGAAAGACAAAATTCTGTAAAGATAAGAAGCTTTGGTTATTTGGTTCATGATCAAAAATTGATAACATCACCATATATGAGCGTTTTTCTATTAAGTGAAAAATACAAAATACCACAATTTCTCAAACATGACGACCGAACATCTAGAAAACTCAAGAGTTTTACAAAATGGCCGCGAAAGCTATTTTATGTTTTTAAAAATTTACCAAGACAATACCCGAATTGAAAACTAGCATGTAGCATTGAGTATAACAATACAAATTATAAACAAGTGGGTTTTGACTGAAAAAAAAATAGTCACTGATCTTGCAATGTACTTAAAATATTTCAGAAGATACTGCTTAGATAGCATTGTGCGTCATACGCCCTACCTATTGGGTCACAAAAATATTGACATTGATAAATTATATGAGTTCATTGAGAGATAGTTTATCGAATGGTTTTGTTTGTTTAAACTTGCCAATATCCTGCATTGAACTCTTCTAGCGATATCCTGCGTGATATTGTCGCCTAACCGTTTCGTTTTACTAATCTACTCTCAAGATTAGGTTTATTATGAATTCCGTAATAATTCCACGTTGCAGTTAATAATAATTGCCACAAGAATCTGGGACATTTGTTGGACGACCAGAGGTTATATGAAGTAATTAAAAATGCCTGATAAAGCCACGTGACTAATTATTATTATTTATTTGATAAGAATGACGCTGTGTGTCAAGGGGTTATTCTTCCGATATATAAATGATACATAGACATTAACTATTACCTATACTAATATATAAAGACCAAGAGTTTGTTTATTTGTATGTTTGAACACGCTAATCCCAGGAACTATTAGTACGAATTAAAAAAAAATTGTGTTGGTTAGAGCATTTGTAGATGAAGGCTATAGACACACATAGCGATGTGACTAATAGGAGCGAATAAAGAGCGGGGAGAAATGTGGAAAAAAACGGGGAAAATTATTCATCCCAGGGGGGTTTCCAATCCATAGGTACACTGCGAAAACGGTTCAAGATACCCAAACAATATTTAAGAAAGAATTATTACCTCTTTAAACAATCGAAAGAAATTTCGCGACACTATATGACTTTAAGAGCTTTGCAAAAACAAATTTGGATGGCCAAAATGACTATTCTACGCAAACGAAGTCCCTATCACAGCTAGATATTATATAAAGTACCTACTCACCATTTCTTTAACGTTATTGACATTTCTGCCGGATACAATGGCGATATAAACATCGGACATGTTTGATAGTCTCTGAAGCGTATGCTTGGTCTCCAGAGGCAAGGTAGCCAAGTCTGGATGTGGTGCAATAGGAGCCAGAGTTCCATCGTAGTCCAACAATAAAGCTAATTTCTGGGTGTAGCCAATGTACCTGCAAGTTACAGATATTGATTTAAAAAACCTCTAGAGCTACAGACGCTGTCAATAAATAAGTTTAAATCATATATTAAATGATAAGAATGCATGAGGTTTTGAGGAACCCGCTGAAATAAGTAAAATGGTGTGACGATAAAAAGAGTGGCAGCGATTTTTTGCCAGTTCTTCTCGTTCGTTCAAGAGTTCTGTTACATCTTCATTTAGGAACTTGTAGTAAATTTAAATTTAGAGATTTTTTATTAATAAGTATAGCTACCAACTTGAATAAATGACTTTTGATTAATGATGATGTTTGTTGATCTTATTATCCGACATGGCTTAAACGAATTTAATAATAGCTAAGTGTTAACGTTGTTGACACTTAAATATAAGCATCTAAACTTGATTATACATAATAAAATAATAAACTCACTTCGACAAGTATTCGTCAAAGTCATCAATAGTAACAGGCTGCATGGAAGTGGCGCCTATATCATCAGCCTCCTCCTCTAACGAGTCCATCGCTTTGAGGAAGTTCTTCATCCAGCTGTCCACGTCGTTCAGCTGTTCTCTTCTGCGCAAGTGGTTCATACGGACCGTGCGCTCATCTTCTGGCATTATCAACGCTCTGTAAGATCATATTTTTTTTGCAATATATAGCATTCTAGTCGACACACATCTATATACTAATATATAAAGCTAAAGAGTTTGTTTGTTTGTTTGAACGCGCTAATATTAAGAACTACTGGTTCGAATAGAAATAATATTTTGTCGGTTCGAACATTTATCGATGAACACCGGGAAATGTGTAAACAAACGGAGATATTTATTCAAATTTCAAATTCAAATGTGTAAACAAACAAATACTATTCATCCTAGTGGGTTTCGGCTGCATACGCTGAAAAACCGGTCCAAGCTACCCAAAAAATAATAGTATATGTTATCTTTTAAAATCAACTTGCAAGAACAAAGGGACGCACACGTCGTTGTAACAGTGCTTAAATTTTTAGAGTGCAACAGAAGGATAGCTACCTATTCTACGCGATCGACGTCGCGGACACATCTAGTCATTGATAAATATTGAATTAATGTATAAAAATAAATGTCAAAGCTAACCGATGTATTACTTCAGCGGCGTCATCTAATTCGTACGGATTACAGATGAGAGCCTCGTGCATCATCTCTCCCGCTCCGGCGAACGGAGAGACGATCAAGACGCCGGGCGGTGTGTTTATTTGACAAGCGACGAACTCCTTCGCGACCAGATTCATCCCGTCCCGCAATGGGGTGACCAGTGCAACAGCTGCGTCGCGGTAAAATGCGGCCAGCTCATCTTGACCGACGCATCCGTAGATATACCTGCAAGTCATTAAGTTTGGTGAAATGTTAGACATAAAAACGAGGAACTTACAAGATCCGACTGACGCTAAAGTTATCCTCACCTTATTGGCGACCAATTGGGCGTTGTGAACCTGCCATTTATCCTGCCCACTAATTGGTCCATCTCTTCTTTCAAATCCTGGTACTCTTTTACGTCCGTTCTTGATGGCACCGAAATCTGTAGTAATATAACCTTTTCAATATGTTCCGGGTGTTGCTCTAAGAGCCTTTCGAAGGCTTTGAGTCTGTGGACTAAGCCTTTCGTGTAGTCCAGTCTGTCTACGCCCAGGATGACTTTTTGGCTCGTCGACAGGACGGCTTTTGCGTTCTGCGCTAATGTGACGAATCTATCGAACGGCACTCCAATGGGTAGGGGGCGAACACAAATGGTTCTACCCCCCAATTCGACCAATAAATTCTTGCGGTCAACACGACAGCCGAGATTTCTTTGGCAGCAATCAATGAAGTTGAGACAATAGTCCGCTATGTGAAAGCCGACCATGTCGCAACCTGGAAAGACAAATATAATATTTTTCATTTCGTTCCTCTATACATAGTAATAAATCTTAAAGCGATAATAACTTAATAAACTTACCAAGGATCCCCTGCAGCACTTCATCAGACCAAGGGAAGAGCCTGAAGATGTCCCACGGCGGGAACGGAATATGGAGGAAGAATGCCAATTTACATTTTATCTCGTCCTCTTCAGCGCGCTAATAAAATACGATACTACAATAAATAGATTAATATAAGGAAGCGAATCTAATTGTAAGTATTATTCATCAAATCAATATAGTTTCTATTTATGATAATGTACTGCCGGTTTTAATATACATAATTATATTGTAGTTATGATGGCGTTAAGTACACAAGTCTTGTGTTTTGAAGCTTAAGTTATGAAAATATTAATAGTGACATTATAAAGAAATACAGACACAAATATAAACACAAAAAAACAATATATAAGAAAAAAAGGGCTGTATGTTATGTTGGCTGTAATCTTCTTACCTGTCTTATCCAGTTGGCGGCCAACATAAGATGGTAGTCGTGCACCCAGACGATAGGTGGGGAGCCATTCTTCTGGTCCGTCTGCTTCAAGAGTTTCAACGCGTGCACGGTCTTTTCTGCAAACTCCTCGTTAATCTTGATATATGCCCGCCAATGGTCCGCGATGAACGTGGCGCGGTCTGGCATGGAGTGGAAGAGGGGCCAGAATGTTCCATTGCAGCAGCCGTTGTAGTAGCTATCGAAGAGTTTCGATTCGGCATGAATAGCCACTATCTGTAACAAGAGTGCCCCATAGCATAAGTATTGACAGACATGTGACCGCGAGGAAGGCCTAAGGGGACTCCCCCTTAGGCATGCCTGCTTCTAAGATTAATGCTATGCTTAAATATGCAATGCGAAATAACAAAAAGTTTCAAATCTCCGTAGTTTTGAAAAAAGGTAAAACATGTTTTCCTATATTGTAGCCACACGTGATTTATAAATGTTTGTGCACATTTGTTTTCTAAAATATCAAAGTACATGACGGTGGGACGCCATATTTATCGTTTTAAGGTATTCAAACAATTCGTTACGTATTTCCTATGTATTGCTCAATACGCCCACGCGACATTGTGTGCATTCTGTCCTTCGTACTAATTGCAAAGCCGGTATTCTAGGGCAAGTACTTTGACTACGCATATAACCTTATAATTCTGTAATGTAGCTGCGCAAACGCCACATTTGACGCTATTTGTTTACTGAATTCATTATTATGTACTAGATTCTTGTAAATAAGATATAGATATTATATCTAAGTCAATTAAGAGATTCATCTGGAGAACTGAAATAAAGTCAATAATATAAAGGAGGGAAAACATGAGGATATTAATTTTCATGACGGCGCCCCCTATTTACATAGACACTACATAATATATACATGTACAATTACTTTAATAGTGTCATAGATTACAGCAGTTAATAATAGCACTTAAATAAATAACCAACAATAAACCAATCAAATAACTAAACTAGGAAAACGACTGCCGCCGATGTATTCAAACAAAACGTTATCATTTATCTAGAAATAATAATACAATATACAGTTATACACCGGTTACAATATAAGATAGTAAAATAGCACATATAGCGCGAACTAATACTGGTTGTAATAAAACTAGCGAGTTATGGTAGAACATCAAAGTAGTCATGCATTTTACATTTCCGAGATAACAATCTATGTACACATTTACTACCGTAGGTTAACAATACACGAAGTGGATGGAAATTCACAGGTAACCGGCAGAATTGTTGGAAGTTTACTGAACAATAGTCTCATCACTTTATCAGATAAGAAGGCGTAATTGCGTTTGATTGTCCCTCCGAGTTCCGACCTAGATCTAAACTGCCATGGGGTTTATCATAGTATCTAGGCAAAATAAAATGTAAGTAAATAAATATATACAATGAAGAGGTTTTACATTTTTCCTTTCCATAAACTTCGACCAAATTGCTAATCTACACTAATATATAAAGCTGAAGAGTATGTTTGTTTGTATTTTTGAACGCGCTAATCTCAGGAACTACTGGTTCTAATTGAAAAAATATTTTTATGTTGGTTAGAACTTTTATAGTTTATTGAGGGAGGTTATGACTAATAGAAGCGAGATATGGCGGGAAATGTCAAAAAAATCTGGAAGAATTTTTTATCCTTGTGTGGGTTTCCATTGCGTACGTTGAGAAAACGGTTTAAGATACCCAAAAAATATGTAGGAAAGAATGGTTTCCCTTAAAATTATGAAAAAAAGTACAGACAGTAAATGTCCATCTTGTAAGATTAACTTGCAAGAACGACGGGACGCGGACGACGTCGCGCATGACAGCATAAATTACAGAGTTGAACATAAAGACTTGCAAAAACAAAAATTGATACCCAAAATAACTATTCTACGCGTACGAAGTCGCTGACTCAGCTAGTGAGACAACATAAAGCCAGTATCACCCTAAACTTAACATTATGATATGATAATATACCTTGTCTTGTCATTCATTAGATCTGGGCTAGAGGGCAAAGGCCTGTCAAGGTGAGGAAGCCATCAGCTAAAATATTTGTTCAAGTTCAAGGTTTAGTGCTGTTATAAATTTGGAATTAACTAAGAATAGCGACGTTAGTGATCCCAAATCAAACAGGGTCTTTAAAAGAAGGAAAACATTTTAATACTCAAAATTGTTTTATTGTTTTTATCTATAGATATATACTTATATATGTATTACCAAGTTAAAGAGTTTGCTTGTCTCAGGAATTATTGATTTGAATAAAAAACTTTGTTCTCATGTGTTTGTCAGTGCATTGATCGAGGAAGGCTTTAATATTAAATCATGTTGCGATCTAATGTTTGCTCCTAATGGAGCGGAGTAACAGTAGAAAATGTGGAAAACGCGGAAAATATCATTCATCTTTGAGGGCCTACGTTTTGTGCGCTGCGAAAACGCTGCACGAATCGAAAAAGTATGTATAAAAGAACGACTCCTCTTTAAATGATTTCAAAGATATCCGCGACAGTGTGTCGTTTTTAGGATTAACGCGCAAGATCGACGCAACGGGACACGGACGATGTTAGTAACAGCTTTAATTTAAAAAGCTGAGGAGGTTGTTTGCAAAAGTAAATAAAATATTGAACAAAGTAGGTAACTTGGTAGTTCATTCGTAAATTGCAATTTACACAAAAGCATTTATAAATTTACCTTATTAGAGCGCAAACCAGCGGTGGGCGCCTTGTCGTTAGGGTCCGATTCGGGTATCTCCTCGTTGGGGTTATCGAGGTGAATCCCAGGCCATCCCACCCAAATACCACTCCCTCGTATCACCACTGGTGCTACTGCGGTCACGAGGCCACCGGCGCTGGAATACCGTACTATGATCATTATCAGACTGTTATTACGATATCTCGGTTGTGAATGGACAGGAGTACCTATTGTATGTCATTTAAGTGACGTCCCCTTAGGTTCAAAACAGGACAAATAAAGGCAACTCGAATAAAGAAACGCCACTGAGCCAAAGAGAAAACCACGATTAAGCTCATATACCTACCTACCTTTTATGGATTTGAATTTATTTTTAAAATAACGACAAATAAAACTAAATAACCTAGTACCAACGCTGTTTAATATAACAGATTATTAAAAAAATGTAATTGACTATTTAAATTAAAAAAATATTACGACACGCGTTGTTTTGTTCATTTGTTCAATTAATCTGTGCTGTGCTGCTCTAACTAATTGAGCTACCGTACCAAAGATCTTGTTCACATACAAAATAAACGATCATATAGCACTTTTTTTATCACATTGACTTGAATTAACTATAAAACAAAACATTGTTCCAAATTTGTTGGCAATAATTTATATCCAAGAACATGTTACTGAGTAAATCAAACAAAAAGATATTTTTAGACTCCAGAATAGGTATCTAACGATCAATGTGGTGCCCTTCGACATATCTATGTTTTGTGATTATTAGTCAATTTACAAACATGTTATTATTTAAGTCAAGGTTTTAATTTATTTTAATTACAAACAAGCAGAGTAAAGGAAACTTTAATCAATGTAATTTATCTTAAGGACTATAGGACAAACGCTGTACGCTTCGCGAAATTTCCCGAACTTAGTAAGGCTCGCGGTTAAGGTGTAAACTCGTTCGTATTTTTTTAAATTTGATATAACTTTCAAAATTGTTCACAATATGTTGTCGCAATACCACTTTATAAAATATATATATATATCGTAGGTAATAGTTTAAACTTTGTAACTTCAACATTTTTTACTCTTTCTAGAACGTTTCCTTAGGGAGTTTCACGCAGTTTCTATTCATTTGGAATATTTATTAAAATTATAGTAAACATACCTGGCTTTGCGCTCTAATTCGCCGGTTTTCTCATTTCTTTTCAAAACAAACGGTAAGCGGTTCGAAACAACAATCATGCTCCCTTTGCTGTTGCACGCAGATCGACTGCCACTATTCTTGAATTCACTCATGTTTTTCACGTTCCGAGGCGCGACCAATCACAGAGCGTTTTCGACGCACGCGCAACAGATGGCCGCGAAATTTGAAATGGTCCCTTCAATTCACACCGTTACGTTTAAACTGTGTCATTGCAAGTTTAATTGTTATTGAAATGGTTCGTCGCGTCCGTTGTTAGATAAACATCATCGACTGAGATCGGAGACGAACTATTTCAGTTGTGTGCGTCGTCACCTTTATAATCTTAGTGCGCGACTCGCTCGTTTGATGTTCTGTCTTACGTCTTATTATGTCGAAGGTCCGTCGAAGCCGTCGCGAGGAGGTTATCAATCCGGTGACCCGTCGAGGGTTGGCTCGTCTCTACATGCGAATTTTTTTTGTAGCCAATAAAGATTGCATATGTGTGAACCGAGTTGTATCTCTTATGCTCTTATTTGACAGGAATTAAGTTAAATAAAACACTTTAACGGTTTAAAACGCGATATATTAGTTAAAAATCATTTTCAAATAAGTTTAACTAATATATCGCGTTTTAAACCGTTAAAGTGTTTTATTTAAATGTGTACTACTCGCGTAAACTATAGACAGTATTTAGGAATTAAGTTATTATTTTGATAAAGATAAAATATGTAGTCTTGTCATAATAATATTATGTGCCATACCTAATTGTGTTATTAGTAAGTGATTTTTTTTGTATAACATTAGCACTAAACTAAAAGACAAAGTCGTCGCTCTATACTAATTGTTTCTAAACATTGGCTGTAGTCGTACTTTACGCGACATACTTATTAAATAAACCACTTTTAACGGTTGGAAACGGTCAATATATTAGTGAACTTACTTTTAACTAAGACCCGACGTTTAGGCTGCTGCAAATCTGTTGTCGTCTCATTCATTATCTAAACTGTTTTATAGATCGTAATAACTGTAACTCGGTAGTATACTAGAAATGGTCTGAAATTAAAAATTTAAGTAAATTGTATTGAGCCGTGTGTAAATCCAAAATATCATATCTACTTAAAAATAATTATGACGCGCACTTATGTAAGTAATTAGGCTAACGTAAGTTGTTTCTCCCACACGGAGTGCATTGTTACATAGGGATTTATTTAGTGGTAGTGACTACTTTAGTAATTGTTTCTGAAATGTTCCCATGATACTTCCAAGCATAAGTCCCAAAGGATGGATAAAATTTTGTAAGACAACAGACACTTTATGAACACAATAAAACTCTTCATAAACTTCCGCTCAGAATATTTCTTTCTCTGGACAATACAATTAAATAAATGCTGAATAAACGCTAAACGCCCAAAGTGTTTAATTACTTATTACAGAGACTGCGATAGCAATAAAATTGGCGATAATTTCGCTTAAATAATATTATTGTTGTATTACACGTGTAGACCAACGTGATTGTAACCTATATACGATATTTACTGTTTATTTTATAGGTTCCACGATTATAAGAGGTCCATTTAAGAATAGAAAATACTAGAAAATGCCGAGAAAACCCATTGCTTGGCATGTTAGGTAGGGACTTGTCAATTGTACTAAGTCGATTTAAAAGAATACAAATCTAGTGTCTTAAGTAGTTGTCTAAGACAGTCTAAAATTAACGAATTATTTAGTATTTTTTACATTTAGGCATAGATTATATTACATGAGATTTTTAGATTCAAACTTGTACGATATCTTTTTTTAGAAAAACTAATAAACCTAATGAAGAGGTAAAAAATAAATTTGTACAGAATAGTGAATCATTCGTCGAAAACGATAGACATAAAACTCTGTGTGTAAATCTAATTGTTATGGAAGAAAACAAGAAAATTATTCCTTCCTAATTCCTATAATTTCCACGGAAAGGGACCGTCGGTCACACGAATGAAGCGTGGTTAGTTCATGGTGCGCATGCGCCGCCGCCGTGTTTACCGTCCTCGGACGTAAACGTGTTTCATTGAACATCCTTCTGTTTGTTTTGGTACAGCGTGGTCCGAGTACTACTGGCAGACGATGATTCACTTTGATATCATGATATCGAACTGATTTACTATAGTGATCATTGCGTATGTCTGTAATAACTTATGTTACACGAATGTACGGTAACATAATATAAGCATATTGCACAACACTAAATCTTTAAAGTAAATCACGTTTAGGTATAGAGCTTAACTAGCTCAATATTTACGATATGATAATTTCGTCAGAATACAGCACGTGCTACTGTTTATGTCAAATGATTTGTTTACTAACTCTATGCTAAGTATCAGCCTTGGAACCTGCTAAACGCATAATAAGCACATCGTGTCTAATCGTCGACTTGGTACTTGGTAGATCACATTTTTAATGGTACAGTGTGGGGAAATCTGTTGTCATAATACTCAGATAATTCAGAAAGGAATGTTTCACTCCATGAGAAGAAATAATAGGACCGGCATAAGTTAATTAATTTTTTTTAAATAAAATGGTTTGTTTCTTGCAATAGGATATCAAAGTACCATTTGTACCATTCGTATACTACTCGACCATATTCTCCTACCAACTACAATACTACCCCCAAATTGGACTTCCTGACCGATTTATTTCCAGTCCTGCTGCTCACTGCTTTAGTCGTTCACACGTCACACTTTAAAGTTTATCAAATGTGCTGCGTATCTCGTAAGTCAAGGAAAACTAATGTTATCGAAAGGAACATGTGGTGCGCATTTCAGGGTGACAATAATGAAATACACTTTAGTGGCGGTGGTAGTAAACTACGTAGTGTTTGTAAATATACATTATTACATTAGCGTCTTCCTAGACCTTTCTCAAAATATAAGACCTTTTCTGTTTCTCTTATAATATTAAATTTTATTGGTTTTTCCACATTTCCACTGTTTCTTCACTCCTAATACAGAATAAATAAATAATATTTCGCAGCGTGATGTTTTATAGCCTAAAGTCTGCCTCGATAAATGCTCAAACCGACACACAAATAATTCGAACCAGTAGTTTCTGAGATTGGGTGTTCAAACAAACAAAATTTTCAGCTTAATAGTAGTATAGATATTACTTAGGAGTGGCTTGTTTAAATGCCCTAATTCTTTTGTAAGCTATTTAAGGAACCATAACGACCGATCGGTGAATAAATTAATAAGCACTGTGACTGTTATTATATAATAAATTACTCCCACGCTAAAAAACTTAATATATATTACGGGCTAGTAGACATAATATAACAAACGATAAAAGTCCTAAGCCCCGCTCCATATGGTAACCCCGGCGGGGCTATCGTCTTCACTTGCGTAAGTAATTACATTTTGATGTTATTATTTATTAAACTGTTTACAGAATCCTACAATCGTTGAGTTCAATATCTATATAATTCTCCTTTTTGTTTTTCAACTTAGTACATTAAATATGTCTGTTTTCCTTGTATCCCTGAACCAGAAAGAACTGGTGGTGATGGCAATAAGCTAGAATCAAGCATTGTTAATAATCGGACCACTCTGATGTCGCAAGAAATAAGAAAAGTTGTCATTAATACAATATATTCTTAATTTATATTTTTATTAAAGAGCATTGACGTTAGCATTTTGCTCCTAAAGATTTCAATATTGTCTATGATTAATTTATAGATGGAATAAATATCTAATATGTATCTAATGACCTATTAAGCGTAATTAATTGATAAGAATTGTTTTGAAATGCGGAGACACATTGACGCAAGAAGACATGAACACAATTTGTGGCTGGTGCATGATCAGGGGTTCTAATTGTTTTCTTTCAAATAAGAAATATTGTATTTCCAATCTCAAGAACATGTAACAAAAGGGTGAAACATTTTATTTGTGAAGACACTTTCGGTTAAATAAGCTTAGAAGAAGAATTAATAAAACGGATTATCTAAGAATACATACTACGTATTACGATATGATTGTTTTCGTTGACAATTTAATTTCTTATTATCAATAAACGACAATATATGCCTTTATATATTTTATTGCTACCTTTTTTTAGCATATTTTCTGAACACTTATATGACGTACTGACCGCCTCTGTAGCCAAATGGTTAAACGTATTGCCTAGCATTGCGTTAAGCGCAAGAGGTCCTGGGTTCCAATCCCAGGGAAACGAAAAAATTGTTTCGATCGGGCAGGACACTGAAGTCTGAACAACTACTTGCCTGTTAAAAATGTGTTCGCCCCATGCCTCACGAGAGGGAAACGGGATTAAACCTGACCTATATGACGTACTAGATATTACCATAGACAATAATACTATATCGATACTACAAAAAATCGTACATATATTATAAGAGCAAAATCTCTACTTAAAAATTTTGCTATTATGGGTTGCGAAGGCGTTTCTGTTTTATATTCCACTTAAAGGTATTTATATAAATGTATAACTAGAATAACTTATATACGCTAACTAACTATAAAAATACCTATAATCAAGTATTATTCCATTTCTGCTTTCATTACCGAGGGATAAAAAATTCCTGTCCCCGATGTGGATGTAGAAAAATAAAAATCAGTTAAAAATAAATTCCTCCAAATTAACTTCAGCGTGTAAAACATTTGCTTCAACGGTGTAGGGACCATCTGAAATATTTATTAATTATGAACGATTACATTTCAAATGCTAATTGCAGTAATTGGAAGTGAGATGTTCGAATGCGTAATTGAATGTGCTAATGTGTTAATCCTTCGTAATACGACGGACAAATAAACAATTTAAATAACTATATTAAAGTCGAGTCCTTACCAACGGCAAACCATTGATTTTTGGGAAACCCAGTTTCTTCCCTAGAGTCCGAAATGGCTTTCTTCAAAGCAAGGGCTACAGCAACAGCCAAGCAGGTTCCCGGTTCAGCAACCGCTGCAATAAAAGAGTACTTATTATTATTTGATTTTAATTTGATTGTTCAACCTCCTCCTCATGTTTAAAAACTATAGCTGTTACCGACGACGTCCAGTCGTTCTTGCAAGTTAATCTTAAAAGATAGACATATATTGTCGCAGGAATTTTTTATGTAATTGGGAGACGAATTATTCTTTTATAAATAATTTTACCAATTTTATCGACGTTTACTACTGCATCTTCGCTCCTATTGGTCGCATTATGATGTTTTGTACCATTCCTCGATAAATTCTATCACCAACGCAAAACGAATATTTCAATTCGAGCCTGAGTGGTTCGAACAAACTCTTCAGCTTTGTATATTAGTATAGATAGATGACACTACTATAAATAACATTATTTAACAGTTAGATATTCGGTAATTATATAAATCATAGAAAAATAAATGTATACCTCGAGCACCAAGTATTCCATTAGTGTTGTGATTCCTTCTCAATTCAATCCTAAAGTCAACGGGAATATCTTTCGCTTGCGGAATGTGGTAAGTCCATGTACGATCTGTTAAAATTTCACCAGTCTTCTCGTCATGTATAATATGTTCAGAAGTCCAATATCCCAGGCCCATAATAAAAGCACCTTCAATCTGAAAATAATGAATATTAAAGTAAAAATAAAAGTTAAAGATACTGTTAGTTCTTATACCTGTCCTATATCAATCTCCGGGTTGATACTGGTTCCCACGTCTTCGACGATATCAACCCGAAGTACCTGTAACTCTCCTGTTAAAATATCTAACATTACTTCAGCGACTGCCGCCCCAGCTGATCTGTGCGGTTCTTGATCTGCAGCCGTCACGTGATAGCTAGCTTGTAAATTGACGCCTTGTACAAATGCCGCTTGTATTACCTCCTCCCATGTAGGATCATCTTGAGGCGTTTTAACTGCGGCAAGGCGATCTAAAATAATCTGACAGCATTTTATTGCCCCCAAACAAATGGCCTGGGTAGTTCTACTTCCCACTGTATTGTAGTCATTGGGGTTAGAGGCAACATCTATCGCTTTGATTTGTATTTTACTCAATGGTATTTTGAAGATGTATGCTACGGTCTGAATGACTTTGGTATTTATTCCTTGACCGATTTCAACGCCCCCGTGTTTCACAACAACGCTACCGTCGCCGTGGTAGATCGAAATTAAAATATTAAAATCTACTTGAATCGGACTAGGCCAACTCATGATGGCTGCGCGAAGACCTCGCTTCTTCCATCTATTCATTGAATTGAATTCCTCAACTGATTTTTTTCTCTTTTCGTAGTCACTGTTTTTCAACAAAGTTTGAACAACGTCTCTAACATCACTAAATTCTTGATTGATATTCTTAATACGGACTTCTAACGGATCTAGGTCGAGTTCGTAAGAGATTCTTTCCATTACATGTTCAGTCATAGAAATAGCTTCAAGGCTTCCTGCAAACGATAAACATACTAGTTAATTTGAAAAAAAACAATGTTTTTGCTAGTCTCGATACATACAGTCCAGACAATTCTACATTGTCAAAGTAAGCAAATGAGTTTTACCTGGACTTCTCGTATATGTGTTTGCATGAGTGTCCGTCTTAACACTATAAACACTAAAGTCCCAGGTAAGATAGTTGTAACAGCTTCTTATCCCAGGCAGGCTTATGGGAACAATTAGGTCACTTTGGAAATAACCAATGTCTGAATAGAGATCATATATAAGGTACTGAATCTCGCCAGCGGTACTGACGCCCACCTGTTACATAAAATGTTACTTAAATATAATATAAAGAAAACAGAAACAAAAAAATGACAATAACCTTAAATAACCTCATAATCCAATTGACAAGGTAATCTCTTTCCTATTATCCGCATATTTGCTTGGATATCCATAACAAACCTACAAGGTCGATTTAACAAGTAAGTAACGATTCCACAGGCGGCCGTTATCAATGAAGCTCTGCTGATTTTACTTCCGAATCCACCACCACATCGTGGTATAGTAACGTTGATTCTAAAATAAACTAATGGCAGTTAAAAGGAAGAAAATTGACAATGTCCGTAATACTGATGTCATACCTGCTTTGTTCTATGTTAAGAGACTCTGATACTGACAAGTGGGTCATGTCCGGATATTGAGAAGATGCTAACACTTCAATCCCATCATCACTTGGACGTGTAACGGAACTTTGCGTTTCCAAAGAATAGTGATATTGCCAATATATATTTTCTGTTTGTTTTATAACGCAATCAACATCTGCACCAGGTTTTTGGAGGGGTGGAAAATGTCTATAGAGCTCGATACGACTTGGGTCTGTTAGTTTAACATCACAAATTTCTAATAACGGCTTTCTTATATCTTTTTTGTATGTAATTTCAACAAGAGTTGACGCCCTCTTAGCCAGAATTTCGGTTTCAGCTACCAGGATGCCTATGGGTTGATCAAAATAATATATTTTGCCATCTGACAGTATTTTTTCTGGTTCAAACCCTGTCACTGTTGCGCTGATAAATGTGTTTTTCCCGGGGATGTCTTTTGCTATGTAGAAAGATATTACTCCAGGAATTTTCTGTAATAAATAATAAGACACATTTTCATATTTTGTAGCTTTTGATTCACTAATATTTTAAAATGTTTAGTACTTTACATACAAGTGCGTTCGTAGGATCTATGTGTTCAATAGAACCACTAAATATTTTCGCTGTCACAAACGCACAATAAACTTCTTTCCTCATGGTTTGTACATCGTTAACGAATGTGGCTTCACCAGCGCATTGTATGAGAGCCTCCACTTTTGGCATGGGTTCATTTAAAGGCCACAATACTGGATTCGTGTCATAAACCTCTGTGCCTTTCGATAGTGGCCTGCTTTTCTTAAGATCAATTGCCCCCGACAGGTAACGTGGGTTTAAGAGACGATGCGGAATTATATTAAGTAAACTCTAAAAAATATTATTCAACATTAATAAAAATTGTTCCATAATTTTACATAAAAAACTCAAGGCAAGAGGAATAAAGATGTTAATTACTTTATAAAATAGACCAATAGCAGCTTTCTTACGAAATTCAAGCTTAAGCATTCCTTGAATTTCCTCAACAAGTATTTCATCTCTTAATATGTGTATAGCTTCTTGTAACACTTCATTATCAAATAGTTTTTTGCCTTTGAGAAAATTCTCAGTTCGATATGCATGAGTAAATGGCCCTGAAAGACCGCCATAAACAATCCTTGCAGATAAAACTCGTTGATCATCGTTTGGATGCAATTCGTAAAGGAATGCCCCGTTTACTTGTGCCACAGCATTTTGTGACCTCGGCATTACCTGCATTAGATATAATATTTCAAAAACTATATACTTTAGTCATTATTCTTATAATAAGGTGTATAAAACCCTACTTTGAAAGATTGAAACTTGTAACTGTGACCAAGTGGAGGAATCTTCACTTGAGTTATAATTTTTCCTTTCATATTGACTGAGAGAAAATCTTGCAAAGTTACGTTTTTGGTTTCTTCTGAGCTCACTGCAATATTAAAAGAAATGTATATGGGAAGAATATCAACAAATCGCTGTTCTTATATATTGCTATTATTTTAATTTTACCAATTGTTATCACAGCTCCAATGGCTTCAAGTAACAAAAAAACATCTGAAGCGAACGTCATATCTCTTTTCTTTATCATTAAATTTCCGGCCAATGAACCAACCTATAATAACAACAAACTTCCATTTTATTGTTTACATCTATATAATAAAAACATGTTTTTACGATATGAGTAAAAACTTTACATTTCTAACTGGTATATGTGCAACTAGATCCAAGTGTTCGTAGAGTTTTTGTAAGTATGAAAAGTCTTCATACTTTTGTGAGATCGTCTTAAATATTTCCATTACTTCTGTCAAGTTTGTACCGGCCCCGATCACTAAATTTTGGTCAATATAATAGTTTCCCAATTCTTCCACCGCGCTTATGTCGATGAGAACACGAGGAAATTCAAAGATGTACACAGCTCCTGACGGAAATTGTTTACAATAAATGTATAATGTTTGACCGGGTTTAGTTTAGTAAAATAATAATTGAAAATCTTAATCACCTCTACCAGTATTTCCATTTACAAGCATATATGAAGCCAATCCTTCTTCACGCCAGACATCGAAAATTTCGTTTACTTTGTGAACTCTGTACCAGATTTTATCATCTTTTAGTTTAATCTTTTTAACTTTTGTATCTCTCTTCTCAACGATGCACCATGGTTTTTCGCATTTTCCCTTGTTCTTGCAAACATTTAACTCTTCGATGTCCACCATTTTAGTTTTCGGAGCATCTTTGGCGAAACTTTTAAAGGCGTCTAAAATGGGTCGGTAACCCGTACATCTGCAGTTATTGCTTCCGAAGGAATTTTCGACTTCATATTGTGTCACCTCGTAGTCATTGGCTTCAAGTAAACTGTGGAGTAATAATTATTATGGCTTTAGGATGTTCTTAATCTTTTACAAAACCGACCAAATCTCACCTGTGCATGTTCATGATCCAGCCCGGAGTGCAAAACCCGCACTGACTCCCGTTGTGTTCCGCCAGCGTACGCTGCAAGGGGTGATAGGCTTGTCTGCTGCCGAGCCCTTCTATTGTGGTAATTTCCCAATCTTGACATGATAGCACTGTGGTTAGGCACTGAGCCAAAGTAGAAAATTAGATATTGTTCTCATTGAAATGGTTCACAAAAGTAGGCAAACCTAATAAACTTACTGAGTTAACTGAAAATGCCCGCTTTTGCCCATTAGAATCTGGAGCTGTGATGCTAACTATGCAGATGCCACATCCGCCTTCCTTGCACATATATTTGGTGCCTCGAAGGTTCAGACGGTTGCGGATGAAGTCGTTGAGCGTCTCGTCTGAATCCACCTCGGAGCCAGCTATAATGTATCACTTTAATTAATTACAATAATTAGTCTCTCCACTGGGAGAGATTTACTGATTATACTGACGAAGGTCAATGTAAATCTTACCCGAACAAACTTCACCATTTACACTGAAAATTATTCTATCCATTGTTCAGAAATCAAGCAAATTAGAACACACCGTTACTAACTGTTATATTCAACTTTTACACGGTTCAATCTAGTTTAGTTAATTATACATTACATTGAAGTTACTACATACATATGTTGCAGCTGATAAAGAATATTCGCTATTGGTTGAATGGTCATAATAAGGGAGTGTGTTTTAAAGGATTCAATAAATCACTTATTAGTATTTTTTTATTAATTTCCTGTATTGGATATAAACCAGTTTTTGTATTATGATAAGAAGATATGTAATGCAAAAAATAAAAATTATAATATTTTAATTCTTTTCATTGAAATAAGCGTTAAAAAATACAGGCACAATGAATTGTTTAAACATATATACACATCTGTTAACAGACAGAAGACGTGATTATAGTTATATAGAGTATGAATTGAAAAAGTGTTAAAATAATCCATAATGCAAGCGGGACTCAAACCCGCGACTGACGCGATTAATGTATTATAGACATTAATTAAGTTATTAATCGTGTGAATAAATGCATTCAACGTTGAACCTTAACTTTTAAAAGTAGGAGAAAACTGCAACGGATCTGCAATGAATTACAATAGCGGATAACACTATTTAGCAAGCAGAAAAACTGGTATAGAAGTACTCGACCGACACATCTTGTTTGCAGGTAATTAAGTTATTTACAATTACAGCCAAATAAAACATATATGGATGTTATATTAGTTATCTAATTTTATTTACGACATGAAGTTTTAAGATTATTAGTATACATACTTAGTACATATTTATGATACATCAAGTGTATCCTAGTGTAAGTTAAGTTAAGTAAGTAGTTAGTCTTAATTAAAACCTTATAGACACAACATGTCTTTTATTGGTATACCGGGACCAAACCAACACAGTACCTATACTATTAAACGTACTACCATAGGTTTAAGGTTATAATACCGAATTCTTAGACAAACAGCGAAGTCTCTTGCCAAATCTTAATACCTCAAGAATACCTCGTCAGGTAAAATTTTATAACTAAGATCGACACGTATTTTGAGAGGACCTTACATAAACCGCAATTTTAATGCGCGTGACATATTTTGGAAGTACTTAATTGGATACATACATTATTAAAAAAAAATTACAATGTGTCTACCTACTGTTGTTATAATGTTATCGAACGACGAGCCATAGACGATATGCTGACACGTTATGACTTATGTCACATTTTTGCAAACTTATTGCCGAGCCACCAAAATTTCCGAGCCGCGCGCAGTATGTACCTACTTTTGTTTGTGCTATGAAACGTAAGCAACCTATCATAACCTAAAAAAGGTTATAAACTAAATTACTTTATTATTTTTTCAAATAATATATATGTTATTTATATATTAATATAATATATTTACTTAATTATTTTAATGACATTATTTTATTTATTAAATTTTAAACTTATTTTTATTTTAATTGTTTTATATAGAATACTAACAAAGAGTAAGTATAATTATTGCATTTTATATAAGTATTGATTTTTGTGTGTGATAGCCAGGGTAGTTGTTTTCTTTTTGGATAGGTTTTTTTCATTTACTGATAGATAACTATAAAATAAATCCACCACCTCTTTAAAGTGTGAACCTGGATATCGATAACATTATCAATGTTTTCGAAAAAAGAAAAGGTAAGCTTGAATTTGTAATTTAAATAAGTATCTAAATAAAGTTGTATAATGTACCTAGCATTTAATTTAATTTTATATATTTTTAGAAAAGTAAAAAATAATCAAAATCTCGCCTGGTGGATCTCACTTGCTGATCTCCCATACATTACTCCTGATACAACGTCAAGATACCTATTTACCCAGTCTAATGTCCCTATATTGGCTTACTGGCTACTAGAAAAAAAAACAAAAACATGTAAGTTATTGATTGTAATAAACCTATTGGATGGAAAATAACTATTTAATTTGGAGATCGGGTCCGATTTCTTCTTAAGTTTCTTTCCATTCCTAAGGCCAAAGTCCTGATGCTCAGAAAAAAGGAAATGATCTAAATCAAAAGTTCACTTGTACTTAGCCGATTTTCTAGTAGCTGTGACCACAACCTTTTTTTGAAGGTTGGTTCCGCGCTTGTTAGACTTAAATAAGGTGTAACATAAAAATTGCTGAGAGGAATTTTTAATTATAATCAATGAAAACTATCGTAACACTTTTTATCTATATTATTATAGAAACCCGAGGAGCGTTTGTTTGTTTGTTCGTTTGAACGCGCTAATCGCAGGAAGTACAGATTCAGCTTGAAGTCATTTTTATATCGGTTAGAACATTTATTGGTGAAGACTACATATAAACCACTAGGTGTGTCAGCTGCTTAATCCGCGTAGAATAGTTCTTTGGGTATCGAAATTTGTTTTTACAAACCTCATCTTTATAAATTAAAGCTGTTACCCACGACGTCGGTCGCGTCCCATCGTTCTTGCGAGTTCATCTTAAGAGATAGACAATAGACATGTACTGTCACTTTTTTACCATTTAAAGAAGAATCATTCTCTCATATATCATTTTTGTGTAATTTGAACCGTTTTCGCAGTGTAAGCATCGGAAATCTACAAAGATTAATAATATTCCTCATTTTCCGCTGTTTCTTTGCTCCTATTAGTAAGAGCAATGCCTAGCCTTTCCAAAGATTTAAAAATCCCGACCCCCGTAGTTCCTGAGATTAGGACGTTCAAACAAACAAACTCATGAGCTAATTAGTATAAATATACTGTTTTGATTATTTAAGTCTAACATAATTTGATCTATTACCTAAAATTATAGTGTATTCTACGGTACCTATGACTGTGGCTCCAAGGAAATTTAAGAAATAGTGCTCATACTTCGTTATATAATTTATTACATATATACCAAATAAACATTAAAATACAATAGACCTAATATAATGCACAAGAAAGTAGGATATAAGCAAAGCAAATACAAAGAAAAATGTTTCTGATTTCCGAACCAATACTCATAAAAAAATAAGAATAGTGATTAACAATACTTACTAGCAATAAGAATTTATATTATCTACATTGCGACAACCTTAAAACCTTTTCTATTAAAGAATTAATTAAAAAGAAACTCCTTTATGTTCACCTCAGCGTGTAAAACATTTGCTGCAACAGTATAAGGACCATCTGAAAAAAAAAATATTTATTTAGCACTCACAACTTTACAATGTTACAATGAACTTACAAGCTACTTTAATTTTATATGTATCACGTTGTGAAAGCCTGGTGCCTGTTATAGGTATACCTGTGATACAAGTCACCAGCCCCCTTCGCCGCGATCTCACTATAAAATTATTTGGACAATATAGGAAAGAACTTAATACTTAGAGTTACAACTTAGAAAAGCCTCTTTTTTTATTATATATATAAGAGTGTAATTGTTTTGGTGTGCAGGTATGCATTATGAAGGAATGATCTATACATATAGAACATTGATACCCAAAGTTGACTATATCGACCAATAGGGGTCTATTACAACCTGCAAGGGGTCCCCTGACGTAGACTGTTTAGCTGACGCGAAATAAATTTGGGGGTCCATAAAATGAAAATGAGAGGTTATAGTGGATCTCAACACACACTGATAGTATCTATTTATTCACATCATACTATCTTAAAATATCAAAACAAATAGATAATTTATAAAAGTACCAATGAAGTAAAAAAATATTATTTTAGTTTATGAAAGTGTGTAAGTTGTAGGATGTTGATATTCGCTTTGTGGTCGCAATACATTTTGAACTTTAAAATATTTTTTAACACTAAATTACAGTTAGAAATTTACAGGAAATCAATATCCGTCGTAAAGTTGCGGTCTACCGAACACGGAAAAATATGACAAGGGGTCTACGACACAAAAAAGTTTGGGGAACTCTGATATAGAAGGACTCCTCATTTTAGTTTGTCTTGGCTTCTCACTAAAGAATAAGGCTTTAAGCATGATATAACTAGCTGATCCGCAATACGCAAAATTATTGTTGATTTGAATAACATACAAACGGTTATTGCGAGTTAATCTTAAAAGATAGACAAATACTGTCTCAGAATCAATATTTTATACATATTTTTTATATCTTGAACCGTTTTCGCATGTCACACAGGGCAAGAGCTGATCTTTACGTGTCCACATTTATTCCACAATTAACTCTTTGATAAATTATCTAAGCAACACAAAAAAATCGAACCAGTATAGATTAGTAAGTTATTAGATCTTACCAACAGCGAACCACTCGCTTTGGGGGAATCCTGTTTCTTCTCTGGAATCAGCTAGAGCCCTCTTTAACGCGAATGCAACCGACACCGCCAAACAAGTTCCAGGTTCAGCTACGGCTGAAATAAAAACGTAGAACCAAAAGGTCAAAAGCAAATACATAATTCCAAGTCCTACTGGATTAGCAAGTTAAACATCACAGTACGCATACCTCGGGATCCCAAAGTTGCTATCGGATTGTGGTTCCTCTGCAATTCGATGCGAAAGTCTATGGGTATATCTTTAGCCTGTGGAATCTGGTAGGTCCAAGTGCGATCAGTCAGTATTTCACCGCTGTCATGATCATAAATGATTTGTTCTGAAGTCCAATATCCTAGGCCCATTATGAATGCCCCCTCGATCTGAATTAAACAATATTATTATTTTAAACATAGTATTATCATTGTTGTTTTAAAGGCAATCTTAATTATTTTAATATCACCTGTCCTAAATCGATTTCAGGGTTAATACTTGTTCCAACATCTTCGACAATATCTACCCGAAGGACCTGTAATTCTCCAGTTAAAATGTCTAACTCAACTTCCGATATGGCCGCGCCGGCCGATCTATGCGACTCTTGGTCGGCCGCCGTCACTTGATAGTCTGCTTGTAAATTAACACCTTGCATAAAGCCGGCTTGTATTAAATCCTCCCACGAAGGATGCTCTTCGGGTGTTTTAACCGCAGCTAGGCGTTCTAAAATAATTTGACAGCATTTTATGGCACCAAAGCAAATCGCCTGAGTAGTTCTACTGCCTTCTGTGTTAAGATTATTTGGGACAGATGCGACGTCTATCGCCTTAACTTGAATTTTACTAGTGGGAATTTTAAAAACGAATGCTACCGTTTGGATTACTTTTGTATTGATTCCCTGTCCGATTTCAACGCCTCCGTGTTTGATAACGACGCTACCATCGCCGTGGTAGATCGCTATTAAGATATGGAAATCAATTGCGGCTGGACTCGGCCAACTCATAACGGCTGCACGAAGACCTCGTTTCTTCCATCTATTCATTGAATTGAATTCCTCAACTTCCTTTTTCCTAACTTCATAGTCGCTTATTTTCACTAAACGGTCTAACACGTCCCTAACTTCTTTGTATTGCGGGTTAAGGTTTCTGGTGCGGACGTAGATGGGATCTAAGTCAAGTTCGTACGAAATTCTTTCCAAGACGTGTTCCGTCATACATATTGCCTCCAGGCTACCTAGAAGCAATCGAATATATTATGCTATACACTCGGTATTTACTATTTACACTTGCTCAAAAAACAACGCGAACTTTTCTTACCGGGGCTTCTAGCGTAAGTATTGGTATGAGTGTCTGTTTTGACACTATAAGCACTGAAGTCCCACGTCCGATTGTCATAGCAGTTTCTTATGCTGTCAAGCGTCAAAAGTACTAGTGGATCGGTTTGCTTAAAGCCAATATCCGAAAATAGATGATACTTCATATACTGAATCACGCCAGATCTACTGACGCCCACCTAATTAGGGAAAAGATTTTGAAAATAAATAATACGGAAAATACAGTCTGTAGTTTACGCAAGTAGTACACATTTAAATAAAAACTTTAAAACGCGATATACTTTAGTTCAACTTGTTTGAAAATACGATAACATCGAGCATACCGTCTTTAGAAAAACAACCCATACAGATAAGTACTTGAACGGTGACTCACATCACCACCCCAGCCAACTTAGTTCTGTCGGAGTATCTTTATTTCAGAGAAGTGTCTAAGTGGGCATGTCAAGCAGGTCCTATGCAAAAACAAGCTAAAAGTCCCTCCGCAGCGCCCAGTAAGCTAAGCCAGTAACAGGAACATGCCGCCCACAGTCCAAAGTCAGCCCGCCTACCTACCATATGTGAAAGGATTTATAGATAGAATTAGCAGAGTCCTAAAATGAGCTTCTATTGACACAGTTTTTAAGCCGCACAAGAAGATTCAGCAATTCCTAAAACCTACCAAATGTACTATGCCTCTACAAGTTGCAAGGGTTTACAGACTGGATTCTGATCCTGTATCGGTCAATCAAAGCGAAGTGTCTCGAACGGAATTAAGAAACACATTGCGGATATAAAACATAAACGTCTCTCTAAATCTGCGGTATGCCAACACTCATCTAAGGAGCCCCATCACTACATTCGCTTTAAACAGCTAAAAATCCTCGCTAAGAAGAGTAGATTTTTCCAAGATTGATACGCGAAGCAATTAAAATTAAAAAAAAAAACAGGAAAATTCAATAGGAACGACGGCCTCTAATAATGAAACACCTGGGTTTCCATAATAAAAACTCTGGATTCAATAAACAGCATACCAACAAAAGTGAAGTCAATTCTGCAAGGACCAAGCCAGAACAGATGGCGCTAGCGTAGCAGTTTTTTACTTTGACGTCAGTCCACCTACGTCCCGTGACCACGGCTGCTGCAAAGCGCCGTGGTCACGTTTTAAACCATTAAAGTGTTTTTTTTTCTTTAATATAGAAAAGTTAGATTTAAACCTAAGTATTTCACATAAATATTTCGCTGATAAGGTAAGAAAAACGAATTCTTATTATTACGAATTATTACTTCAGAATTCATTCTAAAAGAAAAAGCAATAATAGCAATCAAAATTATACCTCGTAATCCAAATGGCAAGGCAGCCTCTTCCCTATAACGCGTATATTAGCTTGAATGTCCATAACAAATCTGCACGGGCGGTTCAACAAATAAGTCACCAGCGCACACGCCGCTGTTATGAGTGAAGCTCGAGTGATTTTACACCCAAAGGCACCACCGCAACGCGGTATCGAGACGTTGACTCTGGTTTTGAAGGAAATGTCATTTATCGAATTTGAAAGCGACGTCACAATTATTAAAGCGAGCTACCTTACCTACTTTGCTCCACGTTAAGAGACTCCGATACGCACAAGTGTGTCATATCGGGATATTGCGATGCTGCGAGGACATCGATGCCGTCGTCGCTAGGTCGCGTCACAGTGCTTTGCGTTTCCAGTGAGTAGTGGTATTGCCAGAATATATTCTCGGTCTGTTTTATGACACGATCGATGGCTTTACCTGGCTCTTGCAGCGGAGGGAAGTGTCTCTCAAGCGTTATACGACTTGGATCTGCGATTTTGATTTCTCGGATTTCCAGCAAAGGTTTCCTGTTATCTTTGTTATAAGTAACCTTAACGAGACTCGCAGCTCTTTGAGCTACCCTTTCCGTTTTTGCCACTATTATACCTATAGGTTGGTCAAAGAAATCAATTTTTCCATCTGATAATATTTTTTCGGGTGTAAAGATTGTTAGAGTGGCACTGACGTGAGTGTTTTTGCCCGGTATGTCTTTAGCTGAGTAAAAAGCTATAACTCCGGGAGTTTGCTAAAAAGTATGGGTTGTACTATAACGTCAACGTAACTTATAAATAAATAACTTATACAATTATTCCATCAAAATACAATATTTTTGACTCACAAGAGCAGGCGTAGGATCTATGTGTTCAATAGAACCACTAAATATTTTCGCTGTCACAAACGCACAATAAACTTCTTTCCTCATGGTTTGTACATCGTTAACGAATGTGGCTTCACCAGCGCATTGTATGAGTGCCTCCACTTTTGGCATGGGTTCATTTAAAGGCCACAATACTGGATTCGTGTCATAAACCTCTGTGCCTTTCGATAGTGGCCTGCTTTTCTTAAGATCAATTACCCCTGACAGGTAACGCGGGTTTAGGAGATGATGCGGAATTAAACTCAGTAAACTCTAAAACATTTTGATAACATCACCCTTCACATTTTTAAAAATATTGCCAGCGAAAAGCGACCGCTTCTATTGACTAACCTACCTTATAAATCAACCCTAAGGCAGCTTTCTTTCGAAATTCTGGTTTAAGCATTCCTGGGATTTCTTCAACTATTATTTCGTCGTGCAATATATGCAAAGCTTCTTGTAAAACATGGTTTTCGAATAGTTTTTGACCTCTTAAAAACGCTTCAGTGTTGTACGCGTGACTAAAAGGCCCCGACAGACCTCCAAAAACTATTCTTGCAGATATAACCGTTGCATCGTCTTCTGGATCTAATTCGTAAAGGAATGCTCCATTTACTTGTGAGATAGCGTTTTGCGATCTTGGCATTACCTACAACGTGACATACATTTTTCATAGGAAGCCTATTCAACGAATTCGAAATTCCCTTCAGGACCATATTGGATATAAGTACTAACTTTGAATGATGCAAATTTGTACCGATGGCCCAGAGGCGGAATCTTTACATGGGTTATAACTTTACCCTTCATATCGATTGTCAGAAAGTCTTGCAACGACACATCGCTCTTTCTATCTACGCTCACTGTAAAATGCGAATGTTTCTGTTGTTATAGATGCGAACCATCACTATATACTTGATTTAAAAAAATTTACCTATAGTCATAGTAGCGCCAATAGATTCCAATAATATGAATATGTCTGAGGCAAACGTCATGTTTCGTTTTTTTAGCATCAAATTTCCCGCTATCGACCCGACCTAAATTGTTTGCGCAATAGATTTTAATTGAATTTTTGTTAATATTAATTTAGCAATGTCGAAATAAGAATGTATAGATTACATTTCTAACTGGAATATGTGCAACCAGATCGATATGGTCGTAAAGTTTTTCCAAATAGGAGAAGTCTTCATAGGTTTGGGCCATTCTCTTGAATATCTCCATTAGTTCCGTCAACGATGTCCCCCCTCCGATAACCAAGTTTTGGTCTAAGTAATAGGTTCTTAACTCTTCTACTGCACTTACGTCGATGAGAACCCGCGGAAGTTCGAATAAGTATATAGCGCCTACAATTTAAGTATAGCTGAGTACCTACTATTAATAATGTCTCAATGGCTTTTCATTTTCATTTAAGAACAATACGGCACGACATACCTCTGAACAAATTAAATATTAATGATAAGATAATTACCAACATGCAATGGATTGCAATGATTACGTCAATTTGATTGTGCTTCATTGTAAGTGACGGACTCGTTAGTGTAATCGTAGCACCTACGGCTGGTGAAAAACGGGTTGTAGGTTCAATCCCCGCCGGATCCAAAATGTTTTTAATTATTATTTTTTTTATTATGTTGGACTTGAAAACATTAATATTTTTCACATTTTTGCACATGAAGGCACTTATAATTTAAAAATCGAAAATAAATTGAAAAAATTTTCGACTCGGCGACTTGAACCGGCATCTCACTTTCCGTGCTGTTGCTCTACCAATTGAGCTACCGAGTCCTACACCTCATCGTCGAATTTTTTCAACTTATTGATACATGCACCTCTCGCGCAATGTAATTTCTACCTTAACACTTGCGTATTAAGGCTCAATGTCTTATGCTTTGCAGCTTAAGAAATCATTGAAGATGAAATTACAAAGTTATAACGTTTGAAAACATTAATATTTTTCACTTGTTATTGCACATGAAGGCACTATATAATTTAAAAATCGAAAATAAATTGAAAAAATTTTCGACTCGGGCGGACTTGAACCGGCATGCAGCTTTCCGTGCTGTTGCTCTACCAATTGAGCTACCGAGTCCTACACCTCATCGTCGAATTTTTTTCAACTTATTGATACATCACCTCTCCGCAATGTAATTTCTACCTTAACACTTGCGTATTAAGGCTCAATGTCTTATGCTTTGCAGCTTAAGAAATCATTGAAGATGAAATTACAAAGTTATAACGTTTGAAAACATTAATATTTTTCACATGTTATTGCACATGAAAGCACTATATAATTTAAAAATCGAAAATAAATTGAAAAAATTTCCACCTCGGGCAGGACTTGAACCGGCATCGTAGCTTTCCGTGCTGTTGCTCTACCAATTGAGCTACCGAGTCCTACACCTCATCGTCGAATTTTTCAACTTATTGATACATGCACCTCTCGCGCAATGTAATTTCTACCTTAACACTTGCGTATTAAGGCTCAATGTCTTATGCTTTGCAGCTTAAGAAATCATTGAAGATGAAATTACAAAGTTATAACGTTTGAAAAATTAATATTTTTCACATGTTATTGCACATGAAGGCACTATATAATTTAAAAATCGAAAATAAATTGAAAAAATTTTCGACTCGGGCGGACTTGACCGGCATCGTCAGCTTTCCGTGCTGTTGCTCTACCAATTGAGCTACCGAGTCCTACACCTCATCGTCGAATTTTTTCAACTTATTGATACATGCACCTCTCGCGCAATGTAATTTCTACCTTAACACTTGCGTATTAAGGCTCAATGTCTTATGCTTTGCAGCTTAAGAAATCATTGAAGATGAAATTACAAAGTTATAACGTTTGAAAACATTAATATTTTTTTCACATGTTATTGCACATGAAGGCACTATATAATTTAAAAATCGAAAATAAATTGAAAAAGCTGACGATGCCGGTTCAAGTCCTGCCCGAGTCGAAAATTTTTTTCAATTTATTTTCGATTTTTAAATTATATAGTGCCTTCATGTGCAATAACATGTGAAAAAATATTAATGTTTTCAAACGTTATAACTTTGTAATTTCATCTTCAATGATTTCTTAAGCTGCAAAGCATAAGACATTGAGCCTTAATACGCAAGTGTTAAGGTAGAAATTACATTGCGCGAGAGGTGCATGTATCAATAAGTTGAAAAAATTCGACGATGAGGTGTAGGACTCGGTAGCTCAATTGGTAGAGCAACAGCACGGAAAGCTGACGATGCCGGTTCAAGTCCTGCCCGAGTCGAAAATTTTTTCAATTTATTTTCGATTTTTAAATTATATAGTGCCTTCATGTGCAATAACATGTGAAAAATATTAATGTTTTCAAACGTTATAACTTTGTAATTTCATCTTCAATGATTTCTTAAGCTGCAAAGCATAAGACATTGAGCCTTAATACGCAAGTGTTAAGGTAGAAATTACATTGCGCGAGAGGTGCATGTATCAATAAGTTGAAAAAATTCGACGATGAGGTGTAGGACTCGGTAGCTCAATTGGTAGAGCAACAGCACGGAAAGCTGACGATGCCGGTTCAAGTCCTGCCCGAGTCGAAAATTTTTTCAATTTATTTTCGATTTTTAAATTATATAGTGCCTTTATGTGCAATAACATGTGAAAAATATTAATGTTTTCAAACGTTATAACTTTGTAATTTCATCTTCAATGATTTCTTAAGCTGCAAAGCATAAGACATTGAGCCTTAATACGCAAGTGTTAAGGTAGAAATTACATTGCGCGAGAGGTGCATGTATCAATAAGTTGAAAAAAATTCGACGATGAGGTGTAGGACTCGGTAGCTCAATTGGTAGAGCAACAGCACGGAAAGCTGACGATGCCGGTTCAAGTCCTGCCCGAGTCGAAAATTTTTTCAATTTATTTTCGATTTTTAAATTATATAGTGCCTTCATGTGCAATAACATGTGAAAAATATTAATGTTTTCAAACGTTATAACTTTGTAATTTCATCTTCAATGATTTCTTAAGCTGCAAAGCATAAGACATTGAGCCTTAATACGCAAGTGTTAAGGTAGAAATTACATTGCGCGAGAGGTGCATGTATCAATAAGTTGAAAAAATTCGACGATGAGGTGTAGGACTCGGTAGCTCAATTGGTAGAGCAACAGCACGGAAAGCTGACGATGCCGGTTCAAGTCCTGCCCGAGTCGAAAATTTTTTCAATTTATTTTCGATTTTTAAATTATATAGTGCCTTTATGTGCAATAACATGTGAAAAATATTAATGTTTTCAAACGTTATAACTTTGTAATTTCATCTTCAATGATTTCTTAAGCTGCAAAGCATAAGACATTGAGCCTTAATACGCAAGTGTTAAGGTAGAAATTACATTGCGCGAGAGGTGCATGTATCAATAAGTTGAAAAAATTCGACGATGAGGTGTAGGACTCGGTAGCTCAATTGGTAGAGCAACAGCACGGAAAGCTGACGATGCCGGTTCAAGTCCCGCCCGAGTCGAAAATTTTTTCAATTTATTTTCGATTTTTAAATTATATGTTGGACTTTTTTATGGGAAATTAAATGGGTGGTAGGAATATCACATTTCCTTCCACAGATGAAGAAACCTTGAAATTTAATCGCTAGTCGGCAGCGCATCTCGCTTAGATGTTATATGGCTGAGGTATGTCACCTTCCATCAAGTGAACGTCCTCCTTGCTCTTACCTCTTCCTGTATTCCCATTTACAAGCATATATGAATCCAGTCCTTCTTCACTCCAGACACCAAACATTTCGCTCACTTTGTAAACTCTGTACCAGATTTTATCATCTTTTAGTTTAATCTTTTTAACTTTTGTGTCTCTCTTCTCAACCATACACCAATCTTTACATGGTTTTTCGTATTTTCCCTTGTTCTTGCAAATATTTAAATCTTCGATGTCCACCATTTTGGTTTTTGGTGCATCTTTGGCGAAACTTTTGAAGGCGTCTAAAATGGGTCGGTAACCCGTACATCTGCAGTTATTGCTTCCGAAGGAATTTTCGACTTCATATTGTGTCACCTCGTAGTCATTGGCTTCAAGTAAACTGTGGAGTAATAATTATTATGGCTTTAGGATGTTCTTAATCTTTTACAAAACCGACCAAATCTCACCTGTGCATGTTCATGATCCAGCCCGGAGTGCAAAACCCGCACTGACTCCCGTTGTGTTCCGCCAGCGTACGCTGCAAGGGGTGATAGGCTTGTCTGCTGCCGAGCCCTTCTATTGTGGTAATTTCCCAATCTTGACATGATAGCACTGTGGTTAGGCACTGAGCCAAAGTAGAAAATTAGATATTGTTCTCATTGAAATGGTTCACAAAAGTAGGCAAACCTAATAAACTTACTGAGTTAACTGAAAATGCCCGCTTTTGCCCATTAGAATCTGGAGCTGTGATGCTAACTATGCAGATGCCACATCCGCCTTCCTTGCACATATATTTGGTGCCTCGAAGGTTCAGACGGTTGCGGATGAAGTCGTTGAGCGTCTCGTCTGAATCCACCTCGGAGCCAGCTACAGAAAGTTTTCAATGGGGACCAACTTCCGACTTTACCGTAACGATAGCTCAACAGCAAACCAATTGAGCTATTGTTTAGATATGCCTTGTAAAAATAAATCTTACGACTTATACAAGAATTCTATGCAGTTCTAGTACCTAATAGCCCACAGTTAAATGAAAAATAAAGTCGTTTGGCCAGTAAATTCTTGAAATCGCTTTTAAACGGGCTATCTTATCTATTTATTTTTTATATATTATTAGTTTACACAAATTAGTAATTATAAGTTGACTGTACATGTATTAAAAGGGCAGTAAAAACAATTTAAACTATAGTGTTGCCTTATGTACGGACAAATATTACCTATATTTTCAACTCAATGTAACAAAAAATTTTTTTTTGAATTAAGGAATGTTATTATATTATATTTATTTTAACTTTGATGCTGTTTTTGTTGTAAATACCACATTTTAAGAAATGTACAAATTTTTAATAGGCTAATAAAAAATACGATATTTAATCTTAAATTCGTTGGCGAAGCTATTCTTTTCTACCACGACTCTGGACCTACCTATGCCTCCGATAAATCAAATTAAAATCTTCGAATCCAACGTCAGATCCGATGCGTTTCACTGATCTATTTTATTTATAGGTGATTCTGAATTCTACCCGATTTATTTTTGATTTGCCATTACGGCATTCGAACTCTCACTCATCGTGATTCCCCCTGACCACGGCTGCTGCAAATCACCCGAAAAGTCGGGCCGTATGATACTAAATCATTTATAAATAAGTTACTAATGTATTTGGCGTTTCAAACCGTTGAGAGTGTTTTATTTAAATTTTGACATTACTTGGTTAATAGTATACTTAAGCAGTGGTTATAGTCATCAAGGCATTGAACTGTAATTACTGGTGAAGTGAACTTAGAGTCGAAACTTACCCGAACAGACTTCTCCATTTACGCTGAAGGTAATTCTATCCATCACTTAAGCGAAGTGGTGAGTGCCAATTCCGATTTGCATGACGTACGATTTCTCTTTGTGTTACGGAACAATTATTTTTAATAACGTTGCTGATAGTATAGAAACTTGGCTACGGCTTGAATTTATATTTTTATTTGTTTGAACACGCTAATCTCAGCAAGTACTGGTTCGAATCTAAACCTGAGGAAATGGGGGGAAAACAGGGAGAAGTGTCCATCTTGCAGCGTTTCGGCTGTTTTTGTAGCAGCAGCATCCAATTTTCTTTGAAATACTTCATATGATAAAAAAAGGTTTGCCGGATGATACGTGCGCATTTGTTGTTGCATTTATCTGAAACAAAACAACAACAACAATCTTACTTCGCCAACCCACTTTATTAATAATTAAATTGGTAAATTAACTAATTCATCCGACTTCTATTACACCATTTTACACAGATTTACCGCCAAAATTTCAAATTACGGCATGCATTATGGATGACGGGATTCGCGGGACATTTAAATTTTCTAACGTATATTGTATCACCGGAGAAATGATGTACTCTGTGGAGTGTGTGTTAGCGAAGACAAGAAGGAGTCAGTGGGTTAATTATGTTGTAAAAACTTCAGCACCGATTAAAAAAAAACGTTTCACCACATTAATCTACGTTCACCCTGAGTTACATTTATTTGTTATATTATTTATTGTGCGTACACTAGATGAAACCAGCGTCCATCTGTTATTCTGGAAAAAAAATCTTAAAATCGAGGTCATCTTTTTGTAGAATATTTTTTGTTCTTTTAACTGAATGCAGCATAAATTAACCAGCAGATCATTCCACGTTTTAAAAAACCACGATGTAATTTAGCAATAATTTCTCGGTTCACTTAGCAAGACGTATCATATAACAAAGAAGTAAAATTGAATATGCAATCTACATACAGTTGTTATAATAATTATAACCTTTTGCATAGTACCCTTTTTTTCACTATTATGAGTAGGTAAATATAGAAAAGAGCATCTAATATCTATTAAATTACTATAAACAATGTGGTTTAGAAATGAAGATAAGTATATGTATATACTATATATATAAATACACAATTTTCAATATAAATATAATTGAACAAATATTTTTTGTTTATTGTTTTCTTACAATTTTGTACCTAATCTTTGCTAAATTATTTTACGTACTGTTAGAATAATTTTGACATGATACTAATTTATTTATTTTAAAAACTACGGTTTAAAACGCGATTTTAGTTAAACTTATTGGATTTTTTTACCCCCGCCCCCCCATACTAATACATTTAATATCTCCACAACAGAATTGTAAACACTGATTTGGTTGCAACATGTGACTCATCATCATATCATATGCATGTATGTATCATATATTATGACGTCAGGTAATAACTTAGTTTCCATAATCCCCCCGCCCAGCCCAGGGGGAGCTCCCCCGGGGGAAAAACCCCCCCCAAAAAAAGGGGGGCCCCCCCCCCGATAAAGTGAAATGGTTTTTTTCTAATTAAAATTTAAACACTGTTGTTACCGACTACCATATTCGGCAGTATACCGACTACCGAATATTGGATGAGCCCCCCCGACCGAATATTCGGCTAAATCGTTCGATCAGATTTTGTCGCTAAAATATAAACTGGTTTGTTTGTTTTAATGTTCCAACAACTTACTTTATTACTTTCATGATTTAATTACAGAGTTTAACGTTTGAACACTTAGTTTTTTTATAAAATATGAAGTTTGATTACTTATATGATTTTCTTAATGAGCAAGTGTTAAGGTTGAAATTACAATACGCGAGAGGTGCATTTATCAAATGGTTGTAAAAGTTCGACGATCACGTTAGAATACGGGAGATCAATTAGTTAGAGCAACAACACGACACGCTGTGAATGCCGGTTTAACGTGCCCCTCGCTCGCGCTGCTCCCGTGGAAGTGATTTTGTCAAGGGCCGCATTTGCTGAGGTGTCATAATCCATATAAGTACATTATTTACTAACGTAGACGCACTGCAACTCCCTTTGGTGTGCTCAAGCCTTAAGTCCTGCCCGCTACCGTGCTACCGTGTCCTATACGTCAACGTCGATTTGTTCAACTTACTTATATTAGCACCTCTCGCGCCTGACTTCTTAACAAATTTCAGTTCATTTTTCTATTTTCATGAGAAGGTGGCTACTATGATGCATTGGCGTCTATAGTCCTCTAAGGAAATAAGTATTAAAAAAATGTCAGATGCAATTAATTAAATAATATACTTTATAGATATAAAATACCTATATATAATAAGATGTATTAGCTTGAAGGAGACGTGAGATATAATTATATAGAGTATAATTTAAAAAATCATTCAAATGGTTCATATTGCAAGCGGGACTCAAACCCACGACTAACGCGACGACGGCGTCATATTTAATTTTTTAATAATACTTAAGTAGTATAGTATTCGTCATCAGTTCATTATAAAGATTAATTGTGTGAATAAATACATTTAACGTTGAATTTTAAAAGTAGAAAACAGCAACGAATCTGCAATTCATTATAATAGCGGAGAACGCTATTCAGCAATCAGAAACCTAGTATAGAAAATATTAAGCCGATACATCTTGTTTGCAGGTTATTAAGTTTTTTTTTAATTTAACTTACAATCAAACGGCCTTACATAACACCTAATTAAACAATAATACTTAAAATTTAAAAAGAAATTAATTTAGATTGAAGTCAGGAAAAGAAATTTGCTGACTTACAATTTGCTTAATATGGCTGTCTTGAATTTGTGTAATATATTTGAAAACTTTATTATGTTTTACATGTTATTTGCACATGAAGGTACTATATAATTTAAAAATCGAAAATAAATTTCTTGTGCTGTTGCTCTGCCACTGACTGCTGGTTCTCTGCCCGAGTCGAAAAATTTCTTCAATTTATTTTCGATTTTTAAATTGTGTAATATATTCCAACAAATATCAACATAACAAAAATTATTGTGAAAAAGTTCGCAGGACCGCGAAAAAAATCTGTTCGGCATAATTAGTATGACTAGAGTATATCATTGTCTTTCGGGCTGTCCGGCCGATGTCAGCGAGAGCGAGAGGTTCTCGACGTTTCGCCATCACGTGTGGACGGCATCATCAGGAGATGTTGACTACTCGATGGATCGAAGAATTTTGAGTTGTCGTCGTGGTTTTCCCTCCGCACCCGGGTGGGCGCGGTTGGGGCTCCCGCAAGGGGAACTCAATCGCGCCTTGTGACTACAAGGCGGTCTCTGGTGCCATAATAGAAGGGATTGAACGCCCCCGCGTCTCGCGGTCAAGCACCGCCGGGTGAGACCCCCGGTGATCCCGAGGGAGGCCCAGCAAGGCGACCAGCGAGTAGGGACGCAAAATCCGCGTTCGTGGTTCAGTAGATGTAGGCGCCAGCGGCTTCATCTCGCGTCCAGGAGTCCACCGCATCATTATACGAATTTTGTCGTGGTTTAGAACTAATTGATTACATCTACAGTACTCTTCAAACTTGTATACATCCTTTTGAAGCTCAAAGCTGTCGGTGGCGGATTTCACTATATTGTAAATTTTTGTTTCATCAGCGTACAGAAGGTGGCACGTGCTTTCAAAACAGGATCCGATATCATTGACATAAAACGAAAACCGTAAGGGCCCAAGATGCGAATCTTGAGAATTCCTGAAGGTATTTCTAGAAATGTAGAACAATATTTAATGCTACTACTTGACTAGGATTAGAAATAAAAGATATGAGCCATCTCAGTAGATCTCCGTGAATGCCAGACAGTGAGTGTTCTTTAATAAGTATTAAATGATTGAGCTCGTCAAAAGCTTTCGAGAAGTCAGCATAAATTGAATCTACTTGGTAGCCAGATTGAAGAGCCAACAGCAAATGATCGGTATATGTAACTAGATTAGAATTAACACTACGTCCAGGAAAGAAACCATGCTGACTGGGAGAAATATGATTACGAAAGACTATTGACAGCTGTTTGGTTACAATTTTCTCCAGAGTTTTACCTAACAATTTACCTTAGTAAGTCTCCGCCGCGCTCCCCACCCGCGCCCCTGTCCTACCTGTATACATTATACCTACCATTAAAGTATTGATAATCACTGAAATCAGGAGTTAGGCAAGTCTCGGTTAGATAAATAATATCATATTCACTGTACTACCCTGGAAAGGAAAGAATGTGATTTTGCGCAATCATCGAACGTTTTGGTAGTAAATATTGAGAGTACTTAAGATGTAGTTATCCGTAATTTTTAAATACAATATGCAGAAGTACTTAATATAAGTAAATAATTCTTATGATACAATTCTTGGTTAATCTAAATAACTTTTTGCGATGCATAGTAAAATTACAACAAACAAACAGAGGTAGCCCATTATTGGGGTTTTTTATAACACATTTTGAACAATAATTATTCTTACGAAATACATTTTATTTTATATTAGGATACAATATGTTTTTAACATTAAGTTATTTACACTATTATCTGTGAATACATAATTATGTAACTGTACAAATGTTAAAAAGTTCGTTTGTTTGAACGCGTTATTCTCACGAACTACTGATTTGAATTAAAAAATATTTTAGTGTCGGTTAGAGCATTTGTCAACAAATGCGTCTAAACTAAAGGCTAAAACACGCTGCAACTAATAGGAGCGTTAATTGTGTTGTTTTTTTAAACATACGTTAAATATTGTTAATTTTGTTCCTTTAATATTAAGATTTACAAAATATCGATGGTTTAAGTGATAAAATGACTATATTTAATATTGTTTTGGTTACATAGGTCTAATATGTTTTGGTCTATTAATATAAAACAAGTGGTGTACCTTATGGTAACTATCACTACCGCGGGTACAAAATAGTACTCATACTTCGTTGTAACATTTATTACATATATACTAAATAAACGTTAAACTACAATAGATACCTACTATAGTGCACTAGAAAGTAGAATATAAACAAAGCAAATACGAAGAAAAATGTTTCTGAATACCGAACCAATACTCATAAAAAATAACAATACTTACTAGCAATAAGAATTTATATTACATTTAACAACCTCAAAACCTTTTCTTTTAAAGAATTAATTAAAAAGAAACTCCTTTACTTTCACATCAGCGTGTAAAACATTTGCTTCAACTGTATAAGGACCATCTGAAAAAATAAAAAATAATATATACAAGGATTCCTTATTTTGCTTTTTCTTTACTTCTCCTTATGAAGCAAGAGCTTGCTGCTTCTGTAAACGTTGTCTTGTTGTTTCCAAGATTAATATTACTTTGTTGATTTACATTAACGTTTCCTGCAAGGTATTCATAAAATGTATGAGGAGTGTTAATTTTTAGACAATTTAAAGAGAAATTATTCTTTATACATATCTTTAGGTTTTTTCGAAACATTTTTGCAGCGCAGGCCCTCAGCCCTTAAAAATGAAAAATGTTCCCCTTTTTTTCACGTTTCCCACCTTTACTACACCGTACTTCTCTCCTTATGGTCGCAGCGTTATTTATACAGCCTAGCCTACCTCGATGAACGGTCTATCTTATACATAAACACTACGAACTGATAAATTCGAACCAGTAGTTCCTGAGATAAGCCTATTTTCAAAAACAACCAAACTCTTCAGTTTTAAAATATGAAACAATAATAGTAATATTCGTGAATTTCTTTAAAAGCAATCTACGGGCCTCTTTGGTGTACAATACTCGTTATTGTGCCTGCCACATCACGGTATATACTGTGACCTTACCAACAGAGAACCACTCATTCCTGGGGAATCCTGTTTCTTCTCTAGAATCCGCTAAAGCCCTCTTTAACGCAAATGCAACTGACACCGCCAAACAAGTTCCAGGTTCAGCTACGGCTAAAATAAAAATAGTAGGTAAGTATTCAATCAATCAACATCAAAAATCATTTATCATTTAGGTAATTAGGTACACTTCAAATGTCTAAACAGTTAAAAATTTAAAACTAAATGTTCTAAATTAAATGCAAAGACCGAACGAGAAGAACTGGTAAGAAACGTGCCGTTCCTTCTTTAAAAACCTTCCTTCAATCTTACGCACGTAATGAGTACATCTTCTTCCTTGTTAGAGCGGGTTTCTCTACACCCCAAGCATTTTTTATAATAATAAATATTGATTAATGTTAAATACTGTCTATAGTTTACGCGAGTAGTACACATTTAAATAAAACACTTTAACGGTTTAAAACGCGATATATAAGTTAAACTTATTTGAAAATGATTTTTAACTTCGGCCCGACGTTTCGGATGCTTTGCAGCAGCCGTGGTCACGGGGAGAAGCTCGTTCACAAAGAATACCAAATCATTAATGTAGATAATAAATAGGAATGGCCCAAGTATAGACCCTGGTGGTACGCACATTGAAAAGGATGAGGATGAGTCATTAACGTATACTATTAAAATTGTACCACCTAAAAGCGTTGAAAATGATGGGTTACCCTCATCATTTTCAACGCTTTTCATTAACTATCAAGTTAAACATAACAGTACGCATACCTCGGGATCCCAAAGTTCCTACTGGATTGTGGTTCCTCTGCAATTCGATGCGAAAGTCTATGGGTATATCTTTAGCCTGTGGAATCTTCTTGGTAGGTAGGTCCAAGTGCGATCAGTCAGTATTTCACCGCTGTCATGATCATAAATGATTTGTTCTGAAGTCCAATATCCTAGGCCCATTATGAATGCCCCCTCGATCTGAATTAATATTATTATTTTAAACTTAGTATTATCATTGTTGTTTTAAAGGCAATCTTAATTATTTGAATATCACCTGTCCTAAATCGATTTCAGGGTTAATACTTGTTCCAACATCTTCGACAATATCTACCCGAAGGACCTGTAATTCTCCAGTTAAAATGTCTAACTCAACTTCCGATATGGCCGCGCCGGCCGATCTAAACGACTCTTGATCCGCCGCCGTCACTTGATAGTTTGCTTGTAAATTAATACCTTGCATAAAGGCGGCTTGTATTAAATCCTCCCATAAAGGATTCTCTTCGGGTATTTTAACAGCAGCGAGGCGTTTTAAAATAATTTGACAGCATTTTATCGCACCGAAGCAAACCGCTTGAGTTGTTCTACTGCCTTGAGTGCTCAAATTATTTGGGATAGATACGACGTCTATCGCCCTAACTTGAATTTTACTAGTGGGAATTTTAAAAACGAATGCTACTGTTTGGATTACTTTTGTGTTAACACCCTGTCCCATTTCAACGGCTCCGTGTTTGATAACGACGCTACCATCGCCGTGATAGATCGTTATTAAGATATGGAAATCAATTACGGCTGGACACGGCCAACTCATAACGGCTGCACGAAGACCTCGTTTCTTCCACCTGTTCATTGAATTGAATTCCTTAACTTCCTTTTTTCTAACTTCATAGTCGCTTATTTTCACTAAACGGTCTAACACGACCCTAACTTCTTTGTATTGCGGGTTAAGGTTTCTGGTACGGACATAGATGGGATCTAAATCAAGTTCGTACGAAATTCTTTCCAAGACGTGTTCCGTCATACATATTGCCTCCAGGCTACCTAGAAGCAAACATATATATTATGCTATACACACGGTTTACAGTTTACACTTGCTCAAACTCTGAAATTTTCTTACCGGGGCTTCTAGCGTAAGTATTGGAATGAGTGTCTGTTTTAACACTATAAGCACTGAAGTCCCACGTCCGATTGTCATAGCAGTTTCTTATGCTATCGAGCGTTAAAAGTACTAGTGGATCGGTTTGCTTAAAACCTATATCCGAAAAAAGATCATACTTCATGTACTGAATCACGCCAGATCTACTGACGCCCACCTAATAGAGTAAGAGATTTCGAAAATAAATGAAACAGAAAGGTTAGATTTAAACCTATTTCCCATAAACCTTTTGCTTGATAAAGTAAGAAAAAGCGTTCTAATATTAATTTTACATGCATATAGGCCCTTTTAGAATTCATCCTAAAAGAAAAAGCAATAATAGCAATTTAAATTAAACCTCGTATTCCAAATGGCAAGGTAGTCTCTTCCCTATAACGCGTATATTGGCTTGAATGTCCATAACAAATCTGCACGGGCGGTTCAACAAATGAGTGACCAGCGCACACGCCGCTGTTATGAGTGAAGCTCGAGTGATTTTACACCCAAAGGCACCACCGCAGCGCGGTATTGAGACGTTGACTCTGGTTTTAAAGGAAATGTAATTTATCGAATTTAAGAGCAACGTCACATTTATTGAAGCGAGCTGTCTTACCTACTTTGCTCCACGTTAAGAGACTCCGATACGCACAAGTGTGTCATATCGGGATATTGCGATGCTGCGAGGACATCGACGCCGTCGTCGCTAGGTCGCGTCACAGTGCTTTGCGTTTCCAGTGAGTAGTGGTATTGCCAGAATATATTCTCGGTCTGTTTTATGACACGATCGATGGCTTTACCTGGCTCTTGCAGCGGAGAGAAGTGTCTCTCAAGGGTTATACGACTTGGATCTGCGATTTTGATTTCTCGGATTTCCAGCAAAGGTTTCCTGTTATCTTTGTTATAAGTAACCTTAACGAGACTCGCAGCTCTTTGAGCTACCCTTTCCGTTTTTGCCACTATTATACCTATAGGTTGGTCAAAGAAATCAATTTTTCCATCGGATAATATTTTTTCGGGCATAAAGATTGTTAAAGTGGCACTGACGTAAGTGTTTTTGCCCGGTATGTCCTTAGCTGAGTAAAAAGCTATAACTCCGGGAGTTTGCTAAAAAGTTATTGGGGTTGTATTAAAACGTCAACGTAACTTATAAATAAATAACTTATACAATTATTCCATCAAAATACAATATTTTTGACTCACAAGAGCAGGCGTAGGATCTATGTGTTCAATAGAACCACTAAATATTTTCGCTGTCACAAACGCACAATAAACTTCTTTCCTCATGGTTTGTACATCGTTAACGAATGTGGCTTCACCAGCGCATTGTATGAGAGCCTCCACTTTTGGCATGGGTTCATTTAAAGGCCACAATACTGGATTCGTGTCATAAACCTCTGTGCCTTTCGATAGTGGCCTGCTTTTCTTAAGATCAATTGCCCCTGACAGGTAACGCGGGTTTAGGAGATGATGCGGAATTAAACTCAGTAAACTCTAAAACATTTTGATAACATCACCCTTCACATTTTTAAAAATATTGCCAGCGAAAAGCGACCGCTTCTATTGACTAACCTACCTTATAACACAACCCTAAGGCAGCTTTCTTTCGAAATTCTGGTTTAAGCATTCCTGGGATTTCTTCAACTATTATTTCGTCGTGCAATATATGCAAAGCTTCTTGTAAAACATGGTTTTCGAATAGTTTTTGACCTCTTAAAAACGCTTCAGTGTTGTACGCGTGACTAAAAGGCCCCGACAGACCTCCAAAAACTATTCTCGCAGATATAACCGTTGCATCATCTTGTGGATCTAATTCGTAAAGGAATGCTCCATTTACTTGTGAGATAGCGTTTTGCGATCTTGGCATTACCTACAACGTGACATACATTTTTCATAGGAAGCCTATTCAACGAATTCGAAATTCCCTTCAGGACCATATTGGATATAAGTACTAACTTTGAATGATGCAAATTTGTACCGATGGCCCAGAGGCGGAATCTTTACATGGGTTATAACTTTACCCTTCATATCGATTGTCAGAAAGTCTTGCAACGACACATCGCTCTTTCTATCTACGCTCACTGTAAAATGCGAATGTTTATATTGTTATAGATGCGAACCATCACTATATACTTGATTTAAAAAAAATTACCTATAGTCATAGTAGCGCCAATAGATTCCAATAATATGAATATGTCTGAGGCAAACGTCATGTTTCGTTTTTTTAGCATCAAATTTCCCGCTATCGACCCGACCTAAATTGTTTGCGCAATAGATTTTAATTGAATTTTTGTTAATATTAATTTAGCAATGTCGAAATAAGAATGTATAGATTACATTTCTAACTGGAATATGTGCAACCAGATCGATATGGTCGTAAAGTTTTTCCAAATAGGAGAAGTCTTCATAGGTTTGGGCCATTCTCTTGAATATCTCCATTAGTTCCGTCAACGATGTCCCCCCTCCGATAACCAAGTTTTGGTCTAAGTAATAGGTTCTTAACTCTTCTACTACACTTACGTCGATGAGAACCCGCGGAAATTCGAATAAGTATATAGCGCCTACAATTTAAGTATAGCTGAGTACCTACTATTAATAATGTCTCAATGGCATTCAATTCAAAGTACAATAATAAATATTAATGATAACATAATAATCCAACTTGCAATGGATTACAATAATTACGTCAATTTGATTGTACTTCATTGAAAGTGACGGGCTCGTTAGTGTTATCGTAGCACGTGCGGCTAATAATCAATGGGTCTAGGTTTGATCCCCGGAAGCAACATGTTTCTAATGAATATACATAACTTTTCTAAAACATATTGGACTCCGTCTGGAAATCCGGATATTAAATGGAGTGGATTTATCCGTACGAGTCACGAACCACCGTCCACAGATAAAGAAACCATGAAATTTAATCGCTAGTCGGCAGCGCATCTTGCTTAGATGTAATATGGCTGAGGTATGTCACCTTCCATCAAGTGAACCTCCTCCTTGCTCTTACCTCTTCCTGTATTCCCATTTACAAGCATATATGAATCCAGTCCTTCTTCACGCCAGGCGTCAAAAATTTCTTTTACTTTGTGAACTCTGTACCAGATTTTATGATCTTTTAGTTTAATCTTTTTAACTTTTGTGTCTCTCTTCTCAACGATACACCAATCTTTACATGGTTTTTCGCATTTTCCCTTGTTCTTGCAAATATTTAAATCTTCGATGTCCACCATTTTGGTTTTTGGTGCATCTTTGGCGAAACTTTTGAAGGCGTCTAAAATGGGTCGGTAACCCGTACATCTGCAGTTATTGCTTCCGAAGGAATTTTCGACTTCATATTGTGTCACCTCGTAGTCATTGGCTTCAAGTAAACTGTGGAGTAATAATTATTATGGCTTTAGGATGTTCTTAATCTTTTACAAAACCGACCAAATCTCACCTGTGCATGTTCATGATCCAGCCCGGAGTGCAAAACCCGCACTGACTCCCGTTGTGATCCGCCAGTGTACGCTGCAAGGGGTGATAAGCTTGTCTGCTGCCCAGCCCTTCTATTGTGGTAATTTCCCAATCTTGACATGACAACACCGTGATTAGGCACTGAGACATTACGACAAGTAGGTTAGAATTTTGGTTATCATTAAAATGGTTCAATAGAATATTTAAAAAAGTTTATTTATTTATTTACACTTTGATACACACAAGATACACAATTAAATTTTTAGACCTATAGAGTGCACCGGGCGGCCCTTTCCACGGCGGCGGGTTTGGACTCGGGAACCAGGCAGCCCGAGTCCAAAGTTATTATGTGACTTACTGAGTTAACTGAAAATGATCGCCTTTGTCCATTAGAATCCGGAGCTGCGACGCTGACTATGCAGATGCCACATCCACCTTCCTTGCACATATATTTGGTGCCTCGAAGGTTCAGACGGTTGCGGATGAAGTCGTTGAGTGTCTCGTCTGATTCCACCTCGGAGCCAGCTACAGGAAATTTTCGAGCAGGATAAACATTCCATAATACCTTAACAATATAATCAGTAAACCAATCGAGCTATTGTATAGGTATTCGTTCTGAAATTACAATAGCTCAATGCTCAAATAATATAAGTAGATTCGAAGGGTAAAGCACAAACCTTTTTTACTGTTACTTATATGGAATATTATCTTGACTTCAATTAACAACAACGAAAGGTCTTGTTGCAATTAATGAGTTTATTTTCAAATGTAGTTTTAGTTAAGACTCTGTTCACGACGAGGAAAACTCCACTTCATGGCCATTTCCAATGTCAAGTGGCAGTTGGAACATATATGCTCTGTATTATATTATGCTATTGTCTCAAGTTTAAACATTTGCTAAGCATGACTTAATATTTATTTTACATAAGTGCATACAAAATAAACTTTCAGGTATAAATAAATCTCACAACCTATACAAGAATTCAATGCAGTTCAAATGCCTAATAGCCCACAATTAATTGAGAAACATAAGTGCTTCGATCAGCAATTCATTGAAATCGTTTTTAAACTTGTGTTAAAAGGGCCATAAAAAGATTTGAATTTAAATTAGGTATTATGTTGCACTATATTTCGGTTCTGCCTACTGTATTACATACGGTCCGTAGTAATACGAACGGACAAATCTATACTAATATATTGGGGAAAATTGTTCATTGTGGGTTTCCGATGTGTACGCTGCAAAAAGATATCAAAAAAATATGTATTTAAGATCCCCCTTTTAATGTAAATAATAATCTAAAAAAGTCCGGGACGCTCTGCCTATATTTAAGATTAACTTGCAAGAACGACGAGACGCGATCGACGTCGTGGGTTAAGTTTATGAAGATGAAGATGTTTGCAAAAACAAATTTGGTTGCCCAAAAATAACAGATGTAACGAGGAGTCCTTTGTTTTGCTTTAATAAATCTAGATCTATGTTGTGTGTATCAATTTCGCCCACACAGTTAGCCAGAACAATGAAGTCACGTTAAAGTATTGCTTAGAATTTCGGTGGGACAAAACTGACCTAGCGGCACTCCTAGATAAAACGCTAATGATTCTTTTAATATTATGATTATTTAACGATAAATAATAAAAAGTAAAAGAGTTTTACGATCATGAGTAGAAAAAATAAAAAGTTAGAGACAGCCATACTTGCAAATGGGACAAAAATGGATCGGTGGCACTTCTAGTGTTAGTCTATAGTATAGTTAAGCACTTATTACATGGTGATATAACCAATAATTGGTTAAATTCATCAGTCCATAAGGTAAATACTGTCTATAGTTTACACACTACACAGTACAGTAGTACACAGTCAAATAAAAAGCTTTAACGTTTTAAAACGCGATTTGAATCCGTAAGGTATTAAACTGTAATTAACTTAAATTCGAAACTTACCCGAACAGACTTCTCCATTCACGCTGAACGTAATTCTATCCATCGCTCAACGAGGTGGTGAGTGCCAATTCCGATTTGCATGACTTACGATTCCTTTTTATGTTAAAGAACAATTAATGATAATAATGCTGCTGGTAATACAAAAAAGTGCTTGATTTTATGAAAGCCTGTTAATCTGACGTACTGAGACCTGGCTCCGGTCATTTCTCATTTTATGTGTTTGTCTTAGTAACACCTGTTTATCTATACTAATAATATAAAGCTGAAAAGTTTGTATGTACACGCTAATCTTGGAAACAATTAATTGTAAATAAAACATCAGGCTGCGACCAATAGGAACGCATAAAAGGAGGTCAATGTGGAGAAAACGGAGAAATGATTCATCGTTGAGTATTCCGCTGCGTACACTGTAAAAACCGTACCCAATACCCAAAAAACATTTATGAAAGAACAATTATTCTTTAAACAATCTAAAAAAAAAGTAATGCAACAGTTGTTGTCTATCTTTTAAAACCAACTCAGAAGAACCCATTTAATGGGAATTAAATTTAGTTGAAATACTTTATATGGTAAAAAAACGTACACCAGGCTACTTAATAACTAAACTATTTATAAAGTTAAAAAGAATGCACATAAGCCCCTAGACGGTTTCTTTGCCGATTTGAGCCAACCAATTCTGTTATTCTAGCAGAAAATTACACGAACATCTTCTTAATATTGAAAATCTATACTAATATATAAAGCTGAAGAGTTTGTTTGTTCGTTTGTATGCGCTAATCTCAGGAAGTACGGGTTCGACTTAAAAAAAAAAAATTTTTTTGTGTTGGTTTAGAGCATTTATCGTGGAAGGCTATAGAGTAAAAACATCGCGCTCTGACTAAAAGAAGCGAAGATACAGTGGGAAATGTGAACAAACGGGGGAAATTTTTCATCTCTGTGGGTTTCAGATGCGAAAACGGTTGACACTTAAATTTTGCAAGAACGACGGGATGCGACCGATGTCGTGGGCAGCTTAAATTTATAAAGATAAAGCCCAAAATATTTTTTCTACACGGACGAAGTCGCTGACAGATAGTAAGAGGTCGGACTAAGAGGGTCGGATAATATTCATCTTATAAACGTGTTAGAATCATAATTCTCTCGGTCATTTATTTGTAGAATAATATTTGTTCTTCAACTGAATGCAGCATAAATTATCCAGATTTCCAGTTCATGTTTTAAAAAAACACAACGTAATTTAGCAATAATTAGTCGGTTCGCTACCCGTGTTATAAGCAGTGGCGTAGCCAAATGGGCAAGGGCCCCTCTTTCTACGTGGCTTGAACTTTTATCCCCTTCAAAATTATAGATAGGAATAATAGTGGAATCTCTATGACGGGTAGGTTCGCTGTGTTTGATAAAAGAAAATAGAATTTAATACGCAACGACGCACATGACATAATAAAATATTTATTACCCCGATTAAATCAATAAATGAAAAAACAACGATTTTTTACAGACTTCGCGGTCCAGTTTACAACTTCTTGCGCGCTTTGACTTTTGCGAATTCATCTATAACTTCAAAATCCAAGTTTGATGCCACCGTATTTTATATCGCACTTAACGCTAAATTTCGGAGGCGATTTTGTCCACTGCTGTTTCTTACATATTTTTTTATGTTCGGTGCACGTATTGGAGGTCTTAAATCGGGAGTTCTCTTAATGTTCGTGTTATGTTCACCTAAAATCATGATTTAAAAAAAAAATCTTGCGAGCTGGCGGATCTGGCGAGTCGGCTAAGTCGCTTTTTTTCAAAACTTTGTTTAAAGGGCAAAGAGCCTCTCGAGGTCCAGGGCCCTGGTGCACTGCTCCACCGGGCCCTACGATAGCTACGCCACTGGTTATAAGTATCGTATCCAATAATTAAAAACAGAGGAGTAAAACTAAATGCGCAATCTCCACTTCATTCGGAGGTTAGTAACAACAGTTGGTTATAATTATAGGCAACTTTTTGTATAGTACCATTAACAATCGTTTCCGATTTTTTCACTATATCATTGCGTGAATATAAAAAAGTTATTATAATGTAGTTTAGAAACGAAGTTAAGCATCTATTTATTCTAGTTCATAGTTTTCAAAATTAATATAACATCTTGTCAATTGATAAATATTTAGGGGAACATTTTTTTGCGGTAGGTATTCGCTTATCAATTTATGCTATTAGAATTATTATGACATGATACTACTTTGATATATTCTAATCTTTACAACTGTAGCCTCAACGATCTCTACGATACATTTGATAATATTTATTAGTGCAACATCTACCTCATTATCATGTGCATGCATGTAGCGTAACTTATGACGTCAGAAAAAGACTTAGTGTGCATTGGAGCCTACTGAGAGAAAACATAAACATCGATTCATCGAGAGCACAAAGATAGATTAGTGCGCGAACGAGGATCGAACTCAGTGACCTCGCGAACGTAAGTTAAGGTTATTTTATTATGACTAAATATGGTGCGTTGTCGATCTATTTTGACGACGGCTGGACTGACATCGAAACGCTAATTCGATTTGATTCGGTGGGATTTGAATCCACGTCCCGTTGGTTGTGTGACTTACGTTGCTATTGATGCGTATATTGTACCGACCAGACAATAAAACGTTTAGCTATCTGTTAATCAATTGTTATCAAACAGTGTCTGAGCAAAAGGACACGAGCATTAGTGGACACGCGTCCGCTGAGTTCGGTGCTCGTTCGTGTCCGAGATGACAGACGCGCTGAGAAGTCCGACCGCTCTGCTGACCATCAGACTGTGCTTCTATAGCGTCGCATTCGTGCATTTGCTAATTGTTGCTCTAGTTCTGCTCAATGTGGATATGTCAATTGACAGTGACCCCGCTGTTCGACTGTACACAGTTATCAGGTGGAGATTGTTGACAATATGGTTCAATGTGAGTGCCTCTAATTAAAATAATAAATAACCATTTAAATAAAACACTTTAACGGTTCAAAACGCGATATATTTTAGTTAAACTTGTTTAAAAATTATTTTTAACTACAGCCGTTTTTAAAAATAATTTTTAACTACAGCAGGTTAAAAATAATTGTCAAATAAATTTATCTAAAACATTTAGCGTTTTAATATTATACTAGTTTTTTATTTAAATGTGTACTACTCGCGTAAACTACAGACAGTATTTAATAAATAACCATTTCCCACTGAAATTACATCTTTTACAGATAACTTATTAAACAATATTATTAGAAATGTATAGACATTTTGTATGTTAATTTTATTACATAAAGTGCATACTTTCAAAATGTCAGATATCTATGTTGTATATTTACTGTTTAATCCACGGATTAATCATGATAACGAAATTAGTGTATTAAAACAATCCAAATGTATAATTATTATACTAGTAAAAATAAAGTTATATTAATTAAATATAGATTACGAATTAATTAGGAGTAGGGACAGCAGCGCGATCGTGTGTTCGATTACTTTGCGCGTTCGCGTCATATTTATTTGTAATCTGAAATAAACGTTGAATTTATCTTAGTTCTCGTATAAAAAAACTAATGATTCATACCATAAAAACATTTACGAAAGATTTCTAAATTAATGAAAAAATAATTTTAAATTTTAAAACCAACATACATGTTAAATAAAACAATTTTTACATAATCATAAAGTAATTTTGTATTATATCTTCGTCTATACCGTTATCTACGACTGGAATGGAGAGGAGATAATTCTAAGCCATTTTTATTTACTAGTAGTGACAAATATACCTATAAATATATTATTATGTATAACTAAATAGATGAGTTTACGTTATTCCGATAACGAGCTCGTTGATCCTCGAGTTGAGCTAATGATCAACGGTTTCAAAAAAGTTGTATTTAGTCTAAGGCTGAGGGAAAATCTAGATATTTATTCGATATTTACACATATGCACTGTCATAACAGATAGAATCCAATGCGACCTTTAAAAAACTAAACAATATACATATGATAGAACAAAAATATATGAACTTAAACCAACTTTCGTAACTCAAAATAAACTTTAATGTATTAGTGAGTTCACCCCAAGGACTGTAAAAAATATCTGCTGTTTTGTGCAATACATTTAGGACCTCGACAGTCCTCTTCCATTGTGCCTTTGCCATTACGTTCGTTCTAGCAAAATGCACCACGAAAAGAGGTGGCGCGCGTGTCTTTTGTACCTAAGCAGTCCGGCACGCTTATGCTAACTTGCCTAGGACGCCGTTGTTGTATACTTTCCCTCTTAATAATTTAACTATATAAAGAGCTAGAGCCACCATTCCTAGCACAAAGAGTGTTGGGTACATTAGGGGATAATAGGGATAAATTTCGTAAATTTTAAAATATAAATGTCTTACAAATTTATTTTGAATTTTTTCCAACATGGCACAGTATTTTTCTTCGTGAGGTGCCCATATTGCAGCATTATGTTCCAAATGGCTTCTAACCAATGCATCATACAATACTCTCACGGTTGCCACGCTAGTGAAATATTAAATGGGCGGTAAGAATTTTATTTAGGCCTTATATGGTTGGGTAGGTATTTTACCTTCACTCAAGTTAGAGTTCCTAAAAAAAACTAAGATTAAGGACCTAACTGTAGAAAAAATCCTCATATAAAATCATTTGAAAGATAAAAACAGTGTAAATTGCAAGTGTCCAACGGAAATGTCATCTAGATATTGATTTTAAAATAGCAATCAATGCTTTAATAATTAAACAATATATTGTAATATCAATTCTATCTGCTGCAGTGGAGCAACCGTATCGTTTCTGTTTAAGGATCGTATCCTTGGACGCTTCCATTGTTACATGAATTACGTACACACATGCGTGGTGGACTTTTAATTTATTTAATAAAATTGAGTTTTAGAAGTATGCCTATAATGCAACACTTAAGTAATCCAAGTGTATAGACATGTAATGCATATTGCAGATTATTTGATAAAACAGTACTGCTATATGTATTCTGAACTGCTGTAACTACGTCGGAGAGTATCAAATTTATAATTTTACGTTTTAAGCCGTCATAAGTGTTTTTATTAATATAAATAACATATTATTAAAATATTTAGAAGTAAATCATTCCTTTGTTCAATCTTCATTTTTAAGACTATATAAATACATCGCAAGTTTAAAAATTTAAGCAAACCAGACGTTTTACTTATTTTAAGCAAATGAAGGTTCATGTGACATTTTAGTGAAGGCAAAGAAAGACGTACGGACGTAGACTGTTAAGTAAGAATGCGTCTAAGAATACGATTACCCAATCTCTTGATTCTAGTTCGAGTCACTACAATTTACAATACTGTGTCTTTGCTAAAACAGTTTAGAAGGCGTTTTGTTAAGAGCGTTTATACCCTCCACGCGCAATTTGGCTTAAAACTGGGTTTTTCAAACCTGTTAATATCGGTAACCATTTATCGTACAAACATGTTGATTAGTTATATGTTTAGGAAATTTCACTGTCTAAAAACTTAGTAGAAAAAAAAATCACGATTTATGCTGTATTAATGCCTTAAATCGGGATATCTTAAAACAGGTTTTCTTAAGTCTCGTTTTAGTATCATTTTCGAGGCTTAAAATATATGAAACTACTTAAAGATTTAATTAGGAAAAACCTGTAACCTATCGTTAAGACCCTTAACGAAATATTTAGTAGAAAACATTTTTGAATTTCGGTATAGAACAATAAAAATAAATATGAATATGAAGGAATTACAACGTTTTATTTGCCTATTTATCTCGTGTAATTTAATATTAAAATAGTTGTATGCGATAGAAGAACTCTTTCTTTAAATATTTATCTTAAAAAATCTATCTATTTGTTAATTTTTCTATAATTATTTTAAAACTACTAGAAATCGATGCGAGCAAATCAAAATTCAATTCAGTCCGCCGCTAGGCTTTCTAGAGTTTGGACGTATAGCTCTGCGATGGTTTAGAGTTTATAGAGCGATCGACAAGCTTTGTACTAGACTAAGTAGAGCGATATTCAAATTTTATTTTTGACTGGCAAACAATAATTACGATTACATTACAGAAGTAATGGGAAATAAAAAAGAAGTTATTTTAAGCAAAGAGAATAAAATGCAAAAATAAAGAAATTTGAAAAGGCACGAGCTAAAAAGGTTGTTATGGTAATTTCGCCAGTTCACGTCTATTTAGTGCAAGTTGGGAAGTTTGAGGGCGATAATAAAAATGTTCCCGCAAAAATTTTTACATAATTTCTTTGTAAAATGTTTGTAATGTGATCAATATAATATGTATTTTAAGATTCAATTTTAGTTTTGTTCGAAGCATTTTTTTGTTATTTTTTTTTAAATAAATAAACTTCAGAAATATGCATTTTACCCAGTTTACTTCCACAAAAACCCAAGTCGTGCACCCCTGGACCAATTCTCGTCCACCATTAGGACACATTTTAAAATAATATATATTATAAATTAACGTTTTAATACGGCGAACGTAACTTGGCAAGTCTGAAGTTAGCGCGAAACGCTGAACAGAAATGTTCCATATGATGTTAACGGTGGTAAGAGCGACGTGCGAAGGGACCGAGATCTAGGCTAGAGATTGCCTCAGGGTAAACACAGTCGACGTATTCTATTAAATTTCGTAATCGACTTTGATTATGGATTTTAATTCGTATGGGATATTGTAGTAAATGCATTTATAGAACCGTGAATGGTGTTGTTAATAAACGATACCATAATTACGTTTAAAGGAAAATAAAATCATTAAAACTTGTTTTTCTTTATTGGACGACGTTATTTTGTTAAATATGAGTTATTATTTATATAATTACTATTTATACATATTTTTACTTTCTTTAAAGCTTTTTATACAAATATATTTTTCTTCGATCCATTTCTGTCTATTTCAATAGGAATCGGTTAAACGACACTCTCAAGAATCGCGTCTGGACATCTCTATTTGGTTGTTTCGCAAAACTTCGTACATATTCGGTAATAATCGGTAAACAGAAGGGTTTCTCGGTCACTCCTTGGCGTTTATTTCGTTATCTCTGTCTTGAGCGCAATCCGTTAGAAAAGTGATTGAGAGATTTATAGTTAAGTTTAATACTATTACATATTTCTCTTTTGTTATATTTTTGTTTTGTCTCAGCATTTTAGTGAAAGATAAGTGTTCGTAACTCTTATTCTCTCTGAATCAATTATTGGTATGTTACTTTTGCTTGATATATGTAGAATCTTCAATTTATCCCAGTGACGTAAATAAATGACAGTATCTATTAGATTATTTTACTAGTGTATGCGCCAAAGTTCGTCTTAACTATGTTCAGACATGCCAAGTTAAAGCCGTCGTATTATATTATCATAAAATACCACTTTAAATATATATAAATAAAGTTTATTTATTTTCGTCGAAAAATTTTCAAGTCATTTTTGACCTAGGCGATCATATTCCAAATTTATTTTCAAACTATTCTCGGTTTTTTTTCTGAATTATTGTCTAGCTATTAAGAGAAGCCACAGAACTACCTATTTTTCACCATCTACTTCTAGTGCTGATTCTGGTCCAGGTTTTTTTACTCCAAATCCATTTCAAGTACAATTGCAGGTAACGAGAAAGACTTTATGTTTATTTGCAGTCTGGACAGGTAAAGACTTTTCCTTGAAGTTGAAAAAATAGATTATTATAATGAATGTCTGCAACCAGAAAGCATAGACCCACGAACGTCCAGATAGATGCCGCTGAGAATTACTTTTTACTAATTTTTATATTTATCTTTTGAAATTCATATTACACTTAAATAATTTTTAAATCCGAATGAAATGTTTTATTGAGTAGTAAAAAAATATGAACTGATGATATTGTTGTTTATGACAACTACGCCCTTAAATCTTGGACATTTAATTTCATTGTGTATCAAATAAGAAACACTACTATACGATATATATTGTTTTTAAAAGAAGCTCATTTTATATATATATATATATATATATATATATATATATGTTTATGGGTACTAGTACCAAACCCTCGGTGACCGCATAATTATTATAATATTGCAAGGATCATGACGAGTTCTAGCGCTACAAATCGCCCCAACTCACGCACACAGACTCTGAAATACCTAAACTTGATATCGCGCGAAAGGTTTTAAACACCGCTCTTAATTCTTGTTTCAGAAATAAAAAGTTATATTTTTTAGGCTAAAACGATTGTCCACATATTGTATTAAACTAAAAAAAATATTTCCAGATGACATTGCTAGTGTACTTTCCGATTTGTTTTTATTGCGACTGGATGGAAAAAAATGGCCGCTGGAACGACGTGCGCATTAGATACTTAAGGCAAGTCAGGGATTTAAGTTTGACGAGCATTTTACTGCCCACAACATTGGTAAGTTTTTTTTTATTTGTGCAGTTTTAATTATCATTGAAATGCTCACAGATAACAGGTTTGAGGTACCCAAACAGGCTTATTGAAAGAAAGCAAAATGAAAATAAGTTTAGGGTGTGACGGTTCAAGAGTCAAAGCCATGATATGGTTCAAGGCGGGACTGTGCTTGCGTTATATATGTTTCCACACTGCAATCTATACACTTAAGCTATATTAAAGTTGTTAATCTCTGTAGCTAAATGGTTAAACGCGCTAAGCGAGAGGTCCTGAGTTCGAATCCTGGGGAAACAATAGTTTCGGTCAAGTAGGGCACAGAAGTCCGATCCAATACTTGCCTGTAAGCCGATCAGTGCAACGAACACAGAAATGTGTTTTCCCCCATGCCCCATGGGGAGAAGGGGATTCCTGTTTAAACTTTTTAGTTTTAAAGAATAAGTATAAATTGTCTTCTCCAATAGACTTTCCGATCCTGTTCGACACTTAAGTTTAAGCAATACATGGTTTTTTCAGTACTGCGACACGCTATTCTGGCGAGTATGGAACAAGGACCCTGGAATTATAGCGCCCGTTGGCATATTCACTTACCTTCCTTACTGGACACACCACTCCCTACACTCTGTATCGGCTGTAGTGGTTCTGTTAGACCTGCTGATGGTGCCAAGGCGTCGACCCCCTAGTCTATGGCCTGGTGCTCTAGTTTTGACAACCTTTATTACTCTCTACTCTACGATGTACGTATAAATATAACTTACTCACATTATAGTTATCCACGTCGTTGTCAAGGAACCATATGAAGTTCTTTTGATACCAGCAGGGCAAACCTGTAAAGGACATATAGGATTTAAGTCAAGTTTTATCGCGTTTACGTACAATTTTTAAATATCTAATTGGAAAAATGTTGAAGTTTTAAAACGCAAAATATATCCGTCTAAGTATTTAATTATTTTATTTATTTATTTACACAAATATATTAACTGTGTACAGCCGTAGTGCCTTAAACCGCCTTATAATTTAGTGTTTTATTTAAATGTGTACTACATACTCGCAAACTACACACAATACTTTTAAAATATTTTATTAATTTATTTTCGATCTAATTAGTGCCACATGTAAAAAAAATATAAAAGTTTTCAAATATCACTTACTTGACCGTTGCCCTCCAGAAATCATGTCTTGCAATAATCTTGCTAAATTGACCACGCTGATAATCATGTTTCGCTATATTTCAGTGTGGTGCTGAGCTACTACAACGGCATAGTCGTTTACGCCGTTCTGAACATGTTTGACAGACTCCAAATATTTCTTCTAATGCTCATGTCGTATCTAGAGCTCTACTTCTACTATACGATACAGTGGTGCGTCGTCGACGGTGTGTGGAAAAAAAGAACGGAAGGAAACAAGATAAAAAGCAGCTAAGGATACTCAAAAGACCAAGATGGAAAGGAGAAAGTACAAAATAATTTAGGACAGAGTGCCATCGACGCTTATTATGCGTAGTCACTAATTATATCTAGCTTTAAAATATTTACTTATGCAACAGCTCTCTTGACTGCATTTTGACTTCAGAGTAAGTTAATAGTAAACAGATAAAATAATCTACGTACGTATTTAATATGTAGTTTATTTTCAGATAGTATAAAAATATACATTTATTTTAAAATTCATACCTTAGTATATTTTAATTACACATACAATATTGATCATTCTAACTATTAAAGTAATGGCAATTATTTTAAATGCTTCTCTATAAAATATAGTCTTAATATCTTTTGGTTGGAACGTGTAGACTGTAGATCATAGACGATATTTGAGCAAAATACACATAGACCATAAAAATATCAAAATTTGAGCTATTTGGGCCTTTAATTGAGAAATAGCTCAAATCCAACCAGATCAAAAACCCAGTTGTTTAGTAATATGGCTGCGAGAACCTTCTATAATCTAAACTTGAGTTATGAATTACTTACATATCATTTTTAAATTATAATATAATGCGAATATCATGCTACTATTTTGTAGGTATATAAAATATAATTAATATACAATGGACCTCCGGTAGACCGACAAACATTTTGCAGGGCATTATCGAACTATCGAATTCGTCGCAATATAGAGTACTGCCTATGACCCCCTAGCCTGGAATTTTTGACAAAAGAGTACTTTGTAATCCGACAAATAACAGATTCAATAATTAGATTCTTATATGTACATATATGTACTCTGATTAGACAGGGACCGGATTACCGGGGGTCCACTGTAATAATAAAGATGCACACTTCTAACACCCATAAATCTAAAACAAACAGCCATATAATATCTTTGAACGACATGAATTTTATATACATAATTCTTTTCTAAGGCAGTTTAGGATGAACGAGGATAGGAAAAGCAAATGAGTTTATACTAACAACCACCGTTCACTTTTCTATATGGATAAGTATACAAATTTAAATGTATATAGAAGACTAATTAAACATTTGTAACTTTTAACTTGTCGGGGCGCAGTTAAAAGAAAATTTTGCATTTGTACGAAAAATACTTAAAGAAATTAATATTGTCAATGCCATTGTTTGGAATTACTAAATGCTACTGCAAATGTATTGACTACATTTGGCCTGGACAACTACAAATAAACTAGGAATATTATTAACACTTCGGACGAAGTATACTTTCTTAACAATCCTTCGAGGTAATTATTTTGATTTAAAAAAATCCTTCATGGAATAAAGAGCTACAGTATAACTTGATTCCATTTCTCGCTCTGGGCATGTGGCATAATTTTCACCGATGGGTTTTATATAAGTGAATCTAATGTTTCTCCGGGATTTCCAGGAGCCAGGACCTCTTTTACCATAAGTCTAACAGAATCGATTTGAAGAGTTACAAGCCGTATTCTTCTTTAACCTATTGCTCTTAGTAACCCTTTTAACCTATAAGGAATCCAGTCTTACACATTACCCGTCCAGAGTACCAACTGTTCCAAAATCTGATAAGTATCTTGCTACAATAAATCTACAACTATCACAGTCACATTATACCTAAATTATTATTTACAGTCTACCTAGACAATGAACCCAGATTCATCCAACAGTTATGCACTACCCACTCATACATATACTAAGGCCCAATTTCACAAAAAAAGTTTGATTGCGGTTAAGTCACCGAAGGAACACCCAAGTGGCATAGAACAGATGTTGACAGCCGTAAAGATTCTTAAATAAAGTCATTATAAGTCTTTTTAATATAGAGGAGAACAAACAAGTAAAGGGTGCACTCGATGGGAGGTGAATATACCCTAAGGTGCCATATAACATCTAAACAAGATTTTGGATATGAAAAACTACAGACTGAGGCCGAAGCTCGATTGAACTTGACTTTTACATTGTTGGAAGGTGGTTTGATTGTCTAATGGAATTTCAAATTCCTACCACCCCTTGATTAAGAAGATGTCCAGACAAAGTTCAACAATTTAAGAAAAATTAAAAATTAAAAAAACTGTGAAATTGAGCCCCTTAATGGCGATTTAATAGCATTAGAATAACTAAGATTATCAAAACCGGTGTACCTGAACTAAAATACCTCCAGTGGTAACGTAGGATAGAGGCGAATACTTTTTAGTTTAGCTGTACAACAGAATTGTGACTTTTCCCTATATCTTACAAAATTTGGCAAGAAAGTACATCGCAACGCAGGCAATGAAGGTACACAATAACCTCAGGCAAGAGAACAATTATCGCACTGCTCTTAGCTTCCACTTAAGGAGGAGGAATGCTGCCGTGCGAAGAGAAAAGAGAGTCACCGTCAGCGCGAATACGTCCCACCAGAACATGTCTGGGTTCATAGCGATGTCCTTGAGGAAGACTTTGGGGTGCCTAAAAATTAAGAAGTATCTCATTTATAGCAATTGGGAAAACCCAGATAACTGAATAACGTAATTTCGAAGGACAATTAACTTCTTGCTTCCAATTGCCAAACGTTTCGTGAAAATATAATCGAAAGAAACAAAGAAGTAATAAAACTAGCTGATAATACTATTTTAATAAAGTACTTTTAACGGTTTAAACGCGAAAGATATTAGTTAACTAATTTTTACTACGGCCCGTCGTTTCGGATGCTTTCCAGCAGCCGTGGTCATAAGGAGAGTTAATAAAAAACCGCTTTAAACCGTTAAAAGTGTTTTATTTGATCGTGCACTATAAGCGTGAACTACAGGCAATACTTAGTTGAGTTATAGTATTTAAAAAATAAACAACAAAAAGAAACTTAATAAAAATGGTTTTGTCTCGAGGGAAAATAGTAAGTACTCACTTGTAATGACAGTAAATATCGCCCTCACATGCCAGGGTGGGCCTGTCCAGGCCATAGATGGCGGCTATGTAGCCCTCGAGGCCATATCTCAAGTAGGAGACATAGGAACCCCAGTAGAGGTAGGGGGGCAGGTCGCGAAGAGTCACCCCAAAACCAGCGAACATCATCATGGGCACGGAGAGTGTTGGACCGAGGAATGTGCCGTTCTGAGATAAATTAAAATTAATTAAAAAATAAATTTTATGTTAGTGCAACAAAAATATTTCTTTTGATAATTGTGTTTTTTTTTTCATACTTAATCTATAAGTTCTATTATCTCATTTATACTTTCATATTAACATTTCTTTATAGATTATTTATGATAGAGAAGGACATACAAGCACGGGGTTGTCTTGGTAGAAGGCGAAATATTTTGATGGCTGGGACAGCTATTTTGGCTTTGTATATTTGGAAGTCCACAAACTGACCAAAACGCAATATAACTTTAATATAACTTTTTTTTCTTGGGACAGTGGTTCGTGATCCGGACGTAATTCATACCACCTATTAAATCTGGAATTCTAAATCAATTCAGAAAAAATATTTATATTGGACCCGGTGGGGTTCGAATCTACGACCACTTGATTAGCCAGACTGTGCATTGCTGTTGTAATCTTGCAAATAAATATTGTTAAGGTTATGGAATCCGTAAAGCAAAAATATATATAGGAGAAACTCACAACGACATTGAAGACGGCGCCGACCATAAGTCCGAAGCTCTGCGCGACCAGCACCGTGTATATGGAGATCGTGAAGAACATCGCGAAGCGGGCTAGGTCCAGCGGCTGCGACGACATCGTGTACACGATCACGCTGAATATCGCACACGAGAAGATCTGTCACAAAGTAGATATTAAATACTGTCTATAGTAGCGAGTAGTACACATTTAAATAAAATACTTTAAGGTTTAAAACGGGATATAATAGTTAAAATTATTTGGAAATGAGGTTTAACTTCAGCCCACTTCGGATGCTTTGCACAGCCGTGGTATGGGGAGACAAAAGAGAATAAGTTTAACTAATATATCGCGTTTTAAACCGTTAAAGTGTTTTTATTTAAAAGTTAGATATTACTTTATTATATATCTATACTAAAATATAAAGGTGAACAGTTTGTTAGAGCATTTATCGAAGCAGGCTTTAGGCTATAAAACATTGCGTTGAGACTAATAATGTGGAAAAAACTGGGAAAATTATTCATATTTGTGTGTTTCCGATGCGCGCGATGCGAAAACAGTTCAAGGTACCAAAAGCAAGAAGCCTTACCAAATACTTGAATATAGAGATTTGGTACAATATACAGATTGGCTGGTGAGTTGGTGGGGGTATCGAAACCCGTGTGTGTCAAGTGTACAAAATTAGTTTTTAATTACAATATTCCTTACCGATATAGGCAGATCCACGACTGTTACAGAAATGTAGTAAGATCCCAAGGAATACCATCTATTGAAATGCTCCTTCAATAGAATTGACATCTCTGATGGAACTGTAGACGAGAAACAACTTACATTAATCATATTTTTTAAGTACTATTTTATTGGTCTAGTGGTTATAACACTCGATTGCGAGATCGAATCCCGGGTAAGGCGAAGCTACTTTAGAATTTGACATTTCCTTAATTATAATATTGTCCAGACTTTAGAAGTAGATTTGTCGGAGACCATGTTGTGTAGATGTTAACGACCACTCCGCACCGGAGGAGCGTGGTGGGTCCACATTTTTAAACAGTTTCAAACTTACACGTCAGAATCGTAAGCATCATAGGCGACATCATGTGATGCATAAGGATAGCGAAAAGCAGGTTGTAGTTGTCCAGAACTCGAGAGCCCTCGTTCCCAGCGTTGATGAACAGCGTTCCCAACATTATTCCCACAACTACGTTCACCATCACTCTCAAGTGGGTCAAAGTCTGGAAGAGATATAGAATAGTAGAATAGTCAAAACTTTTGAGGGACTTATTAGCCCTACATGGTTAGTGTGTAATGTATTTAAAACATGTTAGACTTTGTCTGTAACGTCTGAATATTAAATGTGTGGTAGGAATATCGAAATTCCATCCGGATCACGAAAGGCAATGCACAAATAGAAAAGTCCGTCAATGTTTAGTCTGTGGATTTGAAACTCACATACATTATCACGATCAATTTTTAATTTTAGTGTAAAATAGGAAAAAGCAGCTTGTGCATCACCGCCTAAGAGTAACAGTGTTCAGTGCAACCGGGAATATAGGTTAACAGAGCATTTTGTGTAGCTGTTTTAGGACTGGATATTTTACCTCCCATCATTATACCGTAAGTTTGTCAGTACTACTTTATATATTTTTTTATATATATATCTTAAAAAGACAATAAAAGTTTTTGAATTTTTTTTATATTATTCAAAGTTAATCAATCGGTCTTGCCATAGACTTGAAAAAATGTGTATTAGTCTAACTTGAAACTTACAGCATCGCGCTTAGCCTTTAAAAACCCTCTCTTTATAAGAACCGATCGTTGGTTAGCCTGTGATGTCTCTTCTGTTCCTGGACCGGCGTCCAATTCCTTCATGCCACTGAGTGGATACAATTTTCGGAGGGTTTCCATTGTGGGGATCGAATCAGGGTCATCAAACCAGTTGTGAGCTTTGCCATTGTCTATCTTGGTCGTTAGAATTTCTATTTTATCATCGCCATATTCTCCTGATGCAACTTCAATAACTGAAAATGTTAAATTTATTTCGTAAGACTAGACATTTTTATATATTTGTATCGTCTCTTGTGCCACAGACGAAGTTAGTTTCTGTACATTAATAACAAACTTACTTTTTATATTGTTGTCAAAATTAAATTAAATGTTTTTGACTTGAACACCTCTATGTGACTCCCCACTGGAGCCAAGGTTGAATCCATCATAAATTGTATAATATATAATAAATAAACAGTGGCAGTAGCGTAGCTAGGTCATAGGGCTCCGGTACATACAGAATGAAATGGGCCCTCATCCCCTCTTTCCGCGTAGTTTAACTTTTATGAACTTCCAAAATTATGTTTTCCTCTTATGCTTAACTCTATTCAAAGATGAGGTTAGAGGGCCCCTAAACTCCAGGGCCCTGGTGCACTGCACCATCGAGCCTTAATACACAGATAAATAAAACATACCAAACTACATACCATAATCTGCTGGGTTGTGGTATATAGGACATGGTATACCAGCTTCGTCAAGGTATGATACGAGGTTCCTCGTGGTGCCTTGATACAAGCAATTCCCGGCCGCGAGAACATAAACATGGTCGAATAGAGCGAACAGTGAAGCCGAAGGCTGGTGAACAGTACACACTATGGTTCTGCCTTGGTGTGCAAGACTTTGGCACAGCTGTACTACTTGTGAACACGATGAACTGTCGAGGCCCCTGAAATAGATTTAATACTTTTAGATTAAATTAATTTTCAATTGGAAAAAAAATTGCTGTGATGGGCGGGACTTGAACCGGTCACCACAGCGATCCTTGCTGCTCTTCTAGGAAATCGAGGTGCCGTGTCTTGCACGTCATCATTGAATTTCTACAATCTATACTAATTTATTAAGCTGAAGAGTTTGTATGTTCGAACGCGCTAATCTTCGGAAGTACTGGTGCGAATTGAAAAAATATTTTTGTGTTCAACAATTAATCAAGGAAGGCTATAAAACAACCCGATGTGACATATAGGAGCGAAGAAACAGCGGGAAATGTGTAAAAAACCGAGAATATTAGTCATCCTTGTGAGTTTCCGATGCGTATGCTACGAAAACAGTTCAAGATACCCAAAAAATATGTAAAGAGAATAGTTCTTCTTCATCATTTAGATCTAAAAAATCGCGACAGTATATGTCCATTTTTAATTATCTAATTTATAAAGATGTTGGAGGTGGTTTGCAAAAAAATATATATTCTGACGCTCAAAATCTACGCGCACAAAGTTGCTGACAGACCTAATCATTGATGGCATTGATTGCACCTTTTGTGCAAACTTATTTCAACTTTAGCACTTACGTTTATAATTGAAAAAGAAATTTCAGATGACGACATTATATTAGAAATCTCTTAAGACTCACATTTTAACACATTTATTAATTTGTGAAATTAGCAGACTACATTCATTTCTTAAACTGTATCTAACTTAACAATACGGTTGTTAGCTTAAGTATGATGTTAGCAGAGGCAGTGTAAATTCTTTTATTTCTTACGTTGTAGGTTCGTCCAGGAACATGACTAGAGGATTGTTGATGAGTTCCAAAGCAATGGACAGCCGTTTGCGTTGACCTCCAGATAGTTGAGCACCTCTTGTGTTCCCATGCTCGTACAGGCCCAGGTTTGAGAGAATATCTTCAATCTGAAAGGCGTGCGAGGGTAGTTTGTATTACTTATGTCAAAATGTTTGTAAAGTGAGTATCGAGTATTGTTAGGTGTATTTTCTATTTATTTATTAAGACGATAACTTACCACTTCTCCTTTCTCGTACTTATCAAGGGTGGTGGGTAGTTTGAGATCTGCCGCTAGGGCCATATTCTCTGAGACTGTAAGCAAGCCTTGTAGACGGTCATCTTGTTGGATATAACATGATATTTTCTTAAAACGTTCTGAAATAATATAATGTTTCATGAATTCGATTTTAATTTATTTTAGTTACATAATGAAATTTAAATAAAATTATCTTCCATTCGATTCTGAAACGCAACATAATATGTCATCGATAGCAAAAACACTAATAATTGCAAATTACGACACAATCTGACCTTTACGACTTGGCGTAAAAACAAATATTTACACTGTATTTAATGCGTTACATATGACTTTGTACGTACTCATTATCCTGCCTCTGCCGTTGATATAGATCGCCCCACCGACACCACTAATCCTGTAGCCAGACAGGACATCGAGTAATGTGGATTTCCCCGCGCCCGATGGTCCCATGATAGCAATGAGCTGCTTCGGCCGAAGTCTGCCATTGACGCCGTGTAAAATTTGCTTTGAACCTGAAATAATGAGAAAAAATGTATTATACTTCTGTATTTCTAAAGGAACTGAATTTACCAAGGGACAAAAATCTTCCCCGGTATTCCAACACGTCTTAATATCTACTTTCGTCACTTTCTGTCTGCAAAATTCTGTAATGCCTATGCCGCCATTTTGTCTACTCCAAGAATTCTAAGAATTGATCCTTTTTCGCTTAAGCGAAGACATCACCAAACCCAGGTAAATGTTTGGCTTAGTTTAAGAAAAAAAATAATTACTTCGTAAACTTGTAGCTATATTCAACCCAATCCGTATATATGTATATAAAATGTAAACGCAATTAACTCTAAAACTGGAGCAGTTTTCTATTGCCAAAAACGATAAAAACCTTGCACGTTTTAAGGCTACGGCCTTCCTTTAATTAACCTTGTACACACTTATATGTCATTATGATAAAACATATATCTATTTCTTTAGATAATTTCAGTCTGCGAATAAAACCTACCATCTAATTAATAAGAACGAGTTTTAATCAGAGAAATACTGGCTTAAGTAGCGTATTGCGAATAATTCGGAGAAATTCTGTATTGTCTTTATTAATAAAAATGTATATCATAGAACAGGATCTTGATTACCGTTTGGTAGATGTCCATGGACTGTCATCACTGAGGAAGCCAATTAGAGTTATTCGTCTTCTAAATTTAAATTTATGCAAGTAAATAGTATATCTATACATTGATTTGCATTAAAAACAAATTCGTTACGACATATAGTCGTAGTAAGTAATCGTATTTATACAAACATATATTATAGAGACAGATTTACTTTTCAAGGCTCAGTTTATGTTAATAAACTAACAATTAAAATGCAGAAAGAATGATAACATTAAACTCTCGCAGTAGTTTACAATAATTATGATCACAATCCAGTTCAAAGTACAATCATATTATATCATTTGTAGTTCAAAGTCCAAAAACCGCGAAGTAACATTGAAATTTTTGGTTTCATTTGTTTGCTAACATCATAGAAATATGTAAATTATACTAAATATGATATGACACAGACAACGAAAAAAAATATAGACGAGATAAGTACGTACGTCAAGACTGTAATTATGCAAAAAAAAAATATTCCAAAACATATAAAACTCATTTTTTTATTATCTAATTAGCAGCTACCTTATTGAGTAATTTAAAAATTCGGCTAATATTGATATTAAACGATAGATGGGTTCGATTCCCGGGCAAACAAGTTTTGACCAGACTGGGCACAGAGTTTTGGTCACCAACCTGCCTTTAAATAAAATCGACGTGCAAAACAAGCAAAGAAGTGTGTCTGTGTGGCCCGCATAGGGGAAATGCTGCAGTATTTGTACCACTGGGTATACCGTATCATTTAAAGGGCTATAGAAGTCTGTTTGACCCGAGATAAACTTTTCGCGCGTCATCTTATATAATTATCACCAGAAGTTCACGTGTGTTGTGTTCGTTTATATGTCAATCAACGATTATTTGCACGTTTCGAACCGTTCACCATATCTGCCATCCACGAATATTACGCGTGCCTCTTTTTTTCTATTGCTCCGTGTTTCTGATAGTCGGTACTGGGTATAAGTCTCGCGAAATATCGTTGAAACTAGATTAAACATGAATTGAACAAAAAAAAACTGTATGAGTCGCATTTCTTAATTATTTTCCCACCAAACAATAAGGTCATAATAATAATAATCTTTGAGATGCTTTGGGCAAAAACAATTGATGGTTGTATTTTTAAAATAACATGAGTGTCTTTCATATTTTTTTGGTAGGTAGGCAAACTTGTATTAGAAATGGATTTTTCCAAGGACCAATAATAATAATAATAAGTTTTAAACTTTCCATTTAATTTTACTTAAATTACTTGAACTTCAGAAGCAACAATAATAATAATTAATAATAATATATATAATAGCTAAGCAATAAAAAGTAACAAATTATGTAACTTTTAAAGGATTATTTGCACAGCTTTGTAATATATGTAAGGTTACTGTATAATATTTTTTATAATATCAACATCAAGGACAATTTTAACCTATAAGGGAAATAAAAATAGTCAGAGAAAAGGTAGCCTAAGCGCTTTGCAATTTTTTCCAGGCATCTTTAAACTTGGGACAAGGCGACAAGATTGGTAGAAGTACATAAGTAAATAAACGAAATATAAACATGTTAAAAGAACAAAGATAAATGAGTGTCATAAATAGGCAATGTAGTGATGGCATTTAAAAAGTAACTATTAAACTTTTATTTTTTGAAATTGAGACAAAGAAACTCTCTGTATATCTTCCTACTTTTGATGTCTAACATATACAAAAAAATAACATAGTTTTGAATAATTAGCCATTGTATTGTTCATTCATATATAACTAATTAAGAGTTATGATAACCTCTTTTCACAATATTAGTAAGTATAGTGTGAAATTGTCATTCAACATTATTTTAAACAATCAATATTGTAATAGCAAATAGTAAGCACAAACACAACCTCTGATTTGAGTACATTGTTTCCTTTTAAAAGTTTGGCCTCTTGGCAAATAGATATTATAAAGGGTTTTATAGATATGTAATCAATGCCTGACCCACATACTCCCACGCTAATAGCGATAGATTGCGTAAATAATATTATGTTGCTAGCTACTTATTTCGTGAATATTAATTAGACAAAAATGTGCCCAATGTTCACAATATCGTATTAATTGTGACGATAGCGATAAGAAGTTTCGTAAGACTAAAGGCTGTGTGAGTGGTAAGAGGAAATGAGTTCTGTGTGCAGCGTGAATCATGATGGGTACAAAAGCTAGTACTTAGTTTTGTTGTGTAAATTACAAAGATGTATCGAATGTGGTATTCGGTAGGTAATAAGGATATAATTAACATTGAAGATATTTCAGATTTCTTGAACTGATTTGCAAAAACTTTACAACCTTGAGTAAGCACAATAAAAAATGTCTACCATTTGTCAAAGTAAGTTATTGCCGCCAATATTATTTTAAGGATAAATGTACCAATAGTAATGTTTGTCAAATCTATTGTTACCTTTAACTCCTATAAGATGTCGCTAACGGATGAGGCTGACAGCCAAACGTCCTTGGCGTTTGCATTTTGCATAATGATTGGGCTCTCCGAAGACAAAGGCGCCATTAATTGCTTCCGCACCAAAAGTATTGTATTTCGGTTGATTATTATCTGTGCCTTTATTCTTAGCAATAAACAGGGACATTTTTTTTTAAATTCGACTTCCAAAACCGGATAAATGTAAAGATAATATTATTTATGTTTTATTTATATCTATGGTCCATAGAGCGGATATAAATTTGTCTTACGGTCACAATAAAAAAATGTAAATCAACAGTTTTAAAATTCCTCGCAGTAGTGTTTGAGGGCTTGCTAATGATTTAATACTAAGAATTTATTAAAATGTTATAAAGTGTGAATTATACTTATACATTGGTGTTAAGATCAATCTTAAATTTCATATTATTGTGTATTTTGCATCGAGGCGGATAAGCCAAAAATTAAAACAACAAACAAAATGCTGGCTACGCTCTACAGGTTTTAGCAGATTTTATTATGACTTAAGGTACGTAACATTATATTTTTAACTGGTTATTATATAAAAAAACTGATGGATTTTTTAAAATATAATCATGTATTTTGTACAACAACTGTTACAATGTAAATGTTATGCAAGATTAGAATAAATACGCTAATTGGCGGACATCCACCCGTCGGATGCAAACGAAATCAAGTACCGTGATAATTTGATGGATAAAAATGATTGCATTTGGTTACATTGTTGCAAGTAATACCTACTCAATTCGAAGAAATATTAGCGCTTTGAACGATTTCTCTCTCAAAAAATAACCGTGATGTGACATATAGAGGACAATATAATTTAAAATTTTCGTAATACGTACTTCAACTCCTAATTACAATAAAAACATATTATGTAATATAATAGAATGCCTGACCACGCTAAATAACTAATCGTTCGAGAAACACAATATGTTAAATTCGTTGACCACAAAAAATTTTGGCAGATTCTTATTTTCTGTTGGAAGAAACAGACTACTATTGGAAACTATTGGAAATAATAGGTCAAGTTTATTTTTGAAACCCACATTTAACCTGCCGTCCAGCCCCCACTCAACACACTAAATCTTATTGCTTTACGGACACTTCCTTACTACCATAGTTACAATTACTCTGGGCTTCCACCACGACGTCGGCGAAGGGAAAGGCGTCTTGCTTCACTCGTCACCGTTTTTGTTACCAAGTGTCCCATAGGTGTAGTTAATTTTGTAATTATTCTTTTAGCAAAAGTTTGCAACCTATATTCGACTATCAGCTGCTATGACGTCACGCGTTCACTGACACTGATAAAGTTCGCGCTATTTGTGACTGTGCGCATACGTCACTTTTACACACGTGTGTCACTCTTTGTTTGCATTCAACAATGTTTGATACATCATTAAAAGGATCATTCACTAGAAACTTATATTCACTCTGCTAGCAACTTCAGTTTTTCAATTGTTTAAAACAAAAACAATCAAACAAGTTTATTTTTCTACACCGATATTAGAATTCCCTGCCTCTTCGTGAGTACTTCTAACAAGTTGCGTAATGGTTGGTGGTTTTAACTCTTTTCAGTGAGACTAGTAAGAAAGTGTTATCAACAACTAATAACAACTACAAGATATTTCAAGTGATTTTGACGATTAGTTTATACGAAAAATAATCTTCACGTAACCCCAGATACGCTTAAGTGATGGCATTAATCACGATGATGAATAGAGCTATGTAAATTATACAAGAATCACCAATTAGCCCACAAAAGAATTGAAATCGACCTCAAAGAGACTGCGTGTTTCACCTTGTATCTTTATTAGTTTCAAGTTACGCTTTACACCAATAGCTATTAGGTCACGATGTTTTTACGACTGCCACCTTTTATATTAGACAGTTTATAACCGTTGCGAACAAATATAGCGTATTATATGCACATAAGCCGTAACATACTAAATTATTACATATTTATTACAGTATAGATCCTTTGATTTGTGAATTGAAAAATATATCGGTAAAAGTATTCATTTTGCGTTTCTTTTTAAAAACATCTCAATGTTGTAAAAATAGTAAATAATTCGCATGAAGCCTTTAATTTGATAAATTCAACTCATTATACATTTTGAATTTTATCTCGTTCTCAACACTTCCTCTTCCTGTTTTAGTTAAAACTGTCGATGTTTTTGCTTAGATTTTTATACAATAGAACTATTTGGAGAAGTGACGACTAGTTCTACTATGGTAAGAGCAAGCTAGATGTGAAGTGGCAGAAAAGCGATGTTGCTTGGACGATAAGGCTTCTGGTTCAATAGATCAAGTATCAATAATACTTGCGGACTGATATGACGCTAAACTAATTAATCGGGTCACATCCGGGATCCTAGATGCAATAATATAATAAACATGTTGCTTAGTTTGGCATTAATTTGTATCTTAATTCTTATCAGAATGAGTAGAACAAAAATCTTAGTGATTTATTGAATACGATTATTCGTACCCGCAAATAAACTTATACCGTCTGAGAATATAATATGTCGTTTAAATGTCACTAATGCACAATAATTCGAATGTATTATTTTTTACCAATTCTGCAAGTTTTTAGGTTTTAAATTAAAAAAAAAACTGTCGTCAAATAATAAATTACATAAGATATGTTTTATACGTCGCGCAAAAAATGTGTTATGATTAAATCCAAATATAACTTTAATACACTGTGTATTTGTACGATATTTTTAGAAATACTGTTTTTATAGTATTTTTGACTCATAAAAAGAAAAACTACAAATAAATGAATAAAGAAGACAAAAACAATTTAGGATTAAATTCAACTGTCGTTTTGTAATATACTTCATATCATTATTACATCGAATGAACTATCATAATTATTGCCTTATCAACCGTTTTCGTGTTTTAATAATTAAGCATGGACGATGAGTGCTAGAAAACATAAAAAGGTAATAAACTTGATACGTGAAAATGATATAGGTTGTGTCTGCTCCATGCTACATTAAAAAAATGGCATATAATTCATTTATTAAAACAAATTGATTTGACTAGTAAATACTGGCTGTAGCTTATGCGAGTAGTACAAATTTAAATATAATACTGTTTAAAACGTGATGTATATTAGTAAAACTTTTTTGAAAATTATTTTAACTACGGCCCCACATTTCGGATGCTTTGCAACAGCCGTGATAACTGGGAGATCATTCTGTTCTGATTTGAATAGTGTTAAAAAACTAACTAGGTAACTAAAAATTACTTATTTTGTTATCTGAAATGATTTAAGAAATACTGAAATTAATCAAATTTAAAAGAATAGCACAACGACGTTATTGTACATAAGTTTTCATTTTTTTTTATATTATGATCCGATCGTTTAAATCCTTATAATAAAGGAACAATATTTCAATAAAATTTGGTATTTAGAATACTAACAATTATACTACTTTCACCGTGATTTAGCCTTATTATATTAGACACATATACCTAACATCTTTGATGTCTTATATACGATTCCGAGTAAACTTTGATTCCGTTCATTATGGTCTTAATGCTCAGATGTCGTGTGCCTTGACCTGCCATTCGGTGACATAGCTGCTTGTGGTAATGAAGTGCTGCTATTACACGGCTGCGGAGTGTAACCCCGAGACCGAACAGGAAATCTATATTTTATCGAAGCCGATATTGATAGATCGGTTTTACACGTAATCTCGGGTTAGAAGAGATGATTAGAAGAAAGTGAATTTCCCTTTACCCCCGCGGGACATAGTGCGAACACATTTCTGTGCCGTTTCAGTGATCGGTTTTCGAACTCGGGACCTCTCCCGCACTGTGTTAGACAACACTTTTAACTATTTAGCTACATGGGCGAAAAACCTCTAAAAATATGTAATATGAAAAAATGCAATATTTTTGCCTTGTTACCAAATAAAATATTATATAAACCTATAGATTTCGATCGGACACACAATTAATCAAATGCATAAAGAATTAAACGAACGTCGAAGGAATCTTTAGCCTTTTTGCGTTGAGAACTTGTACAATTCTACCTGTTTGACCTCAAAGGTGTCGGTGGTCTATTCCCTGTCGGAGCACCATACAAAGGAGGGGAGGAAACAGGAAATGTTGAGCCAATTCATTTGAGTTACCCTGCGTGTGTTAAGCGGTGTCGTGATGAAATAGCGTAAGATTATTTATTTACCCTGTTTTGCAGGATGGCGTATAAATGCCGGGGGCTGGACTTAAATCGGTATGTAGTCTTAGCAATCATAGAATAAGCAATTAATATTAACTACCTATCAAATGACGGGCGTCATTGAGCTAATATCATTTTGTATTCCATGACTTTATTTGTCCCATCCCTACTATATGCCGTACTTTAAGTATATCCATATGTAGACTCCTTCCAGATCCTTTGCGATTTGTTCATATTATTTTTAACTTGAATTGTAAATTAATTCAAATCGAATTTAATATCTCGTTGTCTAATTATAATGCGCACGTATAATCAAAATAGTCATGTTTTAAGTTTTTGTTATACTAAAAATACATTTATGAATGAGAAAAACAACGATTTATATGATATAAGAATCCTTTTTTTCCTCTATTTTAACGAATGGCTTCTGGTGCGGCAGGTACTATGTATTTTAAGTTCGTGAGATAAGGTAGGGATTTGTACAAGTAATTAACAATACAATGACGCACTTATTTTTTACACATATTTCTATGAAAAATAATGTCCAAGGTTGTAGAACATTGTTATAATGTTACAAGGTAATTAATGTGTTCAGTTTTACGAAATAGGTGCAACCAGTACCTTATGACATTGAATTTTCGATAAGATATCTATGTAGCTATGCTGATCATCGATATTGCCCCATTCTAAGGTTGACACTTGTGATTACATACAATTATTATCACACATGTATCCGGCTACAATCAATTTTCATAAAGTTAATTGCAATAAATACGGATTAGAGACTGATTTTGATTCATTTAAATTGAATTCATTTAATTTTTCTAAAACATGTTGGATCTTTGTTAAGGGGTTGAGACATCGAAATATCGAACGGGGGTGGCGGGTACCACAGTCCACAAATAAAAAAGCCGTGAAGTGTAAGTCGAGCTTCGGTTTCAAACGCTTGACTTCTGAATGTTTAAAGAGAAAATAGAGTTTTGGGATAGAGAAACAGCGTAACTAGCATAAATGTTATATCGCTAGGGTGAAATAATTAGTACACACAAGGGAACTCAATGCTTGTCTTCCTCTGTTAAAAAAATTTTTTTATATCTATGTTAGGTACTTCATTATCACAGTTTAAGCGAGATATATTAACCGCAGGTGCAAGAAACGAAGATATATAGGTATATAGATTTGGGTTTGATTTTAAGTGCATCAGACGACTTGACCGGTTTAACTTGTTCTGAGTCAAGTTCAATTTCTACTGGCTGTTTATAAATAAAAGTACGGAAAATACTCTCTTTGAAAAGGATTTTGCTTTGTAGGGCGACGTCTCGAAGTGCTATAAAGACTAGCTTAGCTTAATTTTATAGTTTTAACAACGAAGACTAAAAAAAATAAAGAGGGGCAAATAATATCCCATACTAAACACGTCACTTTTGCTTCATGTTAGCACGTAAACAGTAAGAACTTGAAAAATTATTGACACCTGACTGTAGTAAGGGAAAAAGATTGCAATATGAAATTAGTATACCTACTAGTCAATGGTACGGAACCCTTTCTGGACGAGAGCGTCTTGCACTTGACCGATTTTATGTAACCGAATGTCAATGTAAAGGTGAAACTCGTCGACCAATCTCGAAGGTAACAAAAATATCTTAATTTATTGTAAGCCGGTTTGATAATACAAATATATCTGGTGGTACTGAAACATATATGAGGCTCTAGAGGCAGTGTAGCCTAACTGCAATTTCTTTGACTTGACTTATTTATATTTTTATCGAATTAAAATGTTAATCTACATGAGCTTGGTGACCGAAATTTGTTACCTTAATTTTTACACAAGTAATAGTACAAATTCGTTTTTGCCTAAGTTCTTTGCGCATTTTTATTTTCCTCCTACTTGAAAATCTTGTTTTTTGTTATCAGGCCACTGTGCCTCATATAATGGTAGAAGATAGAATCTTTTTTCATGTTAACTAATAACTTAACATCGACGAATGAGTTACTTCTATTTAAGAATCAAAATCGATTCTATTTGTTACACGACCGCGACTCCATGACATGTATTGTTAACGTAAATATTTTTTACGTCTTAGATGAGGAAGTGTCAAAATATTGCCAGATCTAAAGAACTTTCAAAAATAAAAATCTTGGTGACTGATAATCTACTTGGCAAGTAAAAATTTTTTATTTGGACAGAAGGCACTATATAATTTAAGAATATTCTAAATCAAAAGAAAATTTTCTATAAAAAAATTCTACTAATACTCAATAGTGGACATCACTTAATTTTTCAACCAATATAAGATACAAACAAACAAATATTTCTTTCTAAAATTAACGGACGGTCTATCACTCTACTATTTCAATAGAAAAAAATTGATTTTTTATTTAATTTATTATTTATAGAGAAGAATAAAAAAGCATAGGGTTTACTCGATAGTATGTGAAACATTCCATCTATGTAACATCTAAACAAGATGCAATGTCAATCTATTTTGACTTTGAATTTTCGGAAATCAGACTGAAATCTTTAAAATATTCTTCTTCATCTTTTTCATCTGTGGACCGTGGTTTCTCATTGACCCACATCTTCAGACCAAGTTTAACATATTTTAGAAGTTTTAAATTGATTAGAAAAATGTTAGACCCGGTGGTGTGTGTGTGTCCCACTCATGAATGACCCAATCGACTCATCGAACCCTCGACTCGTTCGTTATTAGCCGCGCATTGCTGCATCAGCATTGTACAAACGAATCCGTGAAACTACAGATGACCAGCTTTTCAACGATGATTGAAACATTATGCAGCGATTGTCGTGGACACATTTTATATGAAGTTTATGTGGTGTAAACCATTATCTTTTCTACGCTCAAAGTCATATTTACTTGTGTTTGTTAAGTTTTTAATTTACTATCAGCAGAACTAAACAGCATACTTTATGTTTAGTAAAATCGGGCCCTGCATTGTTAAATAAAATAAAATATCGCGATTCGAAAAGAAGGGGACCATGGTGAAAGTGATAAAAAAGCTTAATATGGTGGGGGCTTTATCCCGGGATTGAATCCCTTGAGATTGGTTTTGTAACAAAAAAGTCTCTGCACATCGGATGCGGAGGTTGCAAACAATATATTTTATATAGCACGCCATTATAATTCGTGAAAAAATATAGGACTAATTTTACAGGTGAAATTATTAAAACATCATTGGATTCATCAACATCAATGGATTGAAGAAATTCGACCATGACGTGTAGAACATGGTAGACTTCTAACGCTGTGGAACATTGTGGACGCCTATGCCATGTAGTCTAGACTAACTACTAAATAGTTGTTTAATTCATAGAAGGGAATCTTTGTAAACACCCAATTTGTGTTGGTCGTCCTCAGCCCCATAAGAATAATAGAGATATATTTAAGCCTGTTCCTCCGATAAAATAACAATCATCGTAATGCGATGCGTAACAAAGCGGTTAATTAAGAAGGCGGTATCACGTCAATGAATCCTGGCTAAAACAGTCTAGCTATGTCAGCGACTTCGTCCGCGAGAATCCTTTTTTGGGGATCCAAATACGTTTTTGCTGAGATTCCTGAAATTAGCATGTGCCAACATGCAAACAAACAAACAAAGTCCTCAGTTTTATATGTTAGTATAGATAAGATCTTCAACAATTTAAAAACTACTTATGGTAAATACGCGGCACAAAGGAGGTATTTGATAAGGTTCAAGGCGTAAGTCTTGTTTGTTTAATCTCAGCATATTGAAATAAGCTATTAGCACCGGAACGCGTGCACGATGATGATTTATTAATAAAAGTAGAGCTATTAACAAATTGTGAGGAAACAATATACATGATAAAGCGCGTCAACAAGACAATAGATAGTAAACGAAAATATAATAATGTTAAATAATCAATTTCGAGTTGATGTCGTTGTCCTTATTTTGTTTGAAGTACGATTTCATATCTTTCAAACGGAGTATAAAGAAAACGATATGCTTTTGTTGCTGCGAGTGGCGAAAGTTCATTGTTTTACCTAAAATGCGAAGTTTTTGCGAAGTACATTGTAATAAAATGAGCGAACGATTACATACTATCTCTTAGTTCATAAATAGTCAACTACAATAGTATCTCTAATATCAGCTAGACAGAGTAGGTACATTAATTATACACGCGGATTCATAGCGCCATTAAAAATACCTATAATCTAGAAAACAGCTCTATAAATGACGTATGTAGTGTAAGACTTACCCTTATTAATACCGAGGCTAACAGTACACGTAATGTTACTGAACTGGATATCGACAGGGTCTTTATCCGGGATACGGGATAAGCCTCTGTTTTGAAGCTGCGAGGGGGTCGGCGGCTTCGAAGACTGGGTGGTGGTGGAAGGGACGCTCGGGGACGACCTCTCTCCGCCCGGCGTGTCCCGTTCCCCATCGGCCTTATACGTTACACTTTGATCTTCCACGATCTGAACGCCGGCGAGCATCATTGTTTATTTATTGCATGAATCTGTCGCGCGTGTTATGTGATATACGTCGCGCGAACGAATGCGCGCGCGCCTCCACCTCTGCTATCAGAAGACTTTTGTCTCTACTCTATATAGTAAATTGTACTGCGTCGTTAACTGCACATACGTTAATTTGTAAATAAATGGACAGTACAATAGACATGTTGTACGAATGATCGCGTCCGCGGAACAAAACACTTTATTGAACGTAAACAACGATCCCGTTCAAACAAAGAGATTGTCGCACTTTCTGAGGTCGCACTGAGTGAATGGGTGGCGAGCTTCCCTTCGCAGCCACTAATTATTACCTATTTGTGTGTCGCGAGAGCTAAAAATATCAAAATACAATGTATCATTCGGACTTCAATATGAGAATATATTCCGATAACGATATTTGTTAATTCCTTTTAAATATTTCCTTCATAAGATTGAAAAATTTCAATTTTATGTTTAATTTAAATACAACATAATTCAGATTTGTCCTAAAATTAATAATATTGAATTTTTTTTAAATTTTATACTAGCTTAGCGACATCTAGAGACAAGATGATTAACTTAGGTAAAATCGATTTTATCTGAAAAGACTTATCGCAGCTAAATCAAGAGACATCTAGTTCTTAACTGCCTTAATAGATGGCGCGGACATCAACAGCTAGAATTTTTTCTTATTTCTTAATGTCTTTTTATCCTGTGTGAAATCGAAAATTAACATCAAATAAGTGAAATGTTTGATATGTGTACTTTAAATATTGGGCAAAGCGGCGCATTTTAAGGGTAGGTACTGTTTTAACGAATAAAACTTTAAAGAACAAATAAATTCTACAGAAACGAACGCCTACTAGAATATGCTATCATAAACTGTGTTAGACGTTACGTAAACTAAGATACTGTAAGTTACTTACTGAACATAATTTATTTGTTTAAAATTCATTTATTTCAATTAGTAGGCTTAACGTTCAGAAATGAAACGATTAAAATTACATTGTCTCTTGATAATTTCATTTATTGGCTTTTTAGTCCTTTGGTTTACCAGAGTAGAAAGAGAAACAAAGTATAATGCAAAAAATGCTAAAAGTTAGTCTTGGTTTTAAATACGAATATTTTTGAGAAATAATTTTGTAACACGATTTTTACTGTATGATAAAAGGGGAGACATAGTTTCATTCTATAACAAGTGTCTACTTTGTAGTTACTATAATCTCATCTAATGTCATTTAAACAACATATTTTTTGCCTTGAGCTCAACTAATTGCAGGTCATATTAGCGAGTGTTGCCTTGAGATCGTGAATATTTTATAGTTCATTTTTTATCCGCTTCCTACCTTGTTTTAGTCAAAATCTGTATATAACATACTAGCCGTGGCTGCGATTTCATCCGCTTATATTATAGTACGTTACTTTGAACAACATTTTTTTTTTGCAAGTTTTCTCATATTTAAAAGTTATAGCTGTTACCCATGACGCCGTGCGCGTTCCGCCGTTTTTGCGTTTTGTATTTATATATTTTTGTTTTCTTAAACAGTTTTCGCAGGGAAACGTAAGCCCTTAAAGCTGGTATAATCTACGCTCCTATTGATCAGAGCGTGATATTCTATAGCGTAAATCCTTTCTCGATAAACGCACTAAAGAACACAAAAATATGATTTCAATTCGTACCAGTAGTTCCTGCTAATATCAGTATGAATGTTCGGAGTCCCTAGAACACTAATATTTTGTAATGTCAAAATGCCTATCTGTATATTGTCAAGAAGCGGTCAAAGTTGGGACTCGAATGCTTCCTGCTTTAATTATGACGCCTCACTCACGCCGATTTTTAACTGTAATCTACTATTGCTCAATAAACATGATTTCCTATTGAAAACTTCACGACTACGTTTGATGCGTCTAATTAGTATTCGTATACAAGAAGCGTTCCTATGACGCTGTTATCAGAAACTTTGCCACAACAATAATTCACATTAGATATCAGATTTAATAATTGCAAAGTTGATTACTTTTATACATTAGGATCTGAGTAACATAAAAAATGTTAATAGCTTTTGACAAAAATTATTTTAAAACAATTTCAAAGACGGCTCTTTCTTATAAAACACGTTTTTTAATTTATTTCCTGGTGGAGATTATTAGACCACGATTTATAATAACAGTAATAAATGCTTTAATCTTAATTATTGTAAATAGTTGCTGACCTAGAACTCTTATGTAATATACATGATCCAACTCATTAAAATAAACTGAGATACATTTAATTTTTTTAAGGGTACTATGAACGATAAGAAATGCTTTGAGAAGCTTAATACACTGTAAGTCCTATTCCTACAGCATCACCGTTCGACTTCTCTCCTTTCACGGATTGTGACGTTAAAAAGAGCATTATTTCCAACACGTCGAAGGCTGTCGGCAGTGACAGCATTAGTCGTACAGACCGTCCGTCCTTCCGACAGACCGTCCGTCTGTCCGACAGAAACATTGTATACATGTGTCCCGAGGATTCGATTCCAGTACTGGGTAGTACTACTATTGGCGCAAACCGTGTAACCAATTAGCCATGGAGGCAATCTATTTTTATTAGAAGCATTAAATTTGTATTTATCAAGAAAAACTAAACAGGAATAAGAACTTAGTCCATTTCCGAATACGATTTATAAAACCCTACCTATAATGGTAAATAACCAATATAAATTGACAGTGATGCTTCCAGCTTCCCTTAGCTTTGTATAAAATTTCTTTCCCTAGTAAAAATATAATGAATGAATATTAGAATGGAGTCATTTAAAGAATATTCTAGAATCTAATAATAGAATCTATAGTAGAAACCTGTACCATAAGAGTCGAAACTAATGAAAAAACGTAATTTAAACTGGTTTTGTTCGCGAACATAAATATCTAAGCTTCAATTTTTCGAGAAGAAATGCAGCGGTTAATAATGTATTTGACCTTTTATTTTTTGATACATTCAAATAAAATATTAAAAAATAAACAAGTAAATGACATTGATAGGATAAACCAGATTAATTGGAAGTTTATAATAACTAGCCCGTTTTTTAAATATACCTATGGCATATTATTTATGCAAGGGAGTTGATCAAACGAAACTTTGTATGATGCAAATAAGTAATTTTATCATTTATATACAACGATTTTTCCATAAAATGTTATAGCAACAAAAAGTGCGACGTTTGTATTTTTTATTTCAGCTTAAAATTGTGTAGGTATCTTTGTAAGATTTTATAATTTTCGCGAATATGATTCGTATATTTATTCCTGTTCCGAATAATTACTCGTTAAACAGGTTTAAAAATTAACCAAACTTGTTTCTGAAATCATTAGAGCGTTAATTAATCTTGATCATTTAAGTATTAAAATAGCCTTTTACAACGTCTAAAACATATTAAATTAAGTACTTTTTTGTCGAACCTTAAATTATTAGTAACACCTACCTACATACGCCACTTACTTAAAACTACTTTTCGAAGGAAAATGAAAGTTTCTGGGTAAATAATTTTATTGATTAATGGAGGTTTTTTCCAGTGTGATTTAATAATGCAATAAGTAATTACTGTAACTTGCGGAAATAAAAGGGTCAAGTTAACTGGTCGAGATAATATGACGTTTATTAGTTGAATTTGTAAATACATTATAATATTGTAGTTAAATATTTATCTTCTTTTCCAAACATTGTCTGAAACCATTTAGCCACAGCTAAACATTTGACTAGACAGAACTAGCCATCTTAGAATTATCGTGCAAGAAATTAAGTCGTCTTCGTTACATTAAAAAGAAATAATTTATTGATGGACATAACATTTCGATATTATTGTCTACTGTAGTTTACGCGAGTGGTACACATTTAAATAAAACTCTTTAACGGTTTAAAACGCGATATATATTCGTTAAACTTATCTGAAAATTATTTTAACTACGTCCCGCTTGCTATGCTTTGCAGCAGTCGTGGTCACGGGGACACACCCGAAACGTCGAGCCGTAGTTAAAATAAGTTTAACGAATAAATATCGCGTTAAAGTGTATTATTTAAATATAATTTTTTATCATTACGAAGTATATATAAATAGTATTATAATAATATAGCTATTACTTAAATAACTGTAGTTTGCTCATTAGTGCTCATAATAATAATTAAATGTCTGTACATATTACTTTGTACTCGTACCTACACATGACAGTATAATTATACATATATTAATCCGTCTAGGAAAATTATATTCAATAATTATAAAAAAAAATTGACAAACAAAGTATAGTATGTAGTACGGATTTATACCTTTGTCAGATATATATCCCAAACTAAACGAACGTCAGCCATCGTATTTATAATTAATATTTGATTGAAATTTGAATCTGTATTTTTTTGCTTATTTTGTATCCGTTCGCGCAGACCCAGTGGAATCCTGCGCAACGGTTTTCAATTGTATTTATTTTTAGAATTTCATAATGTTTACAAAGACTTCGCTTGTCTATGTAATCTAAATGTATCTGTGTGTACCAAAGCCTAATTACAATACATATTTGTAACTGTAAAAATATTTTTTTATACTTTAGCTTAGTAGATGGCCAGTCTGACTAACATATGGTCCCGGTTTTTTTGTAAGATTAGTAGGTATGTACTATTTGTCAAGAGTTCGATCCCCAGTCGTACAAAAAAGGTATATTTGTGTAAACTGGTGTGTCTCACCAACATGCATTTGCTCGGTGTAATTCGTAAAGTAAAGTAGGTAAGCCCTTCAAAATTATTATAAAACCAATACCACGAATGGTATTTATTATATAATGGATTGTGTCGATAGTAATGCTGTTGACCTGTCAATAATATACACAAAGATTAGTGTTAACCGTTATGAAGTCACAATGTCGTTGGTGCTGTAAAATATGTAATATATACTTACTAAGTTTACATTCTTTTTGAAGCAGTTTTTTACAAAAGAATTCAAAGTTGATTTCATTATGACTAAAATTATTAAGTATTAGCATAGTAAGATTAGTAGTAGAATCTGAATATATCGTTGCCATATGATGTTATATTGTAATACATGGATGGCCATTGTTTTAAAATGATTCCCGAAATACTACGCGTATATTATAAAGCCGGGAAGTGTAAATCCGTGTTTCAGTTAAGTTTATAGCAAAGCCAAAATATTTCGATAGCGCGTTCTTTCTTGTTTAGATGTTATATGGCTTTCATGAAAGAAAACCCAATGTTCTGTACCTACTCTGTCTTAAACAGAATACTAAAAATATGTAGAAAATCCCAGAATATGCCCTTAGCTGATAAGTCAAATAAAAAAAGTTTCTCTGATACAGTGGATGTTTAAAAGAAATGGTATTGTTAAAAATATTATCAGTAGTAATATAATTATAATAAATAATAACTTGCCACAACGCTAACTCCTGCGCAGTGGTCGGTTGCCCGTTACGAAACGCGCGCGCGTTCATTACGCTGAGCGATTAGCTCTATTTAATTATTCAATACGAAAAAAATCCGTAATTTAGTTATTTTTTTTCTAAAAACAGTATTAATAGAGGAAATGAAACATAGTTGTGATTGAATATATAAGACTATATGGTGACTATTGCGGAAGTGCCTTATAACATTTTCGGGGCAAAATGGCCAGTGCTATTGCAAAGCTGCAAGGTTTGAGGCAGAAAATCCAAGGCAAAGAGCAGCACCATGAGTGCAGGACGCTGCAGATCAACATGCCTCCGCCCACAAACGTCGACATCGAATTCAGAAATCTATCCATGAATGTTTCCATGGGGATTACTAACAGCAGTAAGTTCATAGAAATAAGAACGGAAAAAATATTCTGCATTATTTCCAAAAATTTGAATTAACATGTTATTGTCATCGTTATAGGTAGGTCACATATAGTTTCGTAACATGTTATGACTTAATGATAAAGAATAAATAAAAATTATCTATTATCATTGGACCTTCACAGTCTTAATATTTAATTTGAACTTTTATTCAGTACGAGCAAATTGAACGGCGACAAGAAGTATATCCTAAATATATTCCATAGGAAATTTTGTATAGGAATTTAACTAAACATAAAATGACCTATAGAAAGCATGATGTTCTAATTATCTTTATTATACTTTTCATAGATTTAAGGGGTTCAAATTTGTTTCCAATGTTACGAGGAAACATTGTTTTTTTAAGTCCCGCTAAGTTTCCATTATGAGTGAGAAATTGTATGTAAATCTTATTAATTATAGTAATAATAACGTATTTTTTTCATAACGTGCGTAGGTTTGTGAGAATCGAGCTAATTAATGTTGAGACAAAAAATATTGTTGTAGCTCTAACCACTAAATTTAAGTAAAGTAAATAATCGTAGTAAGTAGAATCTGACAATAGAAATGTAATATTTTATACTTTGTGTTAAACATCTATTTACATTTGCCCAACTCATGTGACAAGTGGTGTATATGAGTTAGGTAAATAAAATGTAAATGCCGTCCATTAATTGAAGTGCGTATGGTAGATACGTAACAGTAATATTGATAAGTAATACATTCATGATTATCGATAAATTATCAACATCTGTTTATTATGACTCGATTAAAGCGACGAGTTATATTTTCGTTACTCTATCGTAGAAGGAAATCCTTATCTTATTATTTAGAAGTATCCAGATACTTCGAATGTAACGTTTTTTACTTATATGTTAAGTTGTGTTTCGCCTTAAATCAAACCTTCTCGAATTATTATATCTATACGATGAACTAATAACATAGGAATTGTTTTTATCTACTTATTGGCAGTACATAATATATCCATCATTATATTTAGTAGATAAGAACAAATTCAGGTCGTGGCCAGGGACGTTATTAACAGCTGCAATAGGGAACAGAAAAGCAGTAACCTCGAAATTTTTTTCTTACCAATTAAAAGGTAATACTCAATCTCGCCAGTACTCACGATCCCGTGTTTACATAAATCTACTTCCTCTTTGAAAAATCTTATATACAATATTATTTTACGCATCACTACTGCTGCGTATGGTACGATTTTGTTTTTCCAAAATGTACAGAATGAAATGGGTACAATACATTCAGTCAAGTCATTAGGAATATAGATCAGACATATTAGATCGTCTTACCTTTACCGAGTTTTTCTAGACCCAAACTAGGCATTCCACGGAATCGCATAATGTTTGGGAATAGACCTTCAAAAAGATAATAAAAAAGGAAAAAATATTCACTTAATCCACAACCGATTGATAACAAACGTTCAGTATGTGCTAGCCAATCAATATTTGATGAAAACAACGCAAATATAACCGTCATTTCAGGATTTGAATAAAGTCAATATTTTAATTAAGATATGAAGCGAACAATAATATATAATAATTATGACGACTTTAATGGTAGCAATGTGAAGCTAATAATAATCAAGGGGTCGTGAGTTTGATTTCCACCAACATGATTTTAAAATTAATTTATAATTTGTAACATGTTGTGCTTTGTCTCGAAATTCTGGATATATCCCTACTATATGAGTGTTATGAAAATTTGAAATTCCGGTTTAATCGCGACTTATTTTCAGTCCTTGAATTTCCGATTGTCCAAAGCCAAACATAGTCCGAAAGCACATCTTGCTTAGACGCCATGCGGCTGGTGTATTTGAAGCGCAACTCACGCTTCATTCCCTTCTGCCTTAGGCATAACTATAGGCATTTTAACAATTTATTTCCATTAATATTGTCTCACACAGTCAAATGGGGTTAAGGGAAGGGGGCAGTTTCACAGCTCAATATGCCACTACTTATCTATCTACATAACAATACAAATTCCTATGTGTACCTTTTCTTCGTAGTTTAGCATTGGTCCTCAGGAAAAATGTCTTGCTAAAAAGGATATTATAATTACCTAATTTATCATTCTCATAAAATATATATTATATTGTATTTTTTAAATTTAACGTTTTTGTGTACACGATATCCGCAAAAACAAAAATTGTTATTTTATGTTACGCTATCTCGCTTTGGTTACGATTACGATTGGTCTATTATTCGTTATTAATCTAAAATTTTATTTAAATTTCCAAGATCAAGAAATGACGTCAACGCAACCTCTGTTGAGATATGCAATCTTAGATTGGATTTTTTATCGATTCAATTTTACCATATATATTGTTACTAGCTGTGCCCGCGACTTCGTCCGCGTGGAATAGTGACTTGGGGTAGAATTTTTAATTATTCAGGCTCTTAATTAATTTGTGTAAGGGCGCATTTAAGGCAGCCAATCTATGTTGTAACTGTAACTTTGTCGCAACACTCTCACCTCACATAACTCCTACTCTCATTCCTACACTCATTCCTACACTCACTCCCACTCCCACTCCCACTCGCACTCCCATTCCTATTCCCAAAAAGCCAAAGAAGAAAGTTTCATTGTTCTACCTTCAAAAACCACGAATTTCCATACAAACCTTCACCCCATTTTACAACCCCTATCAACATTTTTTTGGCATTAAAAAGTATCATATGTCCTTTCTCAGGCCTAACTTTCAAATTTTATTTAAATCAGTGCAGTAATTTCCGAATTAAAGCCGGACAGACAGACAGACGGACAGATTTACTTTCGCATTTATAATATTATTAAAAACTATAATTTATTTAAAAAAAACATTATAAATGGTATGGATAACACGGTCTGATTTTGATCGGCTTTTCTATAAATTTGTTAATGGTAACAAAGTAGTCATACTGACGTAACTACAATAGTTAGACTTATGGTCTCGCAAAGTTTTTTGTAATTGATATATTCTATAATATCGTCGAACATTTTTTTGTCCTATTTAAAATTTTTCGATTTTTAAATTGTATGGTGCCTTCATGTAAAAAATAATATTTTTTTCTAATTTTTTGCCCTATCATTAATACTCTTCGCAGCGTATGCGATGAAAGACATTATATGGCAAATTTTTTTACACCTCCCGTTGCTTTTAATAGAAATTTCTAAAGATTTCTATCGTAATCTAGTACTAAGTATATTTTATTTTACTCAATGATAATCTAGCTGTCTAATGAAAAAATAATTATTAAAATCGGTCCAGTACTTTTTGAGTTTATCCGTTACATACAATATTACAAATCTTTCATCCCTATAATATTAGTGTAGATAGCTGTTACCCACGATATTCGTATCCTGTCGTACGCGTCCCGTCGTTCGGGTCGTTCTTGCAAGTTAATCTTAAAAGATAGACACATATAGCGTTGTGGACTTTTTTTTTAGATCATTTAAAGGGGAATCATTCTTTCATACACAATTTTTAGGTATCTTGAACCGTTTTCGCAGCGTACGCATCTGAAACTTACAGAGATGAAAATTTTCCCCGTTTTTTTTCACATTTCTCGCTGTATCTTCGCTCCCATTAGTCAAATCGCAATGTGTTATAACCTTCCTCGATAAATGCTCTAACCAACACAAAAATAATTTTTCAATTCAAACCTCCCTGAGATTAGCGCGTTCAAACAAACAAACAAACTCTTCAGCTTTATTTTATATCGACACTTTGTTAAGTGGTAAATACCATGTCATTGATCCATAAATAACTGGTACTTACCCATAGATCTAAACTCCCCCCCCCCCCCCCCCCCCCCCCCCTGGGGCCCCCCCCCCCCCCCCCAAAAAAAAAAGTTTTTTTTTTCCCATAACTTCAAAACAAACGTCCAATTTTAATCTTTTAAATACAAATATTATCTACATAAACTGTACTTAGTATGAAATAATTTATTTTGATAAGGATTAATAGCATGAGTAAAACAAATGGTTTAAATGTAGTCCAAAAAAATTAAGATTTTTAAATAAAAAAATGGTTGTTGTGCCTCACTCGAATAGATAGGTAAGTGTGTCGCGGACTTTTTTGGATATTTATAAGATTCCAATTATTAAAATTTTATGCTTCTATCTTTTATAGTTTAGGCAGCGTACGCAAAATAAGTAACTTTTCTGGTTGATTTTTTACACTTTGTGTCCGAAAAACCCAAATATTTTAAGGAACCCTATTTTTTTCCAAAATAAAATTTTGCCTATGTTACTCGTGGAGAATGTAGCTTTCGAATGGTGAAAGAATTTTTAAAAACGGTCCAGTAGTTTTTGAGCCTATTCATTACAACCAAACAAACAAAGTTTTCCTCTTTATAATATTATTATGTAGATTAAATATAGATTGTAACTCACTAGCTGATCGCTGATCCGACAAACGTTGTTTTGTTGTTTGCAAAATTAATATTATTGTGTTGATACACTAATACTACGAAATAAGTTTAACTAATATATCGCGTTTTAAACCGTTAAAGTGTTTTATTTAAATATGTACCTATACATTGTCGGCTAAATTGCATGTCAATAGGTCTAACTGAACTAAATACACCTTAGAGTCGTAATTATAATAATTATTAACCGAGTTCTATTGCTAAATATTCTAATAACATAGTTTTCTATACTGAGTTATCTTTGTATCTGTATGTTTATAGAATCCTACCCTATTTAAATAAATTTTCGTAATAAGTCAAAAACGAAATAAATTTTAAGTATATCTACTTAATCTCTTGTCTGTACACAAGTAGATACCTAGTTACTTATTTTAGCTATTTTTGTTACCTCTGCTGAAATTGAAGCCTTCCAGGGTATACAGGTCCTAATATAGCAAGCTGTCCGAATACTTGAAGTTCTAGAAAGAGATGGTTTTTCTCGGATTGGTCACCAGGGTACACATTAATTAACAATTGGATTTTGTTGCACGACTGAGAATTGAACTCCCGACCTCGCGTATCTAAATGCATTTCCCTCTAGATCTTCAGAGCTTTCAGTAACTTCCGTAAGCAATCCGTGAAAGATTGTGATGCGTATTATGAAAGAAACTGTTGATTTACATCAACTACGATATCGCAAAAACATTTTTAAAATGCTTAATGGCAGCCATCGTTTTTTATGGTATTGTCAATCGTGTATAACAACATGTTCATTTTCTAGAAACGCGTTCACGTTTGTGGAGGTTGTGTGCGATATAATAACACGAATTAGCGTAAAAAATATTATTCCGCTGACGTCGATATTAAAATCTTCTCCTTGGTTTTAATACACAGAAAGGATATTAAAATTCTTAAAATTCTAATTGGACGTACAGAACTAAACGTGCGATATATCTGTGTCGCTTTAAAACTTGCCCAGTTAACGGTGGAACCGTATTCGTATATTATGCTATATTCAGAAGGTAAAATAAACCCCTTGTTCCGTTTCGACCACCTCTGCAGCCAGATCTTACGCTTAGTATTAAGCGTAGGGTTGAAGTTTTGGCCTTGGTCATCTTGCAATTTACTAAGGACATAGTTTTAGATTTTTAGCATACCTGGAGTATGTATTTTCCTAACACTGACAATTTATAAAATATTCCAACATGTCTAATAGATGTTTAATGTTGTGTTTTCAAAACTCATAAAGACACAACACGAATGTTGTTATTTTAAAATAGTTCTTACTGAAGTACGTCACAATGATTGACGGGGTCAAAAATAAAGGACTTGAATGTTGAGATTGTCGCAATTATGAGACGGGTCCAGTAAACGCACTGTCGTTTTTTAAACTTGTCCCATTTAAATAAAACACTTTTAAAGGTTTAAAACGCGAAATATTATACTGCCCGAGCCGGAGTTTCGGATGCTTTGCGGCAGCCGTGGCGGTTGTAGGTAGTTTAGTTTTAGTTTTAAAGCTTTAAAAGTGTTGTATTAAAATGTGTTTTACTCGCTTTAACTACACAAAATATTAAAATAACTCATTTAATGCGATATTTAAATGAGCTGTTAGCGAATTTTTAACTTAATTAGAAATACAATTTTATGACTTCAACAAAGACTTTGATAATACTTGTTTTTAATTGCCATTAATTAGAATAACTCGTCGCCGGTTTTCTTAGACAAAAACATTCTCACGGCCGTCACTGTGTATGTAATATACACAAGAAATCGAATACTCGGTCACGGTGCGGAGCTTCTCATTATCATTGCCTAAATAACGACGAAACACGAAAATGTATTCCGACTCTGTACCATTGAATTTGATTAAAAATGCTAAAATGGGTAATTGGCTCATCTGTTATCAATGGTTACGGTAACCAGTCTGGTGAGCACTTCAATTGGACTCGGTGTCAGACAACGATAGCGCTATCTCCGAGTGCCACTTTGAATAATATCCTATTAACCTGCGTGATGAAATACCCCGAGGCGGATACCTAAGTATATATATAAGAATAGGATTAAAAAATGAATTTAAGAAGAGACAAAACAAAACTGAAGATCACTTAGTACAAAGCAGTGTCTCTCTTATAAGCCACTGATCAAATAAGTTTATATTTTGCATGTCATTAATAACTTATGTTAATGCCACTTGAATTTTTACCTACTCGGGTAGGCAAATATTATGTCCTATTTGTTGACCTATTACGCACGACCCGACAAGTTTATTTCTACGAAAATATTGATAGCGCAGTGCAAAGATAATTTTGTTGCAATATTTTTATATGCATTTTTTGACGGGCACGTTGGTCTCATCATGTATCAACGGGTCGTGGGTTTGATCTCCCCCAGGTCTAACATGTTTCTAATTTTTGGAAACATGTTGGACTTCCTCTGGAAATCTGGATATGAAATCGTTGGTAGTAATATAGGAATTCCGATTGGGTCACAAACCACCGACCACAGATGAAAAAGCCGTGAACCTTAATCGCGTTTCGATTTCAGTCAGTGGATTTCCGAATATCCAAGCGAAAAAAGGTCGACAGGCATGTTGTTTAGATGCTGGCTGGGGTGCCATATCTGCCCTCCTCTATTATTTCTTTTTTTTGTGTCGTCAACTCTTTTAAATAATATTACGTTACTTTTATATACTTTAAGTCGGTATTATATTTTTTCTATCTGCCATTACGCGCGTAATAATATTAACCTTTTTACAAAAAACCACTTAAATAGGAACAGCTAATTACTCTACATAATTATATTTCAGTATAAAGAGAACTTGTTTTTGTAACCGCAGCATTATTCTGATAAAAAATAATCATAAATGTGTTTGATATTGTAGTCAGTAAGGCAGAGACCATTATTTAAATGAAAGAAAAGATTATATATCTTTGTAGTTAAAGCTTTAAATAGATAAAGATAATTAAAATGCATTATAATAAAACCTCTTAATGTTTTGTAGGAGCAATTAATACGAAAGACCAAAACGTTAATCCGGAATAATAAAAAAATACCAAATGAGAACACACTCAGAAATACATTGCGACGAATAAATACATAGAAACAACACACAACTTAATCTTAACACAAGTATTTACTGGTAGTTTTAGAGGTTTATGATTTTTTACTCGTAAGTTTGGCATACGTCAAGATTTTTATGATTGATAAGTTTTATTGACAACGTGACAGGAATAATCGTGATTACCTTCGTTTTTATTTCTCTTAGCGAACTTGAGGAGGGAACGTACCTGCAAATATACTTATATCATAGTAACAACTAACAACTGTTTAATATTTCAGCGTATCATTATATTAATACTAGCTGTGCCTGCGACATTGTGTACAATAGTTATTTTGGGCATTAAGTCCCACCGCGTCCAGTGATTGTTACAAGTTAATATTTTATTAATAGTTGCAAGTGACGTCAAGATTTTAACTTAGATCAACATAAGCGAAATTCTGCCCAATTAAGAGCGAGGGTCTAATAGATCAATTATCATTGTTTTATGACAACGTGATACCCCAAAACACTCTGAAAGCTTAGTCCTTGTTGACTGTTTTTCCTCAGATATAAACAAATACGTCAACTCAAAACGTCGCGTTGCCACTGCCACAGATTCAATCAGAAAGTTCAGAGACGACGATTTTTATCCTCTTAGCGCACTTAAGGAAGAATATGACTATAATTATACTCCTATAATAACGGCCTGATTCAAATGTTGCCTTGTATTGCATTTGAGGTCCTAGGATCGATTGCGGAAAACCAAAAATGGTTTCGGACGGGTAAGACATAGAAATTTAAACAATAAATGAATTGATTACAAGTATTTACATCCTACGTCGTTAAATTAAAATATATTTTTTATATCCTTTAGGAAATAAAACGTTGTCATGATGTAAGTGGTGTAATATTAACCGCCTTATATCTGTAACATACGTCAGTTTTTTTCAATGTCTGTCCGGCGTAATGGAAAGACTTGAGAGGTTTTTTGCTCCTTCTCGTATAAGTCACCTCTCCAAAATTAGTATTATTAGTAAAAAAATATTCTAAGAATATTAGCGAATTCGATGACATTGGACATATTTTTTATTTGTCTAACGATTATACAAGAAAATCACTGTTGACTTACAACTTCAAATAGATATGGAAAATTATTGCTAAAAATAACACACACTGTCTAATCTCAATCGATACGTCTTAATTAAAAACTTCTGCAAATATAGATAAATTGCCTACGATAATGTTTTTTTCTAATGGAAAACTTTTAATGAAATAAAAGATTCCATGAAGTATTAATGATAAAAAAATAACATCTAAACAACAAATTCGTAAATACGTAACTAAATGATATCTGAATTGCGATAAAAATCTCTTTTTAATTGTTATTAGGCTCCTATGTTTAAAAGGTAAAAACGAGGAAAAGAAGTGGATATTAAGAACAGAGACATCTTTGCCTCAGATCTTTGTTGCCTCCATAACAAGAATTAAAAATACAGAATGAAACGAGCAGTTAAATTGATATTCTTAAATTGTAATAAGTGGTCATTGTAATAAAAAAGGAAATTACAGTCTGGAATTTGCTTAATAAGCAAAGGTACTTTTTTATCGTACTGGCTGAAATGGAAAAAACAATTGAAACCTTTATGAATTCTAGTTATACACTCATAATTATTACTTCTGTAATTTTAATCTTTGACATTTTAATCTGTTACTAAGAAGTGAAAAGTAAAAAATATTTATGTTTGTTCTCTGATACATAATAAGTCAAAGTTGTATGTTATTTCGTAAAGGTCAAAGCGAAACGTTATGATTTTCAACGTACTCTTTGTGACCTTCCGACCGTGACATTGGCTAGCTGAATAGCGATTTAGTCAATTGCACATGAACTACACTTTAAAGATAAGTAAGCTATGTTATCAAGTGCTATTACTTGTATGTCTGCATTGAGAGAGTATTATAACACTAGCTGTGCTCTGACTTCGTCCGCGTGGAACAGTTAATAGCATCTTATTATTTATTTTGCAAGCAACCTCCTCACCTTTAAAAATTAAGACTCACGACGTCATTCGTGTCTATACTGTCGCTGTTAGTTTTTTTTTTTTATTTTAGGAAGAATCATTCTTCTATACATATTTTTTGGTTTCTTAAACCGTTTACGCAATGGAAGCCCTCAAAGATAAATATTTTTCTCCGTTTTTTGTACATTTCCATTTGTTTCTATACCCTATTGGTCGCAATTGTAATAAGAATAACTTTTCAATCAGAACCGGTAGTTCCTAATATTAGCGCGTTCAAACAAACAAAATCTTTACAACAGAATCTGTGCATTTTATGCATAAAGACGCGAAGATGAAGATAATGATAATACATTTTTTATACGCAACCTATAATTGTTTAATCGTAATCCAACTTCCATGACAAACAAAAGGTCGTATAAACTGAGCGTATGTTGTAGTTTAAACCGCAAGAGATATTTGCAGTAAGTATTTACTAGATTTGTAAAAGTTTATTGGTTCAGGTTTATGAAATTTATAGACTCACTCAATAATTATACTTTTTTATTATATATATATATATATATTAACATGGTTTTATTAATTATTGATTAACATGGACGACATATCATTATTTATATTACCAATAATTAGTGGAGGTCGATTTCAGTTCGTCAATCTTTTCAGTACGATTGCAGTCCGATATACATTGTATGTCAAGACTATGTATATCGGACATGCAACATGAAAAACCTCTTCAAAGGCCAATTACAATATTAATTGCACGGCTTATATTACATTTTCCGGTCTTTTTCTCGTCGTCTAACTAAATACAGCCCTGCGTGAACGGACGATTACAGTTCATTAAATAAACATGTTATTTGCTAACTTCGTTCTATTTAATGTAAGTACTTTTTCATAAGACCAGCAAGGATTTCTCTTGATAGAATTTAATATCAAACCCATATAACATCTAAGCGAGATGCGCTGTTGAGTTATTTTGGTTTTGGATAGTCGGAAATGCACATTTCCGAATATCCAAAAGCAACATTCCCACCAATTTTCAGATGTAATGAAACATGTTTTTGGAAAATTATACATGGCTTTCCAGAAACATGTTTGGTGGTAACGGGTACCACGAACCAATGACCTCAACTATCAATGACAATACAACAAATTCAAATGCAGTAAAAGGCATCGTGGCTGTTGAAGATATATCCACCACCGAAAGAGGAATTTAGTTCACTGCGCCGTACAATATTGTTTATGAATATTCAACAATTTTATTGGACTCCTATGTTTTTTCTAAGGCCGTAACTTCTATGACATATAAGGGAAACTGGTTTTATGACGGGCCAATCCATAATAAGGATAATTACTACATAATTGCATCTCTGCCTTGGCCTGCCTTTGCAATTAGAGTGGAATACTTCTAATAGTAACGGCTAAGTCGCGCGACAGTAGAACTGTTATGGTTATTCAATTAACGATTGACAGAATCGGAGTTAATAACTTATTTTGTTTTCTGATAATTAATGTATTAGTTCAACTGGCAGGAGTGTTTTAGGTTTCTTCCTGTACACTCACTTATACGGTTTACAGTTTGGACCTGGAATCAATCTGTAAATCATATTTGATATCTATGAGACCGAGGTTTTCGCATATTATTAGTTATGGAATTTGGATTGTTGGTTAAACTATGATAATATATATTGTCTTATTTAATATTGTGGTTTTGTGGTCAAATGTACAATACAATCTTGTTTTATTACACTTTTTTAACATTAAAAGCAAAATTCTTGTGGAATAAAAAAAATCTAATAAAAACCGGTCGACTAAGTGCTTCTGCGGCTAACTAATGATATTGAGCTTTATTTTTACAGAGCAACGCTTTTAAATTGTTTAGCAGAGTATAGGATTTTCCAATTAAGATCCCAAAAAACCTTTGCTGATGATAATGACCAGTCTTAATCGATACCGATTAAAGCGAATAATATGACAAACTGGTTGGTTACAAAAATAAAAACTCCAAAACATAGGGGAGACCGGGGCAAGATGAAGTTCGGGGCAGCACGGGAAGTAAGCTTGTGTGCGTGAATTGTTTTTGTGTTCTGAGCGGCAACAGCGTCATTTGCACGAACTTCACTCTCCGCCAGTGCGTCCATGCAGAGCGGACAGGTTGGAACTCGTTTTTTGCGTTGCAGAGAGAAAAAAGTGATATTGCAAGTTTTTTTACGCGAAATTTGATTCGAAAACTGATGTACAGACATGTGAGTACCTGTGTTAATGTATTATTTCTATCCCGAGCTTATTATAGGAGTCCAAAACATTACATTTAAACCAGATTTTTTCGCCGGTTAAGTTTGAAGTTAGAATTACGTCATCTTTTTTAATTACGTGTGGATCGGGGCAAGATGATCGGGGCATAATGGGATACTATCCCGTTATGCCCCGCTCTTGTGATTAAAATAACATTTTCTATGTAGGTACCTACTGATATATTTTTGAATTCTACTTAAATCAGGATCAAAAGTATTTACCTATTTATTTATTTGTCTACAGATAAAATGGTTCGCAACTATAAACGAAAAACAGATCGTGGCAAATGGAACGAAGAAGACATGAGAAGAGCAGTAAATGCTGTTCTTACTCATAGAATGGGATTTCTTCTAGCCTCGGCTACTTACGATGTTCCGAAGTCGACCTTAGAACGACGAGTAAGAAAAGCTCGTGAAACTGTTAATGCCGACACTGATTCTGATAACGACTGCGGGAAAAAACATTTGGGACGATTCAAAACAGTTTTCTCAGCCGAGCAAGAAAATGAGCTGGCGGAGTATGTCAAATCTATGGAAGCACGGCTTTTTGGTTTAACAGGAAAAGAGCTACGCATTATAGCTTATCAGTTGGCTCAGCGGAATCATATAGATAACCCATTTAATACAGAAACTGGTATGGCAGGAGAAGATTGGCTCAGCGGGTTTTTAAAACGACACCCTGATCTAGCATACAGACGCCCAGAACCAACATCAGCTGCAAGAGCGATGGCTTTTAACAGAGTGGCAGTCGATAATTTTTTTACATTGTTGGAAAATGTAATAGATAAACATAAACTGACGCCTGAAAGAATTTACAATGTAGACGAAACGGGGATCAGTACTGTTCCAAAAAGTCAATCTAAGATATTGTCAACGAAGGGCCAGAAGCAAGTCGGCTGCCTCTATCAGCAGAGAGAGGTCAGTTGGTCACTGCTGAAATTTGTTTTAATGCCGTTGGCACCTATGTCCCGCCAATGTTAATATACGCTCGGAAGCGGATGAAAGAAGAACTTCTGGATGATGCTCCATCAGGGTTTTGGGGCACATGCAGTGACAATGGTTGGATTACAACAAAAATATTTTTTTGATTGGTTTAAATCATTTGTGCAGTTTGCACAACCAACAAAAAGAAAAGCCTGTATTGCTTCTGTTAGATGGTCACTCTTCACATACCAAAAATATTGACCTGATAGATTATGCAAGAGAAAATAATGTGATTTTACTATGTACACCACCACACTGCACTCACAAATTGCAGCCTTTAGACGTGTCTTTCATGAGACCTTTAAGCACGTACTACAGTGCAGAAGTGAAAAAATGGCTCAGAGATCACCCTGGTCGCGTGGTTACACCATATCAAGTGGCAAAACTTTTTGGACAAGCTTACTTAAAAGCAGCCACAATGTTAACAGCCATAAATGGATTTCGGAAATGTGGTGTATGGCCGCTAGATAAAAATGTATTTACCGATGCTGATTTCATAGCTGCAGAGACGACTAACACAGAAAATCTGGCAAAAGAAAGGCTAAATGTGGAAAATGCTCCATCAACTCAAACACCTGCAATCACTGAAGAAAATCTATCGCGGCCATCCCCTTCAGTTCACCTTGGCCAAATTGATAAAGGGAGTATTCCAGAGCCTCTGATATCCTCAGAAAATGCTGTCCATCCAGTTTTATCTACTGAAAAAGAAGATATTGTTGAACCAGCTACATCTTTTTCCAATAACAATGGTGCCCAGGTCTCGTTCAATTCTCAAATTGACATTTCTAAAGACAAAACTCCCGAAAGGCAAATAAAAAGAAAAACTTCTTTTCTAATAAGTCCTGAAAATATTATGGCCATACCTAAAGAAGTTAGGACTCAGGAGAGAAAGACTAGGAAACGAGGGAAGACTGCAGTACTAACTGAATCACCTTACAAAAACGAACTCATAAAACATATAAGTATTAAAGAAGGTAAAAATAAGAAAAAGACTGATAATCAAGTGACTGAAAAAGGTAAAAAACAAATAAGGAAACCTGGAAAAAAGACTGCAAAGAAGATTAAAAAGACAACAGACAAGGAAAATCTGCAGAAAAAGCGTCAAACCAAAAGGTGCAAAAATGAAACAGGATCGGAAGATAGTTCATCCCAAGAAGAGGATGATGACTGTGCTTGCATCTATTGTGGGTACTTATACTCAGATTCAACGGAAGGTTGGGTCATCTGCGGCGCATGCCACGGTTGGGCGCATAATTCATGTGCCGGAGTAGATGAGGAAGACGAAGAGGCACACATTTGTGAACGCTGTCTACCCGATTAAAAAGCGTACTCGTTTTGCCCCACAGCGTTTCCCATCTTACCCCAGTTATGGGGCAAAACGGGAAATTTGCCGAGTTTATTTTTTTCATTATTTATCAAAAAAAAGTTCTGTGATTTTGCATGCTACAACGTTTAATTATAAGAGAGAAATGTATAATGGTTATCTCTTTTGTTAATGAATGTTATTAAAGAGTTTAATTTTCATTGTATAACGAGTTTTGTCTTAGCTATCTCATCTTGCCCCGGTCTCCCCTACGTCTTGTATCCGTGTGATATCAAATTCCAATGTCGCACTTCCTGTATATATTATTTTAAATTTATGACAATTCATCGCAATGCCAAGGCACGGGTAATACTGGTAAATGCAAATGTGAAAGAACTTGAGAGAATTGTTTTACCTTAATCCGCCCTTTTTCTTATCGAAGTTGAAAGTTGGAGTCTACCCGTGTAAAAAGTACTTAGACTTTTTTTTAATTTATAAGTATCTCATGAGGACATGATTTGTTGCTCAAAGAACAGGGGGTTAAATAATTGTTATCCACCCCGCGGGGGTTTCAGAGCAGTTTGTATAGGGCCTTTCACAAATACAGCCACTAAATTATTCATACCACTCGGGTGGACTTATAACTCTGCTGTTTTGAAAATTATAACCACTTGGTCAAAGGGGGACAAAAGATAAGAACTAAAACGAATATGGTAATTCTCTTCCTGTTTTCTATATAAATGGTAGTTCGTACATTATTATTTTTACTAACTGCTAAATTCTTCAATCCAACTGTGGACACAAGTTCTATGCGTAAGGCGAGTGAGTCAATACCGTTTCATTTTCCTATTTACATTATCTTCGTAATGGCTCTGGCTCGTTATAATCGCATAGATTCACATTAGACTCTTCCATGACTGATTGTTCTACTGTGTGCTTAACTTATTAACTTAGCTATTATTATTTTAGATCTTGACAGTGTTTATAATTTGTATTAGTATCTAGTTACCTAATTGAAAGGAATCATTGAGTTATTTCATTTACTCGGTTTTTATTTCAAACTGTATTAAAAATGCGAGACTTCTGTTTTAATTTTATTGACGTTTATAAGTAATAAAGTAAGTTTATATACATTTAAGTCATGGTAGCTAGTTAAGCAGTTACTTTTACGAAATAGGTACTTTGCTAACCGATTGATTAACGGTTGTAGGTTTTTTCTTGTTTATTAGCAACAAGTTTGTAAAGTCGTTTTGGATTTTCAGATAATTTGAACAATAAGAAAATTAAAATGCTGTCAGTTTAGAGTATGGTTAGAATTTCTACAGCGACAAGATTTATATAGAAAGCCTAGGCACGGTTGAAACTATTAGATATAGTTTCGACCGTGCCTAGGCACACACAATTAAGTGAATAATCTCGAATGAAAAAAAAAAACATTTTGTATCTGCATACTTTATCAAAACTTGCTAGGAATGTGTGATCGTGTAACATTACAACGTGAACAAATTTGTACACATTTTAAATATTTGTCTTTATGTTACTACCGTTAATTTGTTAAGGCTGAGATATTGAATGAATTGTAATTTTGACCACTCTTGCTAAATGTCACTTCAATCTGTGGTTTATACGCATAAAATGTTTCATTATGAGAGTCCTTAATCTTCCGCTCGTTGTAGGCTATAATATGTTCAATCTCGCATATTTGATCAAGGCGACACTCATAGGTACGAAGGTAGAGAAGGAAAATTATTTTATTTAATTATATTAAAACTGCCCTAAGCTATTTCTTAATTGATCTTGGAAAATAGTAGAGGTAACATATAAATACAAAATATGCCCTAATGTGCAATTAAAATTAAGTTACCTCGTTACATATTCTATGTGATATTGGAAAAGGAAAAGGAGACAAACTACAATCTTTTTATTGTGACCATGTACCGCTTCGGTTAGCTTCGGGTTTTCTTCTTTATACATATCGTAAACAGGAAGTAAAAAATTTGCTCACGGTAATGTACAGTTAAGTTCATTGACTGGTTTTGTGTTATATGATCGACAAATTTATTAGCTAGCGTAAGGTCAGACATAAGGGGCGGAATAACTAATATTTTATACAATTTTTGTATGAAAATTCATACCATTATTTTATTCATACTGTTTTGTACAACAAACAGCCTAACTTCTCACAATTGGATATTTGGGACTATATATACGCAACTTTGTCTGCGAAGAATAATTATGTTAAATATTACCGTTTCTTCGCTCCTATTTGTCGCAAAGTTATTTTTTTGTTATAGCTTAAAGTCATCCTCTACAAATGGTTTTATTTTAATTCGAACCAGTAATTTCTGCGATAAGCGCGTTCAAACAAACAAACATTCTCTTCAGGTTTATAATAATATATTCCATGCCACAAATTCGTTTTCTTCTGTTTCAGAAAAGAAAACAATTTTGGATAATGTTTCCGGTTTGTTCAAATCGGGCCATCTTACTGCCATCATGGGTCCCTCAGGGGCTGGAAAGTCGTCACTTCTAAATGCTCTCACAGGATTCTGGTAATATATTTTACTATTATTCCGATGGAACTGGATTACAGCTTAATGCCAAACAAGATTTCCTTTTCGCATCGATTTAATAGAATAGTCTTTAACAGGTCATGCAGCTTAATTACGTCGATTGCAAGAAATTTATATGCACGATAGTGAATCATTTAATATAATTAATTTTCTTAAGGATAGTAGTAATTCGAGTGGTCTGTTCGCAGTATTAACGGTGTCAAAGGAACGGTCAGAGCTGGTGACGCGGTCTGTGAATTACGAAAGAACACATCAGCGGCTTCACTACGAGCTTATCGCAAGAAATCGTGTTATATCCTGCAAGATGACAGACTGGATCCACTCTTCACCGTCAACGAACTAATGAACTTCGCCGCTGACTTGAAGCTAGGGAATATGGTCACGAACAGAATAAAGACGTCCATTGTAAGCTATATATGTATTAAAAGTAAAGTGGGATATTTTTAAAAAGAATTATGATGCGGACATTGCAACGTGCAATTTACATACTTAACACTAGGCGATCGGGTTTCTGCGTGAACTGCAGGAAAAAACTTGCTTATACAACACCTATTGTACATACCTACTACTGTTTTAATGTTTACAAATTTGTCTTCACGCAAACAATGCTTAGATACTTAAACAATAGTTATATATAAAATTTTGCATTCATTAGGTATTTATTTATATATGTATTATGTAGTTTTACACACAAATTGTGCTATGTTCTCATCGCTGTCTCGGATTTAAAAATAATTTTAATATATGCCCTATTGCTTTAAAACTTCATCATATGTCTTTCGGACTGTTCAGTCGACGTGAGCGAGAAGAGGCTCTCGACGTTTAGCCATCACGAGCGGACGTCATCATCAGATGTTAGGACCGCTTCTCACTCACGCCGGCTGTGAAAGCCGTACACAATTTATTATACTTCTAAAGTCTACGGATTTTCTGAATTATCGTAATTTTTACAGATAGCGGATATTTTGCTAACTTTAGGCTTGAAGGGTACCGAGAACACGAGAGCGGGAAACCTGTCAGGTGGTCAGCGAAAGAGATTGTCTATCGCTGTTGAACTTATTGACAACCCACCTGTTGTTTTCCTCGACGAACCCACCACGTAAGCTTCTTTAAATAAATACATACAATATTCTCTGCGTGGGTACATACGACATAACACTGGTGTATATAATTTTATTTAGAAGAAGAATTCGATCAACCTAACAGCACAGATACAGAAACCTGCTGTATTTCAAACTTCGCTTGAGGAATCAACCCAGTGCATATATTGTAGAATATTTTACACACTTATAACTTTTTCTCTACGACATAGTCCACTTACTTATTTTATGTTATTTAAAATGATGTACTGCTTTGCAGTGGGTTAGACAGTCTAACGACTACTCAATGTGTAAGCATGCTGAAGGAACTTGCTCGCGGTGGTCGGACGATCGTTTGTACGATACACCAGCCGACTGCTCTCATATACAAAATGTTTGATCAGGTATGTATTAGACGAACATATAAAAAATATGTTTTTGATTAGGTATTGAACACGGAAATTGTCCTGTCAACTAGAGATTACAATTTAGTGTTTAACAAACATTAAATACTTCAAGATCTTTGAAATATTGTTTACTTACTTTATAAAGTTGTAAAATACTTTTAACGGTATAAAACGCGAAATATATTAGTTAAATAATTTACAATTTATGTAAACTACAAAACGGTGTTTCCGATGCTTTGCAGTTGTAGTCACGGGGGGCCTAAAGATGGAAAAGTGTTTTATTCAAACATTGTATTTTGTTAATAAATGTAATTCAATAGGTATACATCCTCGCTGAGGGAATGTGCATATACGACGGCTCGAGTGAGAACACGGTGCCGTACCTAGCGTCCATGGGCTTTAATTGTCCTATGTACCACAACCCCGCTGATTATAGTAAGTGGCATGTTTTGTTAGCTTTTTACTTGCGTCCATTTGAAAACATACTCTGTGAGATTCGGACAATCTATTCCTTTTCCTATGGTCCAATCTTTCCTTTTTATCGTCAATTTCAATTTCTTTTTTTCTGGTATTCGGATCTCTCGTAATTTATTTACAATAACTCATAAATGTTTTTTGTTGTCACAATCACAAACAATGGTTGTCAAATTTTAAATTGTATTGTTTAAATCATTTTGGGCGGTATTAAGAAGTGGGTGTTACATGCCCTTTGGCCGTATTGGCAGGTTTTTAACTTGTTTTGGTATTTTAAACGTCTACAAAGGACAAATTAGTATCTATATATGGAAACAAATATTTATTTCAAAACTTGTGTTTCTTACTTGTAGCGGAAATGTCGCGAATTTCCTACATATATGTGGCTAAGTATGGCTAAATAGCAAATATTATGAGTATTTTTGTGACCAAGTTTTCCGTCAAATAACCAAATTAACAATGGATATAACTAGAAGCATTTACCATACATTAATACATTTAAGTGAAAATAAGAAAACCCTTTAACGTTTCATTGACATTTTTGTATTTTAACATTTTCTATTCTTACCAAAAATGATAAAAATATATTGTGATGTAATTTCCTAGTATAATAATTAATTATTCAATTTAGTTTTTAACTTAACTCTTTTTTCGTTTGGAATTAAGGACGTCCATCTCCACAATATGCATAAAGATTAAGTTAATAATAATTAAGATGTTTTTTTATAATTTACAAAGTGCCTGACAATTTAAATTTTTGTTTTCCAACAACAATAACAACCTTGAACAAAGATTTACAAGTGAACGACCCTTTGTTCTTAAAATTGGCATATTCATAATTAAGGTACTTTTTTGTTTGATTGTAAAGAGATTAAAAGACGTTTGTGGTTGTTGTTATTTCCAGTTCTGGAAATAGCAAACGGGGAGTACGGCAAGTTCAATGAGCTACTTGCCGCCCGCTGCACCCGCGACCAGAAGATGGAGAAGATCACGCTTCCGGTAGAAGAGCAGGCTTTCCAAATCGAGTGTGGAAAAATGTCCGTCATGATTAACCAGCCCCACGAGGCTTACAAGTTTGGCATTTTGTTCAAACGGTGTCTCATACAACAGTATAGAGATTGGGTTAGTATTTTTCAGTATTACCCCATATTTTCTTTGCGCCGTGCCCTATCGAAAAACTTAGAAAGAGGGTGTCAACCCCGCGTCCCTTCTTTATACGCCATGCTGAACCACAGAGACAGCTGTGGAGGCGCGGTCTTAACTTAAACTTCTTGAAACATTTTTTATCACTTAATGAATTAATTAGGTTCTTATAATATTATTATTAGACTCAATTCTTTACGTCGATGCAAGTCAGGTACCTGCAGTTTCGGAAAAAACCCGGCATTGATTGAAACCAGTTCCCGACTCTATATACTTACATTTTAAAAATAAATGTTTAAAGCGGTTTACACTTTTTATCTGAAACAAAACATCTGTCCGCTTCACTTAACTACACGTTTACTATTGTGATATACTACTACTACTATCCATTGCCCCACGACAGCCACGTTAATAGCCTGGCAGTTTAGACATTGTAATGAATCACTTTTGACTGCGTTTTTGTAAAAGGTTAAATTTCCTTTCAGACCGTAACACATCTTAAGGTTGTCTTGCACTTCTGCTTGGGGATATTACTGGGCCTATTCTATGACAATTCGGGCAGCGACGGGTCCAAGACTTTCAGTAATCTCGGCTTCCTCATTATTTCGGCAACCTACCTCTGCTACACGTCCGTCATGCCAGCTGTGCTTAGATGTGAGTAAACTGTTCATCACTAGAAAAAAGAGTTAAGCCAGGCACCATAAAAGCGTTAGTCAGCACTAATCCTTTACAGTTCCTGAACAGTAAAAAAATTAAACATTTAAACTCCGAACGGATTATGAACCATAGTCCTCAGAAAAGCCATAAATTGAATCTGAGTGTCAGTTTCAGTCCGTGGATTTCTGCACGGCCAAATCCAAATGTCGACAGTGAATTTTATTTAAATGTTACATGCCTAGGGTGCTTCATCTTCCATCGAGTGGACCCCATGCTTGTTTCCCATAAAAAATACAAATCCAGCGATAAAACTTGATATGATAATCACGCACGAAGCAGTTTACTTTATAAATTACAACCTCAATACAAAGTTACATTCTTATCGGACTATCTAGAATCTCGAAAAAGTTGCGATTTTAATAAATCACTGTTAATAACGTATTTTAAAGAGCGTACATACGTCTTGCAGTTTATTGACCTGGGTAAAACCGGATTTTTTTCGCGGACAAGACATTAGGTAGACAGTTATGTTCAAAGAAATGAAACTCTTGAAGCCGATGTCGCTAACCTTTAACCTAGTGTCTCAAGAAAAATATCGCCAAGCAATAAATAGGACTAACAGCAAGGAATATACAAAAGAATGGAATGAACTTATTCATAGATACCTTATTTCCATGAACAAGTTTTTAATATTATTCGCTAAGGAGTTATGTGCACAGTAGTCACATGAGATGTCAAGTGGAATCGGTTTGTTGTAACCAGGCTTTCCTGTCTTACATTCATTTAGTAACAATGATACAATATAATTTAAAAAGTTGAATACAACAATTGTGTACTTTTTCCACTTATTAATTTTAAAATAATCATAAATTTATTTTATGTAGCAATTCTAACAATTAAAAGTTAGAATCTAATAATACCTAGTAAAACTTTAATATCATAAAATTGTTATTTCATCTATTTTCAGTTCCTGATGAATTGCCTGTGTTGAAGAAGGAGAACTTTAATAATTGGTACAGCCTGAAAACGTATTATGCAGCTACGTTGGTCACCACTATACCAATTCAAGTAAGATCTTGGAAACATTACAATTGTCTGTCTGTCACACACGCACGTGAAGACACATTTTTAATTATTCTTACAAGCTATTGCAGCCGTTTTACACTCGAGCTGTTCTGTCGACGAACTTAAAAAACGAAACGTTTAAATAAAACACTTTAACGGTTTATAGCGCGATATATATTAGTTAAACTTATTTGAAAATTATTGTCACTACGGTCCGACTTTTCGGATGCTTTGCAGCAGCCGTGATCACGGGGAGACGTTTTTTTTTAAAAATTTCTAAAAATAATCTTCTAGAAACTTTCTCAATTACGACGATGGAACATCTTGTAACCCCATTTTGATTAGTTTGTTTGCAGGATTTCCGATTTACAATGAACAATCTTGTTTCAGATTTGGTACAGCCTGGTGTACTCCCTGCCTGCGTACTTGATCACAGGTCAACCCGTAGAGTTGTCTCGATTTGTAATGTTCGTTATAGTGCTAGCCAACGTTACACTTTTAGCTGATTCCATAGGCAATGTGATCGGATCGTGCGTTAACCCAATTGTAAGTACTTTTGAAAATTATATGTTTTGTGACCGATCACGAGGTTCGAATCCCGGGCCGTGCAAAATTTTACTTAGATATTCAGAACTTAAGAAGACGTGAAGCAATTTCGTAGCGAGTAGTTTTGTAGTTAAAACCGACTTTTGTATTCGGAGTGGAGGTTGTTGTTTTTTTTTTTTCAGAACGGCACTTTTATTGGCGCAATTACTACGTGCGTGATGCTCGGATTCGCTGGTTTCCTGGTGCTGCTACCGCATATGCATCCCATAATGCAACTCATTTCGTATGGGTCCTTCCTGAGACACGCTTTTGAAGCCCTGGTCTTGGCTCTTTACTCGTACGGGAGGTCGCCCATGTACTGCCCGGAAACGGTGGCCTACTGTCATTTAAGGTAAATCTTTTTAACCATAGTAAATTTTTATGTAGTTAATTTAAACATCAATTTTAGACGGAAACAAATTTACGTCACGGGCAGGACTTGAACCGGCATCGTGAGCGTTCCGTGCTGTTGCTTCAACCATTTGAACTACCGAGTCTTACACGCATTGTAATTTCAACCTTAACTTTTGGAAATTAAGGTTTAATGTTATGCTTTGCAGTAAAAATGTTACGTATCGCGTATCGTTTTATTTTTCAGTGTCTATTTTTAATTTATACGAGTATAATACCTTCATATGGAATCGCATACATTGAAATTAGTATTTTGTCATTTTTTCAGATATCCCAAGGAACTTATTAAGGAGCTGAGCTTGAAGCCGGACAATTACTGGACGGACATAATCATACTGGCTTCCGAATTCGTCGTTCTTAGGATAATAGGATATCTAACTCTAAGGCGAATGGTCAAGAAGTCCAGTTAAGGGTTTTACCGTCGAAACTAACGGGTCAGTTTGTTCCGTTTGAACTTAGTGCAAAAGTATGCATGATCCACTTGGTATTTGCTAGGAGTGGAATGCATGATTTATCATAATGCGAATGCCAAGCTTTGCCCTCTAAAATATTTATGTACTTATTGATATCAGTAGAAAATACTAGGCCATTAATAATGGTCGTTAGTACGATTACTAAGGTCTAAGATGTTTTTAAAATATTTTTTTTCTGAGCCACGTTAGAGTTCGTCTAGAAAATCCAGATATTAAATGGCTGGACGAAACATCGAAATTCGTACGGATTACGAACCGACTGTAAAAGCCGTCTCGTGGGTTTTGGTTTCAGTCTGTGGATTTCTGAACATTCGACATCAAAATCTTGTTTAGACTTGACATGGCTGGGGTATCTCACCTTTCATACCAAACAAGCAAAGTTAGAATTATATAGGATAATCCTAAAATTAGTTATATAATTATTATATTAAACTCTGCCACACATATTAGTTTGAGAACAAGAATGTAGGAAAACCTTGTTCTACTGTATAATACAATTCAGAAATTAATGACTCAATTAGACACAAGGAAATGTTTAGAGACCTTATATATAGACGTATCATTAAGTTATTAACAGTACTTGGTTTTATAAGATGAATTAACTGTTTAAAATTATTTATAACCGTGTCATGAAAACTTTAAGTATGCCATCCTAATAATCTATTTATTGTGTGATTTGTGTAAGTTCTATGCAATGAAGCAGAAACCAGTCTGTAAATATTACTTACTCTGTAATGTATACAACATCTATCCGTGATATATTGTGAAAATTTGTTTCTATTAAATTATTCTTTTGTTTTTTCGTAGAAGTAAATATGATAATTTAGATGTGAATTTAACGTCTAAATACCTAATATATTGTGAGTCCACTTCTGTCACGATTACATTTTAAATTTAAGATTGTATTACGAATAATTACAGTTTTGTCCATACTACTTTGTTAGAAGAGTTTCGTTTAACTTTATGTACAAGATGAAGACGAAATTTGTTTTTTTCGGAAGCAACACAAGATTTATAGTAATTGTCTTATTCTGTCTAATCTATAATCTGTGAAGAAACATTATCCATATTGACAATATAAATATTTCGCTATTGCCAGATCTCTAATGGCAGCTTGATCCTCAAAGTGTATTTGCATTTCAAGTAACTACCTCAACTGTTTTATGAAACACGTAATTATATCAAATGCTAACCAGGTTCGAATATTAATCTCTAGGTAGGTATTCGTAGAATTCGATTAAGATGCAGTCTACAGATATGTTTGCATATCACACACATTTATCTAAAAAGTTTGATTTGAGTATGATAATGCAAAATACTTTTATCGTAGATTATAAAATTGATCAATGCCTTGAAAGAAAATCAGCGTTAAGAACTTCGACGCGACGGATTCAGCGATAATTCACGCGCCTTATCGCTCTATCACTAGTGGCCTAGGCTTATTAGCTGAGTCGTTACGAAGAAAGGCTCTCGCCTATATACGCTGATGTAGCTCTCTAAACTTTAAATAAGACTAGAATATTAAATTGAGTGGATGTGTTGTTTTTATTTAAGCTAGTAAGCTTACGCTATTTATTTATGTCGTAGAAAATTTAAAATAAGCTTGGCCATGTGTCTGGGATTATAAAACAATTCAAAGAGAATTAAGAAGGTGCAGGGTCCTTACAACATAATATTAAGCACTAATTACTATTAGACTGTGATTTGAATAGTACTTATTAAATTTTAGTAATTATCGGTTATAGGAGTTTGTTACCTTTACTTTAAGTAAATTTGTTTATGTTAAAATATTTCAAATGTTAAATGGGAATACCTATATATGATTGTTTGCCAATTTCGAATTCGGCTGTTCCCCTTTGTCTCCCCATCAAACATTAAATGGTTTTCGGATACTTACCGAGTTTTTAGTGTTAATTTTAATAATTATTAGTAAAATACTTAATACTATATAATTTATCTTATTTGTTATGAATGCTAAGGTTTTAGTGTAGTAGAAAATTTAATTGTATTTTCTTAATAAATGTATTTATATGAGCCTGTTTAATTATTACATGTTGCATAGCATGTGTGTGCCTAATAATAAATAAAACACTAACGGTAGTGTTTTAAATGTCAAATACTCGCGTAACCTACAGACAGTATTTAACTACATGTGTTTATTATCATAAAAATATAAAGAGCTAGTTTTTCAGCCTTCCCAAATAATAAAGATTAATTAATAAGGTGTTTGCCAGTCGTTTACTATTGGCGACGCTAGGTTTTAAACTTTTAACTAGCGCCTCAAGTGTCATAGTTGTTAAGGTGTCAAGGAACGACTCTTTGACAGTTTTCGATCTTCTAGCAACACAGTTGCTCTAATTTTGCGATACAACTTACGGCATGGAAAAAATATTTATCGAAATCTTATCAACAGATTTATATCCTCCTTTTTTACTGTCTGACACTATAATAATTGATGTTTTCTCGAACAATTAATTTTATTTTTTGAAATAAAGGTTATAACAGAACTTCGTTTAGGAATATTCTACCACGAATAGAACTGAAACAATTTGTCTTTTGGAAACAAATGAAACTTTAGTACTAGACTTTGAGAATTGTACCAAAAATTTGTATTTTTACTTTTATCAACATATCTATTATTTATACACATTTTTATTTGGGGAGATAATTACATGCAAACAAAACAGAGTTATTTTTGTAATTGTATTTTCCTTCCATTGTAATATTTTATAGTCTATCTGTGGCGGCAAAATAATCTGTTTTTTGACATTTAGCGGGTCAGTGATCTCTTTAGGTTTTCCTTTAGTTTTCTGTGGACGTCTCTATTAGTTATAGTTACGGCTTATGGATCGCACTTTGTAACATTTTGTAATTGTTAGTTTAGATTTGTGGAAATAAAAATAAATACAACAATATAACATAGGCACTATTCACTATTGGAGACTATTTATTAAAAATGTATGGCTTGAGTTGTGTGATATGTATACCCTTAGTCAATTATTTAATATTTATTAAAACAAAATCATCGAGTCGGTGAAGCAGTTTATATTTAATTCAAACTATCAAAGAAGATTAATAATTTTGGTGTAATTAAAATCAAAGGCCAATTTTATTACTGCAAATAAAATTTTCGTATTTTAAAAATTTTAAATAACAACACAAAATGTAAGTAAAACTTTTCTATCTCTTTCAACAATAATTGGTATTTTACATTCTACTGCCAAATATAACGTGGACTGTTATTTCAGGTACAAAATATTTATCATTTTCATATTTCTTATAAGTATAAATCTCAGTAAGGCTACCTATTACGAAATATTGGGGGTATCCAAACAAGCGTCAAGTCATGAGATAAGACAAGCATACAAGAAATTGGCTGTTAAATTACATCCAGATAAGAACTCTGTAAGTAGGATTGTGTGTCTGAAATATTTAGTCCATAATAATATATATTTTTTTTAGATCAAGTTTAACAAATGGGAATTATTATCTATCTACAAACTGTTGAAATAATGTGGGTGTAAGTGTAGGTGTTATCTAGTGAGTTTCAACAGATATTGACCTTAATAGAATAGATCTTAACTAACATAATGTATATCATTGCAACAAGCCATACTAAAAGTTTTAAACCTTTAAGGCCTTTGTAGCTGAATGGTTAAACATGGAGCCTAGCATTGCATTAGGCATGAGATGTCCTGAAGTTGAATCTCAGGAAAACAATACATTGTTTGGTCAGGCACAGAAGTCTGATCAATTATGTATGTACCTGTAACCAAAACTGTTCAGTGAAGTCGACAAAGTCTTTATAATAATTCAGTGTTATCCTAATTTATGTAGACCTTTTTACATTTCTTAAGCATTCTTATCTATGTACGTTTAGAATGAAGAAGAACGTGAGCAATTTTTAAAAATCACAGAAGCCTATGAAACACTTAAGGATCCAGAAAAACGGAAGCAGTATGACATTTATGGATCTCGACAATCCCACAGTGGGAACTCTGGATATAGGTCCCAGTCAGAATATGATGATTTATTTACAAAAGGACTTTATCATAGAGACCCTAATGTGGAATCAATTAATCCATCTAGTTATAGTAGGTATCAATAGGAAATCAGAACTTTTAAAAGTTTAGCAATAACTATTTTAAATACTGTAGTAGTCTAAAGTTTACGCGAGTAGTACAGATTTAAATAAAACACGTTAACGGTTTAAATCGCGATATATGACAATTGCATTTATTTGAATATTATTTTTAACTTCGGCCCAACTTTTCGGATGCTTTGCAGCAATCGTGGTCACGGGGAGAAAAGTTTGGCCAAGGTTAAAAATAATTTTCAAATAAGTCTAACTGATCTTTGTCGCGTTTAAACCCGTTAAAGTATTTTATTTAAATAACTATTTTCTTACTATCCCAGGACAAAACTCTCAGATAGACTTGTGTGATGATTATAGTACTTTGTATTTGTAACATTATCATATTACTTTTGCAGAAACTTTTCTCACCAACGGCATGGTTTTTATTAACTTTTACTCACCATTTTGTCCACCCTGTCGAAGTTTGGCTGACGATTGGAAAAAGTTAGCCGAAGTCTACAAAGGAATTGTAAGTAAAGGCTATATTAGGCTGTCTGACTTCTTTGTTTCAAATTACTCTGGCTATAATTCTAGTGATGTTTTTTCTCTTCCAAGGTAAAAGTCGGTGCAGTGAACTGTAAATACTACAACATGTTTTGTTATAACTCAATGAGGATAGGTAATTATCCATCGTTGTATTTTTTTCCCTATGTAAGTATATTCATAATATCAACTGTAAAGTTATAAATGTGTGTAAATTATTGTTTATTAATTTTATTTCAAATGCATGTTTACAAACGTTTTGTCTTCTACATAAAATTGTGCTTGTTGTTAGTTTAGGGTTTCAGGAATAGAAAGATTTATTAGTTTATCATTAGTGCTACCCTATTTTGATTTGATTTCTTCAATGTCTGTGGATTTATTGTAAACTAAAAATGCTTTAAAATGGTATTTAATTAATATTCACCATATCTGAAAGTCCCAATTTTTGAATACAGGGAAAAGACGGCAGCTACGTACACTATAAGGGACGGCATTCATTTGAAGACTTGGAAGAATTCGTTGTGGGTTATATGAAGAAGAAGGTGACAATACCTTATGTAACTTCCATACGAGATAGCGACAGCCCCATAACGTACGTTCTCGATACAGAATTGGACGAAAAGATGCTCATTCGTGTGGCATATCGATTGGTAAGTCGTTTTAAATATAACATACAGTTATTTCCAGAGCACATGGTATACTTGACTTGCGATATAGAAATCGGGAGTTTTTTTCTTCAGAAACTATTATGGTTTATCCACTACCGCCACTAAATTGATTACAACAAGGCGGCGACTTACTATGAACTAGAAGTTTAATAGAATAATTTTAAATGCTTACCAATTAGACAGTTTACGACCGCTTAATTAAACAGTCTTTTATTTATTCCGTATGTATTTTTTTGGGATTTTAATTACTTTCATCTATACCTCGTCCGCTCATCGTGCTTCTTGTCTGCCTTCAGCAAGTTCTTTTTCCTAACCGTGAGTATTTTCTTGTACTTGTATTTATTTTATAGTATTGGGTGACTACTGTGGTGAAGATCGACGATGAAATGCGAAATAAATTATCAAAAGATTTAGACACCACTATTCTGCTGAAGTACAACAATAGAACAGTTTGGATAAACTCGCTTGACGAACAGACCATCGTCACGAAAGTGGTCGAGGCTTTGCCACAAAATGAGCAAATTGGATTGAAGAAAATACAGGTAAAATGCATACAAATGTTGAAAAAAAAGTCAAAATAGGACGCAAGCAGATCTTGTTTAGACTTGTTAAGACTTCGGTGTCTGTCTGTCATTAAGATGTATATCAAGAATAGATAAAAAGAAGTATGTATTGATTTTTTTACAAATTGCTTTATTCTGTTGCTATTATAACAATTAATACTAGAAATAAAATACAAACAACAGTTCGAATTTGTTCGAAAATTCGACTGGCTGATTTCTTTGGTTTTGATACATTAGACGTACACTAATAATCTTCCCTAGCTAATCTATACCAATATATAAAGCTGAAGAGTTTGTTTGTTTGAACGCGCTAATCTCAGGAACTACGGGTTTGAATTGAACTTTATTTGTGTTGATTAGAGCATCAAGGCTTATAGGCTGTGACTAATAGAAGTGAAGATACAGCAGGAAATGTAAACAAAACGGGGGACATGTTTCATTTCTGTGGGTTTCAGATGCGTACCCTGCGAAAACGGTTCAAGATACCAAAAAAAAATGTGTATAAAATAATAATCCCTCTTTAAATGATCTAAAAAACGTCTAAAAAACGTGCAAGAACGACGGGAAGAGACGTGATCGACGTCGTGGCTAACATCTTAAGTTTATAGAGATGAAGGGGTTTGCAAAAACTAATTTGGATACCGAAAATAACGATTAACGCGGACGAAGTCGCTGGCACAGCTAGTATTATATATGGCTGTCTTAGATATAAGATTTAATTTAATTAATATGTTTGTTATATAGTTTGATGTGTTAATTAACGTTCAGGATATAAGAAATGAACTCCGCAATGGAGACCAGACACCGTGGGTTCTATATTTCTCAACAAAGGGAGACGATAAACTGCCTTTGTACCATCTGAAGTTTGCAACGCCTAACATGAACTTTGGTTAGTATCCTAACGTCTACTCATGTACTCCAACGTACGTCTCTAAGAAAGGAAAGAAGACTCGGTAGAAATTTAACAAACATAACATTTTTAATTTGACACTGAAAACATAAATGATTTTAATTTTAGTGGCAATGCCTTATGCTACTAAGAAAGTAAATGTGATTTTATTATTTTCATATATTTGCCAATTGAGCTGCCGTGTCGTACACGTCATCGTCGATATTTTTCAACGTATCGATACTTGCGCTTCTCACTAATCTATATATACATGTGAAAATACTAAAGTTTTGAAATATTGTTTTCAGGTGAAATAAATTGTGAGAAACTGGGCGAGTTATGTCACTCCCTGCAAGTAAATAAAGCCCCGGCTTGGGGGATCTTGAAGCCAGGTGGCGGCTACCAAAGGCTGTTCGTGGAACCGACGCCTGAGATTCTAGAAAAATGTGTTGCCGCTTATAACCTGCACACCCTCTCTGCCGCTGACTTTAAGAGGATCCTTGAGGATGGTACGGAACACATTTGCACATAAGTATTTGTAATTTTATTAGTTATGTGAATTTCTAGTTGTTGCTCATGGTTCAATTTGTAAAGCAACAGCACGGTGTGCCGTTGGTAGTGGGTTCGGGTCACGGTGGTTTTTCACTATTATTAATATCTAAGTATTCAAACATAAGCCTATAACTAATAACGAAATGATTGCAGAGGCCACCACGTGGGTGCTGATAATAGCTCCACATAAGACAACATGGGAACACATGTTCGAGCCATTTATAGAAGCCGCGATTTCCTTCAGAGAGTTAGGATTTAGTGTGAGTATCACTTATGCAAAATCCTTAGTTAGCCAACCCAGGACCTATCACAATTTAATGATTTAGAACAGGCCACTACATACAAAAGAAATGCTTAGCTTATATTAGGGTCGGTTAAATAAAACGCTCCCACCGGATTGAAATGCGAAAATAACAATACAATTTCCACTTTGACCCCACGCCGAAATACTGTTGTTATAAACATGAAACATGACGCGTTTTCAACCGTTAAAAGTGCGTTATAAACTACGCGAATAGCTATCGAGTTCGAACGTTTCTGTTACAGTTCGGTATAATTTCGTGCAGTGCGCACACGGACGATTACTGCCGAAAGGTATCTAACAAGGCGATTGTGGCCGTACAAGAGAGGGGGAAATTGCACAGGTATTGTTTATCAATACAAAGCTAAACATGATTTATTGCACACTTTGATACACAAAACACACAGATGCACAATTAAATTTTAACAACTATTTAGTGTAACGCTTAATGTGATCCCAAGTTGAAAGAAACTTAATAATCAAAACTAGACAATGTGCAAGACGACCATTACTTCTTTTACGATATCTTATTTTAATTTTTATTGTTTAATAAAGGTTTTGTCTTTGGGAAACGTCTTCTTTTTAATTAAAAATCGATTTCAGGTATCGCGGGGAAGTGGACAAAGCTGGTATTGTGGAGTTTGTCGACTTAATAAAAGACATCGATGGTGGGCTATTTTGAATTCTTATTTTTTCGGCTCGTGTATCGTGTTTATTTATGTTATAATATCAACTACGATACAATAGTTGGCGCTAGTAGTTCCAAAATATTCAAAATAAGTTACCTAATATGTCGCGTTTTAAACCATTCAATATGTTTTATATGAATGTGTACTGCTCGCCATAAAATTGCAAAGAAGCAACGATTTCACTTCTACCGAAATCGGGCTAAACTCGAAGTAAATCAGATTCAGAGGTTTTATCCTATCTTCAAGACAAGCTTATTCCTTTGGTGGACCCCATTCAAGATAACGGTCTTCACATACTGAAACACCACCATTGCTCTTTCAGACTTCAGTCTGAACGAGCAACAAGTACTGGAGATAAGCGACGTGTGGAGCCGAGAAAGCACTTGGCTGGTGGCGTTCTTTCCTCGACACTGCGGGGAAGACTGTGACGACCTTATGCACGAAATGAGAATAGTCTCAAAGCGGGTGAGTTGGGAACTGTTTCACTTACTTTGAGACTTACTTACAACCTAAATTCACTTCAAAACTTTAATATTTTTCACAGGATGGCAATATATAAATAAAAAATCGATTATACATTGTTGTTCTAACCACTTGAGCTACCGTCCACGTACCAGCACGCAACCCAGTGGATGCCAGTTCGAGTCCTGTTCGTGTCGTAATTTTTTTCAATGTATACTCGATTTTAATCTATATTATAGAAACATGTAACAAAAAAAATATTTGCTTTAAAAACATAACAAAAGAACTAAGGCAAATTAATTAACCATAATTCAAAGTTATCGTGTTATTTTACGTAAATTAAAAATCTCACGCGTCATCTTCGAATTTCTTCGACCAATTGATACATGCGTCTAATTTTAATTAAATCTTAACAATTAACTTACGTATTGTTAATTTAAAGTTACGTCCCTTAAAATTCGTCCGAGTGGGCGCCCTCTGGTGTAAGCGAAGCGAAGGCAACGGGGCCTTTTGTGCAAACGTACGTTCGCCCACCCTACGTGTTTATCCCCTGGCTTCGGGGCGACATTTTACGTAAGTCCTATTGAATAATATATATAAATATTAATTTATTTTTTAATGTGACTCAAGATGAACATAATTTTTGTTTACAGCATTCCCCTGCAGCAGCTATCCAAATCGGCTTACATTTTGGAATGGGCGCTAAACTACATAGATGATTCTGTTGTAAAAATTAACACCCGAACATTTCAAAATAAAATCCAACAGAACGACGGGTAGGTGCACAATTTTACTTTATAACATTATTATTGGTAGAGCCTACATTATGAAAAGTATTACTCTAAGACATACCAAAAAAGTTTTATAGAGTGTGATATATTTATGCATAATAAGGAGATAATCGGATGTTTCAAAGAAGTAATTCTCGAGGGCATTTGAATACATATCTTTGGTTTTCAGGGACGAAAAACCGTGGGTTGTATATTTCCATTCGCCGAGGTGCTACAGGTGCTATGAAATGTACACAGACTTTGCGATAGTAGCTCACGTAAGTACAATAGCAGACTTGTCTCGTATCGTCGCTCTATATTAAATGCGTTACCTAGCATCGCATAAAGCACGAGGAGTTCTGGTTTGAATCCTGATCCGGCGACTATAAATTGTTCTAGTCGGTCAGGGTAAAAAAATCTAAAAAAATTTGGTAAAGGACAGAGAATGGCATCACTTGATTAAAGGTGAAATATTACATGTAAGATGTGCAGTCGACTTATTTTGGCTTTAGATATCCACAAACTGAAATTAATTTTCGATATTTGTACGACCCATTTAATAATGTCGTCTTCCTGGCATAGTTCAACGTGTTTCAGAATAATTTTGAATTGATGTGAAACATGCTGAACTCGATGAAACATTATAACTATACATTGCTACCATTAGACCAACGTTAAACGGACACAGAAATGCGTCCGTCGCCTGCCTTTCATCGAATAATGGGTTTTGTATTTTAATTATTGCAGCACCTCAACAACGTGATAAACTTCGGAAAGGTGAACTGTATATCGGAGCACGCCGTCTGCCACCAGGAGTATATCACCAGTTACCCCACCATGCGCATATACCTAAACAAAAACGAGCGGCAACCGTATCGGGCGGTCGTCAACATTCCCGTCTCGGGTTATACTCAAATCTGGGACGACCTGCAGCCCCACGTGAAAGACTACAGCGAAGACATCCTAGCTAAGTTTCAAAGTTTCGACATTAAAAGCCAGTACTTAAAGGACGAATTGTAAATGTATCCACTTCTTGGTTAACAAATAGTGCAATGGGGATGTTTTCAAGCATCTCCAAATAATTAGTAGAATTAGCATAGCACTCAATCCAATTTTAGCTAAAACCTATTTAGATCTGAGATTATAGTATTTGCATTTTGTGATATTGAGTGATGCCTATGTACATTAATGTTATTTTTGACAAACGACTAGTACAATTTTGATGTATGTACTTTTAGCTTAGTATGTCATAAGTTCAACCAGTCACTAGTTACTAGATATGGAAATCTCAACAAAACCATACCAATATTGTTTATAAGATAAATATTACTAGCTTTCTAATATTCTAACATAAATTGCATTTTTATACATATACAATAATCATTGTTAATATATATTAACTAGTTCTTTGTGTCTCTATTTTAAATTATGGTAACCAAATTTAAACAAACACTTTGTGAATCTCTTATAAAATCTTACAATTTTTGTGTAAGTTAAAAATATTTGATGCAAATAGAGTATTTTTATTGCTAATTGTAAGAAACATAAAATATCAGCTTTAGAGAGAGATCTAGTTTCATTAAGGAATCAATGAATCACTGGCATCTTCACCGATAGCATCTGAAATTAAAAAAAATAATTAAAAAGAGTATATTTTTCTGGACTTACATTAAAAGTTGTGAAAAAGATACTAACTTCAATGTTTCTGTTCAACTGCGCGTCAATAACCTCCTGATCAACACTGCAAGGTAGAAAGAAATCCACAGGTTCATACGGTCCCTTGCAATCTAAAACTACTCTGTCTTCACCAATTTCCAAGTTGAGATCTTGCAATTCTACCTGTAATTTAAGAATACTGTCAGAAATAATTAAAAGTTTTGTTTACATGCAAATTGACAATAAATGAGACACCATATTTACACTAATTTCACATACAGAAACTTACAGAAGCAGGAATTTTGAATTCAGCCAAAAGATACTGTATTTCTCCTGTTGGAGGTTCTCTTCTAAGTCGGTAAGATATATCCTTCTTACACACATCCTTGACCTTTATTTCTTCAATTAAAGGTTTAATTTTTTCTTCACAATTTTTTACATCTCGGACTTGAATCCTATGAGACTGCAGATTGCCAATACTCTTTCTATTCTTAAGAATTGTAAACTTAGTCATGTCTATTTCAAACTGATATTTATCTTGCAAACCCTCAAATACTACAGTAATAAAGAATGTTTGGAAAAGATCATCTTTCTCTATTTTTGTAAAAAAGTCAGGATTAATAGCGACATCATATACTGTGGCAGGGATGCCTGACTTATCAGGATCCATTCTACCCTCACCGATACTCATTGGCACTCTATAGCTGGATGGATCCTCAGAGCTGAGAATTTGCATTAGTTCATCATTAGTAATGTCACGAGGACAAGGTATTGCATCAGTCAAGCATACATTAACAAATACTTTTTTATTGTCTGGCTTAGTAAATGTCTTAACGCAAAACCCTGTAAGGAAAAACATCTATACCATATTACTTGAATTTTAAGTCTACTGTATCCACAAAACGAAAAATGTATGACTACTATACCTGGGGTTGGTTGGACTACTTTGTAAGGATAAGTATCTTTGGGCACAAAAAGTTTATTAATTTCCTCCTCCACCGGGTTATCCTGAAACCGGAAAGTATAGAAAATAACATATAAATGCTATACATTAGACATTGAAACTGTAGTAACTACTTACCTTAACTATTCGCATGTTTTTTTCCATGATTGTCGGATCAACATCTAATGTTATTGATTTTTTAGTCATTGTTGCTATGGTTTTGACTGGTTTTATCTTTCAACCCCCACAAAAGGTTTTATATGATTACCAGTCAATTGTCTACATTGGTGTTAGTGTCAACTACTGCTACTGATAACTAAGTGTTCCACAGACAACGGTGTCTCATTAATTTGATTCATACATTATTTTCTGTGGGAAAACATCTGTTTGGACGTCGCTGTCACCGTCAATCGTCATTCGTCAAGTCGTCAATGGAATTCCGATTTCCGAAAATAGGTCGAAAGTCGAAGAGAGTGATCTTATGCGTTTTTGTAATAATTTAACTATCTTCGCTTAAATTTTTTAAATGTCTTCTCGCTTCAAATTGTTCTGATAATGTTACCTCACCTTATTTAGCGAACTCAGTATTGCAGTCGTCACATTCAGGTAAAGTAACTACCAATAAGGTAAATCGAATGATATGCCATATTTTATGAATTTGAGCCTATTATAAGTTAAAATTAAGAAGTAATTCATAACTATTTCGAAATATTGATATGTACATGAAAGGTAGACGGAAATAAAGCATATGATTGTACAAGTTTTAACGTCATTTTTTAGGAAAAAAGATAAATTTGCTTGAATGTTAAGTGTCCGCGTAACATTCTAATTTTTAGAAAAACAAAAAGTACGCTGTAGTCGTTGCAACTGTCTTATCTAGTTTTGTTATCGAATAACAATTACTGAATTATATTAAACATTTGCTCATATATTTATTCCTAAACTTTATACTTTTCAGAAAAAAAACATATGGCCATTTAGGGTAAGATGGCTGATAAACACAGCTTAAATTATGAGGTGAGAGAATTAAAATTGGGTACCAGTTTTACCAACAACAAGGCATCCCAATATCACACCATAAAATGTGAGTATTTATCCTAGATTCAAAATTGACCCTTGAACATCATTTGTATAAGTTAATGTGTAACTAAAACACTAATTATTTACTTTAGATGACTTCAAGCCTGCTTCTGTGGACGTGAATAAGATGGCAACTGTGGATGTTGGTAGTAATAACCAAGTTACTGTTACTGTGCCACACTTAGGTAAGTACATATTTATTACAAACTCTTTAACTGTACTTATCAGTTAATTATAACAATTGTTAATACGCAGACATTATTATGGTTTTCAGATGGTGCGGGTATACCTCAAACTGTTTTCAAAGGTAACCAGAGGCCATACACTAAAGAATGTGTGCTCATTATAGACCGGGATACAGGAGAAATTACACTAGAAAAATTATCAAGCAATATACAAGTTAAGAAAACTAGGTAAACAAAAAATACAGTTTTTTAACTCGATTATATTAGCTCATATACCTAGCTTAAGAATAATTTTGACTTTTATGATATATACTAATAAGGTTTATATATACAGCCAATGCATAAAACGTATTTGCTTTCAGGCAAGAATCGACTCAAAAGCCGCGACCTCTTACTCCAATAACTAGTGATCTCACCAACACTACTCAAAGATCTACATCTCGTACGCGTGTTGCTACTAACAGGCGGACTAACAATACTGGTATGAACAATACAGGTCTTGAGTATCACTCAAGACCTATTTGGCTTTGGATGATCAGAAATCTACAGACTGAAACCGTAACGCGATTTAACTTCACAGCTTTTTCATCTGTGGTTTGGATGGGAATTTCCATATTCTTACCACTCATTTTATTTCGAGATTTCCAGACAAGTCCATTAAATTTCAGGAAAAACATATTTTGAATTAGAAACATGTTGTACCTAATAATCATCAATTTTATGATTATTGGTCTTACATTGTCATTAGCCCAAGGAGCCAGTCAAAGTTCAATTTTGTACTTTCAGGTACTGGAGGTATGTCCACCCAAGTGACTCATCATCAGCGATTTAATGGTGGCGCGCCTAAAACTCAAAATAATATGGTCAGATCTCCTCCCAGGGTCAAAACGTCACCACCCCAAGCGCCGTAAGTAAAAGTTAAACCTAGTCCTTTCAAGTTGAAGTCTAGCATTAAATAGACATAAAATTTTAAATTGTTGATTTTTCAACGATAACATTTATTTATTTAATTACAGCTATTGCCATTTGCCTTAAGACTAACTTATAGCTAATAATCTATATCTAAGAACCGCATACATTTTTCTCCCTAATTTCCCCCCCCCCCACCAAATTTTTCCACATTCTGTAAGACACGGTGGCTCAATCGCTTAGAGCAATAGCACGGAACGCAGTGGATGCTGATTCGAGCCCTGCCCGTGTCGTAAATTTTTTTCGTAAAATCTAAAATGTGTTTTATTAAAATAAAGTAATTTTTCTAAATATGACTGCTTTTAATTTTTTCAGTTGGTCAGCCGGCGGTAACAGCACATTAGCGTCCCTACCGATGATCGGTCTAGATGACGCTCCAGGGGGAGCGGCGGCGAGCGAACGACACGCGCCTAGCGCTCCGCAACCGCCCCACGCAGCTCACTCGCTTCACAACCAAACGTCCCATGTTCCACAGGCCCCACACAACCCTCCCCCGATACACGCCCCCCACACCGGGTCCTACAATGCCCACCCTTCTAGGCATGTACCACCCCCTGCACCAGTACAACCATCCGTGGTAAGTCTACAAACTGTTGTTGCATTATTGAACAATTTTAAAGAACTTTGAAAGACCTATTGTCTGTAGTATACGCGTTTTGTACACATTTAAATTAAATATAATAGGATTTGGAGAACCATTTACGACGAGACAGAGGATAGCATAGACGCTTTGAGTTTTACAATAGGGACGGACACCTTCCATCTTTAGCAAAAGATTCGCAATGTCGCGTCGTAATTAAAATAAAATAAATGATTAAAAAAAAATAAGTAATATTCTTTCGCTTTAACCCGTTAAAAATATTTCATTTATAATCCAAAGACTTAATAGAGGAAATTCTTAGAGCTAACTTTAAAAATGTGTTAACATTAAGCAACTTGGTTTAGGGTTAATTATTATTTTCTACGGGGACACCCGGCAGGACGGATCATCCACGTTGTCCGCTACCATTTCACCCATTTCCCCATTTCCTCCTTGCAGAGATTTGGGTCATCCAACTCTTTAGGGTTAATTACTTGGGACTTATTAGTAGTGGATTTTCTTTGCAGCAACAGCGACAAGAAGATAGCTCCTCGAGCTCATCAAGTGATAGCGATAGCGACAGTGGAAGCGGGAGTGACAGCGATGATAACGAGCCCAGCGCTCAGCAGCCGCTGCCTAACGGTAAGCATCACCTTCCACTAACGTTTAGTCCATATTCAGAGTCGAAGCAATGTTCTTTAGATCGGCATGTATTATTTCAAATGAAATATTGTCTATTGTTTACGCGAATAATTTAAATAAAACAACGGCCTAAAACGCGATATATATTAGTTAAACTTATTTGGAAATTATATTTTTCCGCCAAATACTAACAACGGCGGAACAGATGGCGCTAGAGTAGCCGATTTTACTTTGACATAGGGACTCTTTGGTCTGTGACCAGTAGTTACAATAATTTCCAAATAAATTTAACTAATATATATATATATATATTGCTTTTGGAGTCGTTAATTTTGTTATTTAAATCACTTCAAACGGCGAGTAATTCTTTTCAGGTACCTCCACTAACCCAGCACTGCCAACCGACGTCCTCAACGACGACCTCTGCCTCTCCGAGTCCGGCAGCGACTCCGACTGACCGCAACGCATCTCTTTCTTTGCCCTTCGAGGTACTCCTCTTTAATTATAAATCCTCAGCTTCTGTACACTTTCTTGATCACAAAGTATTTAGTGCCTCTAGTTAAATATTTATACCGAATTGAAACGACAACAACTACATCTGCTCTCTACAAAGACTTGCCGGCTCAGATCTAACGTCTGCATGTGCTTAGGTTCGTATTTGCCGTAATCTGTTACTGTCTGTAATAGTTTTACAGTGTTGCTATTTCAATAATTTCTGGACATTTAAAAAAAAAACTATCATTAAGATCGCGTGTTAAGATCGTTTTCTTAATGAACATTTAATTCAGTTACGGATACGTAGATGAAATAGTTTTTACCTTTCTTGCAGTTTTTAAATTTTGTTCAACTTTTCAATGTTGCGTGGGTAACAGACAAACGTTTTAAATTAATTTATATAGTAGACTCGTAAGCACACGTACATACATGTAATGAACTCGGCGAAAGAATGTTAAGTGTTTGTGATATGTCGCTAACATTGATTATAATCAACGTGCCTCAATGAAAATATAAATAATATATTGTTTATTTTATGCCAATACGTCTATTTAGGTTTAAGCGCTTCCGTTTGGTTTCCTTGAAATGTATACACAGTTGTTAGTTTAAAATACAGCAAAGAAAGTGTATCAACACCGGTTATCAAACGTCAAAAGGTTATATATTAAATAAGTTTAAGCTTAGTTATTTTATAGTTATATGTAAATAATTAAATTTAATATAAAAATACGCGACTAGTGATGGAATATCAACAAGAACGCATAAATATTTCAATAAAAGCTACTCTTTCTACTAATTATTTGATGCGAACATTCTACAATTCCTCTGTTAAAAGTGTGCCGTCGAGCGTGATGCACCTCGTTGGTAATCCATCGCTAGCTGCGAATATAATATATAGAAATTGTTGTGCCTTTAAAAATTCTCATTTATATTATGACGAGATCGTTTATGAGGTTTGGTATTGTGATACGTCACTGTATATCATTAGTATATTTTATCGTAATAAATGTCCTCATTTCTCAATCGTTTCTTTTATATGAACCTCTTTTGCCACCTTCATTTCTGTTTTGTTCTTTGCAGTGTTGACTACTCTACGAATTACATTTTTTAGTCGTAGACCATGAATTACCACTTTCTGTAAAGTATTGCCTATTTAACGCGATTAAAAAAAACCTTTAACGGTTTAAAACGCGACTTATATTTGTTACCTTATTTACAATATATTTTAACTGCAGCCCGACGAATCGGACGCTTTGCAGCAGCCGTGGTTATAAGGGCTTGAAGATGAATGGTGTCCCTGTCCCTAGTGTCAAAGTCTAATCTGATACGCTAGCGCCATCTGTTTCCTCGTCGCTGGTACTTGAAGAAACTGGCTAGGTCCTTATAGAACTTACTCTCGGTGTCCTCTCGTTGGAACAATGTTGTAGTTCGATGTCCGCGATATGTTCTTTAATTCTGATGGAGATGCTACACTTTGGCTGATAAACCAAAAGACAGTCCCAATCCAGTTTAGTAGGCATCTTGTACATTGTTAGTAGATTTGGTACGTTTTAGGAATTGCTACTCTGCGCGCCGCTGGAAAACTGTCCACAATCTTCTTGCGCGGCTATATGGTAAGTAGGCGGGCTGAACGTGGCCTAGGTTAGGTGGATGAGATTTTTTCCATGTTTCTATTCAACTAATAGGTTTTATTAGTAAACAATAACAATGCGACCTATTTGTTGAATGATTCAGATAAAAAACTTAAGAAATATAAGATTCTCACTGTAACAAAAAACAGTATCGGAAGTAATTCCAAGCAATGTTATGACACCTATTATTCTATATGAAAAAGATATTTACAATGCTTAGATCTTACATTCAGCTTGTAATATGGAGTTTTTATACTGACCAGAATTCGATACAAATATTTCTTTGTAGTTTAACCTAAGATATTAACAATGTTTATCTTAGTTGCCATATAAATTCTTTATTATTTTGTACATTTAAATAAAACGCAAAATATACACGTGTCTCCCCGTGACCAGGGCTACTGAAAAGCATCCGAAACGTCGGGCCGTAGTAAAAATGATTTTCAAACAAGTTAAACTAATATACATCGCGGTTTCAACCGTTGAAGTGTTTTATTTAAATATATTCAAATTACTTGTGAAAGTCAAGAATCACAATTGAGTAATTAACCACAAATTACCGGAAATAAACTCGATCAAATACAATACTGGAATAGCTCAATTAAGCCTGTAATGACTTATTATTGCAATAATTGATAATTAATTACCGGCTTGAATAATCTCATCTCGGTCGAATCGTTTTACCGAACTGTCAAACTAAGTGAGAGGTAATTAAACGTTCGTGGAATTGTTACATTATTATACTTTGCCTCAACCGACGCAATTCAATTTCCTTGCAAATGCATCTAAGTTCGAACCGCTGTCTAGATGTCTATATGTTCCCGAAACAAATGGAGGTTTATTTGGCCTTAGACAATTTTACGTTTGAGCTGTCTTTTAACCAATTATGTTAATCAGAATATAGGATGGAGGATGTCTCTGACGTCCCAGTCAAAATTGCTATGCTGGCGCCATCTGTTCCGTCGAAGTTGGTATTTGGCGAAACTGGCCGGGTCCTTGCTTGCTTGAGAATTGACTTGATATATTTTAGTTAAACAAGTTACTAGTAACTAAAATATATCGCGTTTTAAACCGTTAAAGTGTTTTATTTAAATTTTGTATTACTCTCGTAATCTATAGACAGTATATAGCATGTTGCATGTTTTTTTAAAGAAAACTCAATTAACTGTAAGACATTTATTTTACTGAAAGTTTTACAAATGTCACTTAATAAAAATAATAATCCTAGTTATTATTAATACTTAACGATGGAATGAAGTAATAACTGTTGTGTAACGTAAACCCTTACATAATATGTGAGAATAGTCTTGAAAGATAACAATCATGTTAGTATGCGTTATTAAAGAAATAAATAAAAGTAATATAGTAGTAATCTTAAAAATTTATTAATCTATACAAATTGTTCCATTATTGTTTTGTTGCGGTCGTTGAAAGCATTCCATAACCACACTCGTCAGTTCCTAGTTTTGAGCTCATAGATGTCAATCTATCATCTTTGAAGTAATTTTCGATTTCCTCTAGAGATTTCCCTTTAGTTTCCGGTAATTTAAACCAAAGGTATGCCAAACACAGAAATACTATTGTTGCATTGACGGAAAATATGCCATGGTAGCCCATCGTATTCACCATGTTCGGCACGAATTTAACGGCCATAAACTGGAAAACACCAATCACTGCGCCAAAGAAAAAAATAAAAAAGCTTTTTATACTTAGTGGAATTATTTCTATCAGCAATGTTTCTAAAACGGCGTAAGGACCCGCCATCATGGTGATGAAGTAAACGGCAAAAAGCGTGACCTTTATCCAGTTGAACTTGTCATCTTTGCCGGGATGTAGATATATGACAAGTGTTAAAATTACGAGCAGAATGTTTGCTGCGATGCCGGAGGTAAAGAGTAATTTTCTTGTCTTAAATCTCTTCACTAAAGCGCAAGACATCAAAGCTCCGAGGATAAAGAATATATCGACAAAGAGCGTCTCTTTCAAAATATCCGCATCGCCGGTGATGTCTTTTAAGATCGTGATGGCTAGAGTGCTAAAAAGCACTCGGCCGCCCGCTACTCTGTAAATATTGACGACGGTATTCAAAATGCTAATTCTCCAAAAGTACTTGTGCTTTATGGCGAAAGAAATTTTAGAAATAATCAACATCAATTCGAATCGATGTTTCCTAATTTTTCTTTGATTGTTTCTTTCGGTGGCGATAAGTAAAGATAACTCTTCTTTTGTGACATCGTTAGTGACGTGCAGCGCATGAAACGCTCTCGTGCATTCTTCAAACCTCCCCTTCGATGCGAGCCAAGCGGGACTCTCCACCCAGAAGTACGGCACTGCGACGGCCAACGACGAAGGGACGACGCCTATCAGGGCGACGGTTCTCCAATGCACCAATAAACTGAGCATGTGTCCCAGGCCAGTTCCGATCAGCGATCCCACAGATGCTATAAGATTCAAGCAGAGAGATCTTATATTCGGCGATGAATATTCACCGACACAGATGTACGTCAGCATCAGAACTCCTCCGTAAGAAACTCCCAGCACGATCCGCGACAGCAGCAACGTGACCATGTCCTTCGCGAAAAATACGACTATCCAAGAGGCAAGAACGGGAATATTTAGTATTATTAATGATTTTCTTCTGCCGAGTATTTCTGTCAGAATCGCGACTATGGCGAAACCACAGAAGCACGTAATATTTGCCGATGATGCTGAAACAGGGGCAAACTTTGACATACGATTTAATATTGAATTTTATCTTCTAGTAGATACAGTGGTTAAATTATTCACCAATCCAAAAAAGTTCATCTTCAGTGATAGACATTGTCGTGTTTTCGGTCCGAAGTACGTCTATCATACCCGACGTCTGACCAAAAATATATCCATCGGAAATACTGCTCAGCATTAATCCAACGAAAACGAGTATCTGAAAGGATAATGATGGGGGAAGCTTTAAACTTTGTCTACGTATTAAGTTATATGATTCATTGTAAAGAACTGTATAAAAAATATTAATGTATATTTTTTTGAATTAAATTATTACATATTATGTATTTGCTGTTTAAATTTATATCGACAATGTCAGCTGGAACCGACTTATCCACACGTGCAATAGATCTTAGAATACATTTAAGAGCTACAAGGATTATTCTATTAAATTAAAAATATAACGTGTCATAATTGCTTGGTGATATTGGGTGAAATATTTGTCATTTTATATATTCTAGTTATTTAGAAGTCTAAAAGGTACCTGATGTAATGTCTGCTTTTGCATCGTTTCAGTTTAGCACTTGCAGATGCTCTAATGTAGTACCAACACTTAATTTCGCGACTTCACTATAACTACTCGTAACCAAACGACGAATGTGCTTTCGTTTGTAGCAACAAGTGTCTTATATTGGTTCAAGCGCAAATAGAATTGAGTTATTTCTAATGAGACCTAAAGAAGGTCGTGATATATGATATTAAATAATCTATATAACGTAACACGTTTAAGGTAACTATTTTATATAATAAATAAATGTATCATACAATATATTGACAAATTGTTAATTATCACACCATGTCTTTGTCATTCCATAATAGACAGAGTATAGAATTACCTCGTCACTTAAACGAAACGAAGGAAATCAAAACTATAAGCACAAAATAGGATATTGACACATCCGCGGCTGCATTCGCGTGAAAACTGAACTGATGTTAATAATTGCAGTTCATATATTTACAAAGCAAGGGCGCCTGCGCGCGTAGTTTCTGCCATTGGTCTTCTCTGAAGATTAAATTGTTTAATAGCTCAATTGATTTGATTGTCAAATATAATTTGCTTTCAATTACCTGGACTAAAATATACATTCGAGAATAAAATCTTGATTTAATAATCATAATTTGCTATTTATTTACGTTGTTATCCTTTGCAAATTCCCCCCCTAACTGGTAAACGACATCGTCTGCGTAGAATAGTTATTTCGGACATCCAAATTTGTTTTTGCAAGCCTCCTTCTTATCTTAAGTTGTTACTCACGACGTCGGTCGCGTCCTGACGTTCTTGCAAGTTAATCTTAAAAGATACACATATTAAAGTGTCGCGGACTTTTTTTTGATTCTTTAAAGAAGAATTCTTTCGTTAATATTTTTTGGGTATATTGAACCATTTTTGCAGCGTTACGGATTGGAAATCCCCTAAGGTGAATAATTTTCCCCATTTCCCGCTGTTTCTTCGCTCCTATTAGTCGCATCGTGATGTGTTATAGCCTATAGCCTTCCTTGATTCCCTTAATCCGCTTTATTATATTAGTATAGATGTAATAAGTAATAAGAGCGTCTAAGAATTGCTGTGAGTGGGAGGAGATGCCCATGTTACTGTACTAATGTGCCATGTTTTTAAAAAGTTTAACAAATATTGACACTTAGAATATTCACCCAAGATCGAGCGGCCTAACTATATCCGTTATTTTTACTTTTCAAATTAAAAATCATGAATAGATGAGCTCTTAACCTAACTTAAGCTAAAATTTGTAAAATTGTATGTAACATCATCATTGCATAAACGTATTGTTGTTAGCCTCAAATGAGCGTGACTCAAATCACAAGTGCTAAATATTCGTTTATTGTGCGTCAGTTCACGTGACCGATTAAAACAGAGTTTATGGAAAAAGTTTTATTTTATAAAAAAATTACAATGTACAATTTTAACCTAACACATCCCAAGTTCTTAGAACATAATTAAACAATTAAACATAATTGATTCACTTTAAAATTATATTATTATTGAGACTTTCGAGGGAATTACACCTAGTTGTGCGGTAAAGAGTACATTTTTTCATGGCTTGGGCACACCTAAAGCAGTTGCAGTGCGGTAGCACGTTTACGTTTCCGTCTACGTTTGTAAATAATGTAGTTATATGAGGGACGACACACCGAACAAACGCGGGCCCGCTGAACCTAACTGCTGCGCTACCGCGCCGAGCACACGCTGCTCTTACACAAAACACTTTGACCGCCGCAGTTAGCACGCGTTGTATACTACGTCCGCCATTAGACTGTTCACACCAGAGCAGATGAGCGGGGCAGGCGCAGCGCAGTTGCTAAACGGTTGTAATTTTTTACAAATTTATCATGAAACCAAATGAAAAATTGATGGAGTTGGTAAATGTTTATATGATAATGAAGTAAGTAAATTTGAGATCTTTATTACGACCTAAGGAGTAGTAGTAGTTTACTTAGTATGGCGATCGATACGACACACCTAGCGCAGTTATAAAGCAGGAACCGCACTTAAACTGCTTTCAAACTGCTCATGTTTTTGGTGTGACATCAACCGTGGCGCAACTGACCTGCGCTGCAACGGTGCTGCGCCTGCCCTGCTTTTGGTGTGCCCAAGCCTTTAAGGGACATGTAAACAAATTAAATAGTTTTCGTTAATAGATTTTAAAGCGATATAAATAGTAAAGATACAATTACAGCGAAACAATTTAATACCCACTCAAAACAGTAGATATTATTTATGGAATCATTTGATCATAATTGTGAATTTGCGACTAGATTGTTTTATACATTCTTTCTTCTATACATATCTGTCATGTTCTGAGAAAAATCATAATTTAATGGCTTGTTATTCTCTCTGTCCCATTTATACAATAGTATCGTCTGCCTGTGTCCTGGCAATGCCTAACAATTCTTTCATTTGCTCTTGCTGCAGGATATTACTAGTTTCTAAGTTATCATTCTTAAAGAACAATTCGATTTCTTGCAAGGTTCTGCCTTTGGTTTCCGGTGCATAGAACCACATGTAAGCGAGACATAAAAATATGACACTGGCATTAATGAAGAAAACTCCATAGTACCCGATAATGATGAACATAGCCGGGGTGAATTTTATTACTAGGAATTGAATTATTCCGGTGATGATGCCCATTGAGAAAATCAAGGTCGTCTTCAATTCCAAAGGGTTTATCTCCGTTAGGGCCGATTCTAACACCGGATACGGCCCGGCGCCCACTATCACCAAATAAGACGCGAGAAGTAAGACTTTCACCCAATTGAAGGTGTCGTCTTTGTCGGGCTTCAAGAAGAGGACGAGGCCGAAAGCGATGAGGCAAAGATTGGCTATGAGCCCCGAGGAGAATAACAGTTGCCTCATCTTGAGCCGTTGCAAGAGAAGGCAAGACAGGGCGGCGCCCAACACTGCGAAGCCATTGGTCACCAGCGTGAACAACAGAATCTCAGACGTACCCGTGATGTCCTGCAGTATCGTTATGGCTAACGTACTGAACAATATTCGTCCGGCGAACACTCTGTATATATTAATGATCAGCGATAAGACAAAGATTTTCCAGAAATACCGTTGTTTTAAAGCGTTCTTAATAATTTTAAACAATATCGGCGTTTTTCCGGTCTGTTGCGCGTATTGTTTCTTCTTTTCCTTCTCGACGGCGAGCAGAAGCTTCAATTCCTTTTCGGCCGGTTCCCCCGGAGTGCGTAGAGCTCTGAACGCTTTCTCGCATTCCTCAAATCGGCCTTTCCCGGCCAACCACATCGGGCTCTCTACCCAGAAGCAAGGTATGATTGCCGATAGAAAAGATGGGATCAATCCGACGAGGGCGACGTGCCTCCAGTCCATCAATACGCTCAACGTGTGCCCGAACATGGTCCCCAACAAAGAGCCAACGCAGACGAGCATGTTGAAAGACAAGAAGCGAATGCTCGGCGACATGTATTCCCCTATGTTAATGTAACTGATAAATAGGATTCCGCCGTACGATATTCCCGCTAGAAATCTGGAAATGAGTAAAGTGGTTTTGTCTTGAGCCAGGTACGTCAATATCCAGGATATTAAGCCGGGAATGGTCGCGACGGTTACGCATCTCTTCCTCCCGAATATCTCCGTCACCACTCCCACTAGTACGAAACCGCAAAAGCAAGTGACGTTAATTGTCGAAGCTGCAACGGAAACGATAAAGAAAATAAAAGAATGAATATATTTTTAAGTTCGAAATCATTACTGATGCCGGCAGGGCTCGTATCAGTTTTAATCATCGGTAAATCTTTAATAAATTCTATAAAATATATAATATGAAAAATAATAAAAAAATCTTGATAAAATAAGATCTTCATCAGTCGCTTCCTGATTGGAAAAACTGACGTGGTTCTGTAACTACTAGAGATTTAAAAACGCTTCGCAGACTATGTAATAGTTAACTAGACGATATTATTTCTTTTATATAAAATTTCATTATTTAATATAATGTAAATACAATATCATTATTTCTCTTAAAATAGAGATTTATTGACTCGTCCAATAAGTTATTCCTACAATTTTATGATTGTTTATGTATACACATTTATGTTTAAAACGGTTAATAAGCATACTATCCTAACGATAATCAACTGTCACTGTATCTTCGTTTGTAATGTTAAGCGGCGTAGTCCTACGCGAGCTTCAGCAAGAGAAACAAATGACATTTAATTAATTAAAGTGTTTATGTATGTGTACAGAACTCGTAGTAACTAACATTCTTTTAATAATGTCAGTAATTATTACTAAACTATTTATTTAATATGATAGCAAACGTTCGAACGAGGATTCCAGTGTATTAATAATATTAAAACAGTTTTTTTACTATTAAGTAATATTTAATTGCAGTTATACAATTTATTTACGCACTGTTACTTGAAGTTATGTAACAGTGGATCATGACATTTTTTTTATATCAATGAATAATTTTTTATTATGTAAGATATCGTAGTTGAAATTTACACGTGTTAGGTGTCAAATATCAAAACATATCTCAATCAAATATCAAAATAAGTCTATTACGCAGGTAACTTAATACGTGAAAAATATTTGTATTATGTATACATAATTAGAGCCTTTGTTTTACAGCTAAATTATAACCTCTTATATGATAAATGAGGTTTATTCACATATAAAGCAATTTGCATAAATGCGTCGTTGAAACGTGAGATACAATAATAGTCCAGTCACCTTAGGGTTTCACCGGAATTTCGGAATCGGAGATAATAAGCTGGAAATCCAGACACAGCTTTATTTTGGCGTTCTAAAACTTGACTGAAAAGTCTCATATTATGATCTCGTGTCTGCGTCGATAGTTATTCGAGGTCAAAGATCGCGAAAATCAGTTTATTTTTTAACTATCTCTCTTTCTATCGCTCCAATCACTTTCACACCTATTATAAAAATTTCCCACAACTTTTGTCTGAACTGATTTTCGATACGCCCAACCCTTTACAAGATACACCGCGGAGGGCATCTAGCGCTCACACAAAAGCTGTAATAGAAGGTCAACCGTCCAACTCTAGTAATGTCATATACAGTTACAAAATTATCAATATATTATATAAAAATATGTTATATATATAATAAATGTTAAATAGAAAAAAATATGTTAAATATTTACTCTTTAATTTTTAAAGATAAAACCTGGAAAAGGCAATTTTAAAACGAGGTATACTCTTCAAAAAGCTTTGACAAATATCCCCTTTCTAAGAAACATATCCTATTTCTTGCATTTAGTGGTTGTGATACAACTTCTGCGTTGTTTAATAAAGGGACAAAAACTTGTGTAAAATCACTGCAAAAGCTTGCTTCTTTCGACGAACTGGCTCAAGTTTTTCTACAGGAAAACTGCCCTGTGCGCAACTATACGAAAATGGAGGACGCATCTTACTAGCAATATATCTGATTTCGAATGACTATCGACGCAACGCCAAAATAAAGCTGTGTCTGAATTTTCAGCTTATTATCTCCGATTCCGAGGTTGCGAGGATCCATTTATTAGTTTGGAAAACCGAGAGACAAAAATGTATATACATATATCTTCGTATTACCCTTGTTATATTTTACTTTGAATAATGAATTCCTCATTCAACTTAGAACTTTTAAGAATCCAGAAATAATTATTACCTATCCAGGAGAGATCGTCGTCCGTTAGCGTAATTGTACTCCTTCCATTGTGAAGTGCGTCTAACATTCCAGACATTTGTCCAAAAATGAATCCATCGGATACACTGCTCAGTGCTATGCCGGCTACAACGAGCGTCTAAAAATGGTTTTTTTAATAGTAAAAATTACTATAGTTCGCGTTATACACCATGTGAAGTGAAATGTTACAGATATTATCGTAACCCTTTCGCGCTCCAAGGAAATATTTTGCCCTTCTACAAAAATCGTAATCGATTATTTAATTATTGTTGAATCGATTTTTTTAAATGTACCTATGTTAAAATAAAAATACCTGCTTTGTTTTCCTAGTGATAATCTCCTACTTTACACAAAATAGCTAAAATATTGTGTTGTATTCGCATATCTAGTATCAGCCATCTTATGATCTCGTAAGGGTTAAATAGCTTTTAATTTGCTATCGCTGTTCTTGAAATAGACAGCGAAATCTTGGTAAAAGGCTTTTAAACTCTTGGGTAAGGCTAGTTAGTTGAAATTTACAAAAAGATCGTATTGTATGTACTTTAGTACATCATCACACAAGTTATGTATCAAGTTGTAAGTCTATCAAACGAATGAACTAAGGTAAAACATCTAATGTTCAAGTTCAAATATCAGACCAAAAAGCAGAAAAATGGATCCTACTCCCTCTAAAGCAACTCTACTACAATATTACTCCGTTAAGGTAAGCGGAATAAAGAACGATATATTACCGTATTGTTCTTGTTACTTGTTCTAAATTATTAGCGGCCGGTCTCTTATTTAATTGAAAAACTAAAAATACTCGATGGATCCTCAAATTAAACTTAATTGGTTACTTAAAAAATAATAAAAATCTCAAGTCATTATTACAAAAATGTGTTAAGTGACTAATAATGACTATAAAGTACCTGTTGCATTAGGTGCCCAGCGATCATTTTGGCTGATTCGGAACAAGAAAAATAACTTTTCTACTAAAACATTTTCCGCCTGCTCCGTTGTGCCTTCGCTGATTCGCAGTATATCGCATGTACTGCGTTTGCCACTAACACAATTGCACTGAGGCGATGCTGCACTGGTCTTTTTATTTGAGGAGAGTTGATTTCTATTTCATCGATTCATCGCTTAGTGCGATTTCCTGCTCAAATGATCACCCGCTAATTAATCAAAACGACGGAAATGATTTCTTATAATTAAATAAATACTGATTTTTGCGTTCGGTTGTGGTTTAGGGTTCACATGGTAAAAGCGGATCCTAATTACTAAGACTTCGCTGTTTTTCACCAAGCTGCATCTTAAGAACGGCGCTGCTTCACAGTTTACATTCTTACGAAGTATGTGTTTTATTGCTGCTGTAACAACATGGGGGCTTCTATATCAAAAGTCCCTTCTTTGTCTTATTTTGCTAATTTGCCTAAGTACTCATGCGATATAAAAAATAAACTAAATTGTATACTTTATTGGTTTATACAAAATAATATATATAAAAAAGCATTTTTGTGGTTTTAGTTGTTATGTTTTTTTTCTTCTACTACATGTGTCTTATATGAAAATCGGCGTTGTGCCCTCTTCCAGGTACAACGAAACCTGAGTGGTGTCCCTCCACATGCATCTATTACCATTATTCATTGTCATTAAATTTTTGTGTGTGGGATTAAATGATTTGATTTGATTTGAAAAGGCATAATACAATAAATTTTATTATCAATTATTTAAAAAGCATGTTAGTTGGGTTGAAAGACATGTAACGATGTTAAACATTTACGATGATTATATTAAACTAAAAAATAAATGAAACGCTGCATTTTAAAGTTTTGTTGACTTTGCTTAGGTATACGTAGCACTAAATGTGATTGCGTGGCATTCTCTGTTTCCGTCCACTCTTGCGTTAGCTATTTTGTATCACTATACTATCCAATGATATCCTTTAATTTTGTTTTACTATTGTCTTAACAATAACAAGTATTTATTATTTTCTTGTTTTCGATTTTCCCAAGAAAAACTTAATTAAAAACCTATTTCTTAAAAATTGCAATTAGTAGTCGCCATACATACGTACTTGTATTCGGTTAGCATGCTTAAGCGCATGTCATTAAAATCATCTTTATGGACGTGAAAAATGTAATTGCATAAATTTGTAAGTAAACTGCAAAATAGAGACATTATTAGCCGGGAATCCCCTGCGGGTGGTCACTGCTACGCGTCACGGCATGAAACAAAACTGGAAAAAAAAAGGTTTGGACTCTTTCTGACCCCTACTTAAAGCGTTTGCATTCCTGAAGGTTGCTCAAAATCTGCCTCATTTACAAATTACTTAAGACACTGTACAACTCATTAGATAATTAATTGCTAACCCAGGTTCGATTTAATAATCATAAGATATACATATCAAGTAAAACACATACGCGAAATATGGTTATGGTATATAGATACCATTTAAAATAGTTTAAATATTCTTTCACCAATTGATAGCTAAGATAGCCCCAAGTTCTATAGGCGACGTATATACCCCACGGGCGAAGCCGGGGCAGACCGCTAGTAATTAATAAGTTGTGTTTCCTGTTTAAACATGTCTCTCTAGCTAAATGTAAAATATAATTAAAAAGAAATTTGTTCCTATAAAAGCGGCGGTAGAAAATCATTAAGAATCAAGTTTCAAGACACCTAACCAGTTGTCTCATGAAGACGAAAATCTTGTTAAAACATCAAAAATTGTTATGTTAGTCATAAAGCTTTAAAACTTTTAAACTTTCAAGAAGATCAAGTAGAGGTGCTCCCCAAAAATAAAGGAAAATATATCTCATTTTCAAAAGTTTTAAAAATAAACAATCACAGTGTAACTATTCGATTCGTAGATTCATTAAAATTTTTACCAAGTAGTTTAGATACCTTGGCTAAAAATTTAAAAAGTAATGAATTTAGAGAGCTATCCAAATGCTTCCCAAACATAGAAGATTTTAAACGGTTAACGAAGAAAGGTATATATCCATATGAATTCATAAAAAATGGAATGGACTTGGAAAATATTGAAAAGCGTGTTAATGTCAAACTGTTAATTCATTGGGAAAATAAGGGTAAAGTATTGGGGGCACGGGATTCGATAGCTCAACCTCATTGTCATAGTCTTTTTGTGTTTTCAGAAAATCTTGTAGCCATACAGTTAAATAAAACAAAACTTATCTATAATAAACCCATCTATTTAGGATTTTGTATTTTGGACATGTCAAAAACATTGATGTATGATTTTCACTACAATTACAAGGAAGATAAATTTAAATCAAATGTAAAATGATTGTAGACAGATACTGATAGTTTAATTTACAAAATAGAAACAAAGAATTTTTATGATGACATAAAACCGGATATTTCAAAATACTTTGATACTTCAGAAGCCGATCCCTACTACTACATATCAATACTACATTGCATATTGTTGTTGTCAAAGCATTGCGCAATCACTGCAAGTTGCAAGTTATTTTCTAGGAATGAACCGAAAATGGATTCTTTAAATAACACTTGTAATTATTGAGTGCTGATTATATAGACAATGGCCAACTATTATAGCAAGGTACCAGCGTGCGTTAAAGTTATACTTATAACTTAAATAACTTTTACAATAAATTGCATAAAATACCAAAAAACGTAAGGCGAGAGTTAAAACATACGTCACTTCGTAAATATTGGAAAATCACTCGGAAAGTAATTGAAAAATCGGAGTAATTATTTCACGTATACGTTTTGTTTGTAGTAGAGGAAAATACAATTCGTGAACAGTCCCTTGTGCTTAACGCCGATGAATCGACATCGTTAGCTCTATTTGTACACATATTATTAATAAAATAAAATATATTGACATATATGACAATATATTAACTTTCAACTAAAGAGGTGTGAATTAAAGGCCGACATTGAGACAAGTGGAGTCAGTGGAAAAAACAGCTACGTGTTGATTATACTAACATTTACATTACTTAACATTTCATTAACCCTTATTGATTACTAATTTTGTAAACATCTTAAAGTACATATAAAAATAAGTTTACGATATGATTGAACACGAGTTACAAGGGAATAAACTCGAAGTAAGCTTGCGCTTGCAACTCTGTAAAAACGATGTCATTTGACGTCTTTTAATCGAAAACATGAAACTGATTATTCGGCATTTACTTCCACCATCTACCACAATACAGGATGGCGGTACCGACGACTTGTGCATTAATGTGTCGAACATCGTTCACGTAAGTCACCGCTTTTTAGTTTCAGATTGCACTTAGGCAGGTCGCTTAAAAAGTGCATGTTTAAAATCGACATTGTAACAAATAAATTAATCAGTAAGAACATGCAGGGCAGAACAATTCAACAGGTATGTATGAAGCTTCAACAATATTATATTACGATGTAATAAAACACGGATTATCCCTTCTCGCTTAATTTAAATTACTTATATTGTAGTGGTTTTAATTACTTTTAGTGAGGAAGTGTTTTCCAATATTTCACAACTTTCTTTTAATCTGTGTAACAGTAATTACTTGTTTATAAATAAAGCATCGTTCCTTATTTTGCTTTTGCTAACTTTGATTGAAATTGTTATTTGGACTGTTTTACAAAAAAAAAATATGACAGAATAGACAGATATGGTATATATATAATATCTCGACAGATTAGATATTCGGAAATCCACCGACTGAAAACAAAACGTTATACTTTTATACTTTACGGCTTTTCGAACTGTTGACGGTGGTTCGGGACTTGACGCAATTTTCGGTATTCTTATAGCCCATTTTGTTAGCTAGATTTCCAGATGAAGGGGCGGGAGTGGAAACCACGAACCGTCGATTATTATTACTAGCCATACAATGTTACCGTTAGACCAATAGATATTGATACAAGTTTATTGTTATTATTGTTCAATGAGGGTAAATAAAAACTTATAACAAAATCGTGTGTAGTCTACATAGGTTGCAATCGGTTTCGAATGTTGTTGTAACCCGTGCGATTTGTTGTGCTTTCAGGCTGGGAAAATAGTTGAAAATACTGTTTAAGTCTAGTGTAGTAAAGGAACTTCTAGGCGAACGGAAACTACAGTTTTTCTCTCTCGACCTATGTTTTTTCAGACAACTCAGAATTGTGACTCGATTTTTTTAAATAATTACGAGAGAAAAAAAGTAGTGTTTTAATTAAAATGTTTGCTATAAGAAATAAAGAGAGTACATTTAATTTTAAAAAGTCTCTCACTTTTTTACATCACTCCACTCAGTTTTCGATAATTGTACCCTTCTATTATACTATAAGTAATGCGAAAAATGTGACGCACTAAAGTGTAATAATAATTTAAAACCACAACGGAATGGATTGATTATTATAAAACTCCATCTGTGTCAACAGACCCTAACAATGATCACGTATCACGTTCGACCTTTCAGTGAAAGAGGAGGATTTCCTAGTTTAATTCAAATGAGAATAACCTATAACTATAAATATTTTTTAGATCCTCATTACTGTAGGATTGACCCTATGCAATATCACTGATGGATTCATATTTGGCCAAATGTCCGGAATGCTCGACGCTCTCACGAGGGATGACGCCTCGGTGAAACTGACCGTTGGCGAAATCTCCTTAATTGGTATGTGTTTTTTATGTTAAAGAGGACAGACGAGCTCGTTTAGTGGAAGGTGAATACCCCAGCGACATGACGTCCTAATTTAGCTTTGGATATTCGGAAATCCACAGGCTGAAAGCGAAACATAATAAAACTTCACGTCTTTTTAATCTGTGCATCCAGACGAAGTCCAACACGTTTGAGAAAGATTAGACACATGTGGTACCCGTTGGGGATCGAACCACGTACCATTGATTAGTTCTTCTATATGATAAAGAAATGTGTGGCCTTAGGCCATAGTCTAGCTGTATTCATTTTCTTTTCAGCGGCGATAATTAACGTCACGTGCATCTGTGGCTTCGCCGTCGTCGGCGTGGCCACCGAGATTTTCGGACGGCGCCGCGCGATCTCAATCATCACATCACCTGTAATTCTTTGCTGGATTGTAGTTTACTTCGTAGAAGACAAAACCACGTTATTGTTGACTAGAGTGCTCGTCGGCGTCTCTTACGGGGGTATCCTTATAATAAGCAAAGTCTCTATAGGAGAGTACATAACACCCAAGAAACGATCGCTGTATGTAAACGTCATCGCTAGCGGGGGACAATTAATGGGCACGACTCTAGGACACCTCCTGAGTCTCGCGATGAACTGGAGAAATGTAGCTCTCATAGGATTGGTTCCCACTGCGTTGTCCTGTATTTTACCCTTTTTCTGGGTCGAGAGTCCCTCGTGGCTGGCTTCTAAAGGACGCTATGAGGAATGTGAGAGAGCCTTCAGGGCGTTACACGTTCTGGATGAAGATAGCGAGAAAGAATTACGACTCTTAATCGCTTTAGAGAAACGTAAAGAAAGCGTGGTTAACGTCGATAGATCATATATGGCACCGATAAAAAAAATTATAAAAGCTAGTAGACAGAAATATTTTTGGAAAGTAATTTTATTAAGTATTATTATAAACGTGTATCGTATTGCCGCGGGCCGCGTGTTGTTTAGTACTTTAGCTCTAAGCATTTTCCGAGATTTTACAGGCTACTCGAACTTGTGGGGAATCACATTACTCGTGGACGGCTTAGGTATTTTTGGGGCTTTGAATTCGTGTATTTTAGTTAGCGTTTTTAATAAATTGCGCACTTTGATATTTGTCTTTGGTTCATTGGGAAATTTTATTCTTATGTTTCTTAGCGGCGTTTGCTACTTCACGGAAAATAAGAGCGAAGACAACACTATTGTTTGGGTCAAAGCGAGTTTATTAGCATTATATTTCTTATTTGTTAACTCGGGTGCGTATCCCGTATTGGAAACTTTACTCTCCGAAATATATCCACTCGAAGCCAAGACATTTTGCATATTTATTGTCGGAGCTATCGCGGGCGTGTTACAATTCTTAACAATAAAATCGGCTCCGGAAATGTTTAAAAATATCGGCTACGACGGTACATTCTTCTTATTTTCTGTTATAATATTCATGTGTATCGCTTATTTGTGGAAATTTATGCCCGAAACAAAGGGGGAGACACTGCAAGACATTGAAATGTTTTTTAAAGCAGATTATCTACCCAGTGAGGAGCATAAGGAAGACACTGTCTGCGATTCTATGATCAATAAAGAGTTTATGCCTAGCGTTGATTTTAAACAGGAAGATAAATAAGAGCCGAATTTAATAACATAAGCTGCCTTAAAATTAATATTCAGCTGCATTCAATTAACCAATTAAATGCAGCTGAATATTAATTTTAAGGCAAGTGAAATACAAAAAAGGGATCCATATATGTAATTTTTATAATCTTTTTCCGATTCATATAGTACCTTATATAAAGTACCTTATCCTGTGCTTTATCCTATAGTGTATTTTTTCTAATTTAGCAAAAGATCACAACAAATATGGCGTATTTCAAACTTTAAAGAACTAATGGAGCCCTTTTATAGAGTGTAGTCGATGCCACGGATGACACATGTCTGAAAAAGTATACATTACTAGCTACGCCCGCGACTTCGTCCGCGTGGAATAGTGACTTGTGGTAGAATTTTTAATTATTTAGGTTGTTTATTAATTAATGTAAGGGCGCATTTAGGGCAGCCAATCTATGTTGTAAGTGCTACTTTGCCGCAACACTTTCACCTCACATCACTACTACTCTAACTCCCACTCCTATTCCCAAAAATCCAAAGAAGAAAGTTTCATTGCTGTAGCTTCAAAAACCACGAATTTCCATACAAACTTTCATTCCCTTTTTCAACCCCTATCAACCCTTATTTGACAATAAAAAGTCTCTCTCATTGAAATATGTATTTACCAAATTTCATTTAAATCAGTTTAGTAGTTTCGGAGTTAAAGCCGGACAGACAGACAAACAGACAGAGTTATTTTCGCATTTATAATATTATTAAAATCTATAATTTATTTAAATAAAAATGTGGCCGATCGAAAATATGGATAACACGGTTTGATTTTGTTCGGCTTTTCTATCAATTTGTTAAATGTAAAAAAAGTAGTTATAGTGACCTAACTACAATAGTTACACATGCTCTTGCGATGTTTTTTGTAAATATTGATGTATTCTATAATATTGTCGAACGATTTGGGTCCTATTTAAAATTTTTCGCTTTTTAAATTGTATGGTGCCTCCATGTAAAAAATAATAAAGTTTTCTAATTTTTTGTCCTATCATTAATACTCTTCGCAGCGTATGCGATGAAAGACATTTTATGGCTATTTTTTTTACACCTCTCGTTGCTTTTAATATAAATTTCTAAAGATTTCTATCGTAATCTAGTACTAAGTATATTATTTTACTCAATGATAGCTGTCTAATGAAAAAATCATTATTAAAATCGGCCCAGTACTTTTTCAGTTTATCAGTTACATACAAAAATACAAATCATTCCTCTTTATAATATTAGTGTAGATAGCTCTTACCCACGATATTCGTATCCCGTCGTACGCGTCCCGTCGTTCGGGTCGTTCATGCAAGTTAATCTTAAAAGATAGACATATAGCGTCGCGGACTTTTTTTTAGATCATTTAAAGGGAAATCATTCTTTCATACACATTTTTTATTCCTCAATTATATGTATTTTCTGTGGTGTGTTTATAAATAATAAAGCAATAATAAATAAATAAAAAAAAAAAATTTTTAGGTATCTTGAACCGTTTTCGCAGCGTACGCATCTGAAACCTACAGAGACGAAGAATTTCCCCCGTTTTGTTCATATTTCTCGCTGCATCTTCGCTCCTATTAGTCACATCGCTATGTGTTATATATATGTATATGTATATGTTATGCCTATAACCAACACAAAAGAAATTTTTAATCCGAACCCTTCTGAGATTTAGCGCGTTCAAACAGACAAACTCTTCAGCTTTAAATATATATATCGCACCCCTAGATGAAAACATCACTAACTCAAAAAATACTTAAATTGAGTTAGTGGCGTTTTCAAAATCCCGCCATGAATACCTACACGGAGTTCAAACTCCAGTAACGCTAACTTCGACCGTTGAAAAAAAAATTCGAAAAAATTAAAAAAAAATTCCGCCGAAAATTTCAACACAACTAATTAAAGAAATTAGTTTTCTTTTTAACTTTTGTGACAATAGCATTAAAAAGTAGGTCATTAAAAAGGCTCTAGAACTTTACCTATCATAATAATTATTAGTATACTCGATATCTTTAGTAAATACTCCGAAAACAGTTTTTAGTCATTTCTGAAAAAAATGTTTTTGAATTGCCGGAGTTTTCACCTAGGGGTGCGATATATTTATAGATATAGATGTATGGGCCAAACAATCTAAATATTCAAAATCATTTTGTAACGCTTTTTAGCGATCGTGCATGAGTGGGACTTCAACCTTCTATTGTAAAAGTATGTTTCAAAAAATCTTTACGTAAATGTCAAACTAAAGCAATTTAATCTGTGCATTAGCGTAAATTCATTTTTAGGATTTTTATTAGTATTGGCATAAATAGTGGTTTTTAGTTTTTACTAAGTGAATTTGAGGTAGTTCAATATATAATCCAGTGCCTCAAAGTGTTTTAGTGTGTCGCGCTGTCGTCTAAATTGTGTGTTTGTTTACCAAAAATGCCAAGCAAGTAAAAATACACATCAATTTTTGTGTCCAGGGGTTTTTTTTAGCAAACTAAATAGCTATTCCGCCGCTATTAACTGTAGTTACATCAATAGTAAGTATGCATTTTTTAAATTTATGCTATAACAAACTACATTTTAAGTATTGTTATTAACTTAGATTTTCCACATTTACTATTTACATCTGTGCCTTCAACTAATATCTGCACTGTCAACCTTTTTATAGTAAATTGTCATTTTTGACAAACGAAAGCAAATAATGTATCTTGTGTTTGCTGAATGCGAGTTATTTTATTTACATATTATGTATTTCGTTTTCAGATTATTCGCATGTGTTTGGTATTAAGTAAACTAATGTATTCATTTATCTACGTAATAAAATGACTTTATCACATAATCGAACAGAAAGCAGCTAAAGAACGCGTGTTTACCAATATGTCTACGCTAACTTCTACGGCTTTTAAAAATCATTCAAAAAAAGTGAATAGTAGTAGAGATCGAGATAAAACCAAGTCAACAGCTTCTGAATCCGGTGGATCTAGTCAATGCGATACGCCACCGTTAGTAGAGAAGGTATGCATTCAATTATAAACAATTGCTATATTCAATTTCTAAACAGAAATTACTTTGTAACTCAAAAATGATTAGCGCAAAAATACGTATTCTGTACAAATAACTCTTTAGTTTTGTTAATTTTTACTGCTAGTATGTAAAGACATATTTAAAAATCATATATTTTAGGAAGCATGTACATCACAAGGTAAATTTGCTGGTATTGGTGCGGACTCAGTACAATGTATGGCTGAACAAATTGCTGTTGAGCTTAATTCTGAAGCTGCTGTAAATCTTGCTGAAGATATTAGCTATAAACTTCGGCAAACTATAAGTGTAAGTGTTACAAATATTTACTATTATATACAAAAATATTTCTCTAATCAGTTTAAACATATTTACTTCAGTTTTTGTAAAATTTCCACACAACACTTTGTAAACTGCATGTGTAAGATTAATTTAGAATAATTTTTAGGCAATAGCTTTACATAGTGGAATTATGAAGAAATCTCAAGTGGACAGCTGGGATGTTAACACACTTATGGTATTGTCAGATACTAGTCCTATTGTTGGGGCCAGTTCCGGTCATTTCACTACTATAGGAGATGAAAAATTATGCTGTGAAGTTGTAAGTAATGTATTTTTTTTAATAAAAGTAAAACAAAGTAGTTTATAGTTATTTGCAATATAAACATGTCAATATTGTAAAACTAGGTACATCATAATTTAAATTACTTTTTTTATTTGCTTGTTACCAAAGTTTTCATTATTTTAAGGAAACTCTTATCAATGTGACAGAGCAAGCAATGATTCCGCAGACCTATGTGTTTTCAACAATACCAACAATGTCAGTGGACTGGGTGACAGATGACAAAAGCTTGAGTGGGTCTAGTCACATAAGCGCTAGTTTGCAGAACTATTACACTAAAGTAGCTAGGGGTAAGGATCTAGTCAAAATGGATAGTTGAATAGGAGATATTGATATAATCTAGTGTATTCAATTGTTATTTTCAGCAATATTAAATTTAAAAAAAACACCAAAACAAGTTGCCGTTGAGGATCTTACGACAAATACTAGAATTGGACCGATTTTTCCGAACCTGTTTAACCTAGCTGTTCTAGTTCTAAATGACGATAATCTCAATGCCCTGAATGTTCCTGCCAAGAAACCTCTACAATCAAATGTTCTGGATATGGTAGACGCTCTCTGTTCTAACCCCTGCAGTTTGGATACAAATATACAACAACAAGTAATGTTTTATACATTCAATTTTTTTTATTCTCTATTTATTTTTTATTTCAGAATGCAATTGCATAAAGAAATTTTTTATGTAAACAGTTAAAAGTTTATTAAGTTTAACACAAATCCTTTTTTAATACTTTCCTGTCTGTTTCATATATTTTTTCAATGTTCATAAACTAGGTATTCAATTTATCTAATTCAAAGATAATACAACAGGAGACTAAAAAGGTTTATTTTTTTAGTTTCAGAGGCTATTTCCTGTCATGGTTTCCAATATATTAGGAAATGGATCTTTGGCAGAGAAAATGGTTGCTATTTTAACAAAGATAACAAGGACCTGGCCATCATTTATTGCAATAGGTAATAAAACTGCATTATTTTCTATCTGAAGTGTTGAACACTGATTTTAATCTTATATTAATTAATATCCTGCCAAACAATTTTATGAAGCCGTGGATTAAAAATGAAAAAGCCACATTTAGGGGTTACATCCAACATGTTTCTAATCACTTTTTAATGTTCAGCCACAGAAGTGTGGATGTTAACTGCGTTTCAGTTTCAGTCTGTTGATTCCCGAATATCTAATGCCGAAGTCGACATCTTATTGAGACATTTTATGATTGGAGTACTGTTACAAAACGAACCCCACGCTCGTCCGTCGACTATCGTTAAAATACCAACTCTTACTTCAACAAACTCTGCTTCCAGGCAAAAGCATATTGTTCGACTATCTGTCGCAAGGCACGAAGGAGCGTCTGACGGCGCCCATGATCCGGTGCGTCATGGCGCTGGGCCGGGACGCCCTCGTGCGCTGCCTCGGGGACCACTTGGAGCACATCGACGACATCGTCCACGCCTCGCGGAGGAATATCAAGCATTGCGACCTCCGCGAGACTATGCTCGTATGTATTTTCAGCGGCTCATATGTTTTAGCTCACTTGATGGTAAATGAAATGTATACAAATTGTAGTACGATGCCAATCACCCGTGATGCCCGTTTGTTCTATGCAGTTTTTAAATCAGTTTAGTTATTAATATTAGACACTATGAATCAAATCGCTCAAAAAACGTAAATTCGCTGGCTTTCCGTCTAGGACGTGTCGACTTGCCTGCTCAGATCTGAGCTCACAACGTACTTGGAAGACTTCGTGATGACCGACTACACGCTCTATGAGATACTCGGGGATTCCATAATGCCGCGGCGGACCTTGTTCCCTTTTATAGGTAAGGCTTGAAACATTTTTCTTTTCACATAATGCAAATAGCTTTTTTATGAGAGTGGAGGTCAGACAACTGTGGAGACGACATTCGCTGCGCTATGGACCTGTTTTAGCGTTGGATATTTGGAAATCCACAGACTGTAGCTTGGCTGTATAAATTAGCCAAACAGACACTCAATCACTAACTACAATAGCATTTGGTATTGTTGCATACCGGCTGAGCCACCGTTCCATTCTGTAGTCTCGAATTAGCTCTTAATAGAGTTTCTGACTTGTTGCAACGCGAAACTGTTGCTATTTCAAACAAACGATAGATCTTTATAAAAACTTGAAATCGTTTCAGAAAAATCCGATAAAGACTCGGAGAAGGCGGAAAAGAGCTCCGACGATGACTTCTACCCTCCGCTGAGACCGACACACAGGCCCAAAGTGAAACTACTGCCTCAGCACGTGAGAAGAAAACCCGCGAGACCGCTGTCAGACGCCTTCGAAACGTCCCATTTGAGGCGAACGATTAACATAAAGATAAAAAACTGTCGGTCCTTAGACGTGATCAAAGATAAAAACGCGATCAGTTGCCAAGTTTCCCAAATCAAAGGGACGGTGGTCGCCAGTGGACTCTTAAATAGGTTTAGGTTTAGACTAAGGACATCAAACACGCTTTCGCCGTTTGGAGCTTTAACTCTTTAAGCTGTAATATTATAGTTAGGGTATTTAATGTGGCGTTTTATTATCAAACCCCTCATGCACCTGTAAATGAACTAATCGGACTCACCTGCTGAAACATTTGAGAGGAAACCATGTTCTGTCCGCTAATTCAATTCCTTTGAATGCTCACGAATCCTTCATTTCACATCCGTCAAACGTCGGTATTATGTTGTCCTTGCACCGACACTGAGTTTTGTATGTAATACGTTCATCGCTTTATATACATTTGTTTGAGATAATATGTTAATTTTTACTAACTACAAAGACATATTAACAGTTTACTGTAAAGTTAATAGGTCAGTTTTATTTTAACATTTGTATGCCTGTGCATATGCAAATAAAACTGCCTCACACTTTAAATACCCATATTAAATTACTACAAATTTGTTTTTGCGAACCTCCTCATCTTTACAAATTTAAGCTTTTACCCTCGTCAACGTGCTTCAGTCTCATCGTTCATACACTATTTTGGTTTACGTGATCCGTTTTTGCAGCGCCTGCAACGAAAGACCTCAAAAATTGTAATTTTCCGGACTAAAACAAAAGTAATTTCTTATTTAAATAAAACATTATTTAAATAAACATTAACTGGTATAAACGCGATATATATTAGTTAAACTTATTTGCAAATTATTTTTAACTTCTGCCCGACGTTTGCGTGTTTCACGTGGTGATATTATTTTATACTCGCTTGCTCTTAATTTCGCTTTACGATATGAACCGCCAAAATAATAGTGTACGTGATACGGGAGCCGGTAGCTGAAGGCAGAGGTAAGTACTTAGACTTTAGAGAATAGACCCTAGTTAGCCAAACGTATTAAAATGCGTGGCGTTCTTGCCGTTTTCCACCTTTGTGCTTCAGACAAATTTATATTTATCTAAATAGTTAAGTATTAGACAGACAACGCCGTTTAAGATAACCTTTGTTTGCCCCTCATATGAATCCTTATAGCACTCGATTGACAGTTCCGCCGATAGGACGACGTTAAGTGGTAAAAAACGGTAAATTCGAGATATGCTGACACGAAAGAATCACCTAAGGAAAGAATAACATTATCATAGTTGCGTCATCACAACGCATTGCCGAAGGGATTAAAATTCTACCTACAATACAATTGTTAAGGCCCGTTTAATACCATATATTATATAGTCCTTATGTAATCGATTTCTTTGCCTCTAATAACAAAAATAAGGCAACACGCGGTAGTAGTTCGTTCTGTTGGTCGATTTTTTCTGCAATAAAGCAAATGTTTACCGACTGATCGTACAGTTTCGCTGTAGCTTTAGAGTCTTGTGGGTTGTAGGTGCTTGGTCAGCTTTACGAATAATTACGTCACGTACGAATTAAAAAAATGCCTCAATTTTCGAAAAGAAACGACGCGACCAAAAGCAATTGTAGGTAACGATAAATGGTTTGATGGCAATTAGATTGCCGACGTTTCGAGTTAATAAATAAGTTTATCAATTTTATAGGCTATTAGACAATCTGGCATTAGATTATCTCATTCCTTTGACGCAATGTTCGTACCTATTTAAAACTACAAAACTATAAAGATTTTTGAAACGTTTACACGTAAAGAAATAAATTGGTCCCGGGGCGTGTACAATGCCACAAACAATGAAATTTTTACATTTCGCGTAGGCATTTAAGTTAGTGCTGTGACCTCGGTCTGCTTAAGTCGCGATACCTAATTGTACCTTTTAAGATTTAAATCGTCTCACGGACTGTCGTTTACAACTAGGTATTATCCCACTCAATGCCTACATAATGCGAGGTGTTCACTGTTGAGTCTTGTACAACGCAAAGTTAATGACCAGGTCGAGATTCAGAGGATTTTTAATTTTTATCTCACGAATTTGGCTTTATGTGATTGTAGGCTTGTTCGAATGGGGCATTGGTTCGTAAGATACCAGCGACGGTTTTCTTTAGATTTACGGCTTTTATGTATCAGAAGTGGTTCGTGATAAACGGTATTCAATACATTGATTAGAAGCATAAAGTATACATTGAGGTAGAAACATGTAGGACCCGATGAGTGTTAGCCATTCAGCCATACGCCCGTCAATCATATTAGGTAATACGTTCATTCATGAGACCCACTTTTTCGGTGTATAACTGAAAATGAAACGTTTAATAAGTAACACAATCTGACGTTTACGAGAGTACTTAGTACACATTTAAAACACTAATTGTTTAAAACGAGAAATGTATTAGTTGGATTCATTTAGCAGCCGTGGTCATGGGGAGGGATCCTTTTATTTTAATCGTCATTTTTACCTATTCTCATACAAACTGTAAATTAAAGCAAACATTAAAAAAACACGAGCCTACGCACTCAGTTCAGAATTGCTAATATAGTTTAAAAGGTGTCGTTCGTCTGACAATAAACATTTCAAGTCTGCAAGTTTATTGCGAACGAAGACCGCGTCTTGTGGTTGGCGGCGAAGTTCTAGACAGCGTGAACTTCCCTCACGCCATTTCCTATCTTGCACCGAGTGAGACCAATCATCTTTATCGTCCCATTCTGTTCTGTTGTGTTAGAATTCGATTGTGTGAACGTGAATTGTTGAGTCAGACATTCAATTAAAATGTTTAAATTAAAGCGTTACAAATAATGTTGTGATTTGTCACAGGCTCATTGGTATAATGTTAGCAATAACGGGTCATTGGTTCGAGGCCCGCCATTATTCTTCTGAAACATGTAGCACTTCGTCTGGTAATCTGAATATTGAATTGGTGATGGAATGCTGTACTTATAGTTTAACCGCGTTTCAGTTTCAGTCTGTTGATTTCCAAATGAGTATTTAAAAGCCGAAATAGGTCGACGGCACATCTTGTTTAGAGGTTACACGTCTGAAGTACACCTTCCATGTAGTGAACTCTACGATTGTGTAGCCTTCTCTTTCATAATATAAAAATATAGAAGCTTAAATAACGCGGTAGCTGTTGTTTAAGTTAATTTTAATTAGCTAATTTTTCGTTTATTTTTTACATGTTATGTTTTATATCTACATGGAAAACATTTTATTTCATTCACTGTCACGATATGTCTTAACAATATCGTGACTTGAAGTTTGTGAATTATGAATGATAAGTACTTCCACATAATATTTGAACACACATCTGCAGTGTAGGCGTTGGCGCCTGGCGTCTAAATGCAAATGAGAAAATCAATAATAACGCGTAAATAGATATTAAGTGGGTATCACAATATCGCAATCATTTGATAACAAAGGCACCTACCTGCATTCGGAGAATAAACATAAATCATTCGCCACAATATTATTACGATTTTAAATGCCAACGAAGGTCCAAAAATTTAATTTACTGTTTCGTTGAAGTCGTAGGTTTATTTATTATTTTATCTATTAAAAGACTAGTAAAATAAGTGTTCTGTAACATTTCTAAAAACAGTAAAATCACGTTTACTTAAAGATTGCGTGTATACAACACGTAATGTGTGGAACGCATCACCCTAAAAATCTTGAACACAGCTGAGTCCTATTACTTACTAATAATCTCAACATTTAGTTGAAAATATATATGAGACCAGTGTTTTATTAATATATCAAGTCATAAAGATCATCTGAAACGATTGTTGTGGCGTGAAACATTTTTGAAATATGCAGTCGTCACTTTTATTGGCCATTAGCTAATTAAAACAGAAAATGACAATTAAAATGATTCAAAGTGAGTCACGTCTGGGTAAAAATGTATTCTTCGGTAAATATCAATCGATTTCAATATTTACGATCGTGTTTTAATTAAAGTAGCTATTATAAAGTTTATTCGATGTTTCTCAGAAATTATACAATATAACAAAGCGTTTGATATACACTTTAGGAAGCTTATAAAAATAATATTTTTTTAAGTAAGATTCACACAAGTATAAAAAATTGGAATATATAGACTTGTAGTAAACTAGCTGTGTCAGCGACTTCGTCCGCGTAGTATAGTTTTTTTCAGGTATCCAAATGTGTCGTTGTAAACCTCCTTTTCATCTAACTAACAACCAAACTCTCCATCTTTATATATTATTATAGATAGTTTTAAACGTCGTTCAGAAGTGACGAAACAAGGAAATTGAAAGTTTTTAAGGCAAAAGAAGGCTTAATAATTATGTTACATGTAATATTCAAAGCGAATTTATTTACTAATAAACCGTTAATCTATTTCAAACGATTATCGTCGTTTATTGTTGAAAATGTACGTACGACTCGTAAGCACTCATAATGAAGTTTCGTCTAGCTGCCTACAGATTTAAAAACAAAGATTTCTCAACCTTCATATCTAAAATACGCGTTTACAAAGCAAGAAGTCGATTCACGTCTCGAAATAAAACACTCCGGCGCCACCAATAAAATAACTTATGTGCAATTCGCGATACCGCGAGAATCGTCACATTTCATTAAATGTACATTAAAATTGCTCTACAAAATCACTGTCTCCTCTCATTGGCTCGAGTGTTTTGTTTATGATGTAGCCTTAGCATGCCTCGCTTATTAATCCTATTGCAGCTGTTGGCATTTTTGAGGGAGTCACTTCTCTCAAATTAAAACAATTTACGACACGGGCAGGTCTCATACCGGTTTCCACTGTCTTCTGTGCTTCTGCTCTTTGACGCTGTGAATGCCGGTTCAAGTCCTGCCCGTGTCTTAATTATTTTCAATGTATAATCTATTTTTAGTTATATATTGTCATCATGTGCAAAATAATAAAGTTTTCAAATAATTTATTCACAAAACTGTAATTTCGTAGTTTACTAATAGCCATTGATTGTATAGTTCCAGCCATATGTTAAGGTACATTTAACTGCCCCCTTCTACCACTGTTCAATAGACATCTTTGTGCTCTGTGAAATTAAAGGACTCAACAATTTCTCGTTTTAAACGTCTCTTTTCATGTCAGGCTTTCCAGGTAGGTAATTACAAAAAGAAAATAGGAATAGGTTCCTTATATCCGAATAAATATAATCTTACAATGTGCCTTTGCTTCCCTTAATTCCAGGAAAGTTTACTCTTTGATACGACAATCATTGAGTCGACTCTGAGATATTGTATTTTTCTTACTTTATCCTTAAGATCTTCCATTATTAATGGAACCTCTCGTTTGATTTATTGCGTTTAGAAAAACACAACAAGTGTTTCTCTTAACGCTGTTTATCCTCGTGATTATTATACAAAATGTCTAATTATAAAATCAATGTCAGGTTAATAGCTGTGTGATCGGCGCAAGATCACTTTGATGTGCAGATTTTTACCACACCTATGGTTTAATTCGAATTCTCCATTTTTAATTTTTCCCGTAGTCAAGGTTTAAATAAAACTCTATTTTTGGAAATGGATTTGTACGTTATATTACCGTGTTTTTTTTCTTCACAACCGTTTTAATTTCGACAACTACAATAAAGAGAGAGCTTGCTATGATCGAACTAAACACTTATTGTTACTCACGTAATGATAATTAATTTGGCTTTTGTAATAATGGAAATGAGTGGCAAACGGCTGTACATAGATCAGTTTATTAATGCGTCACGAGAACTACTCAGGTCTTTTGCGGCGTTTTTAATTATTGCAACGAGTCATGACTAACGTCGGGAATGAAATTATTGTGATTTATTTGGTCAATTCATAGGGACGATGCAGATAACATCTTGACAGCAACAAGTTATTTCAATGCGGTCATATTTTACTCAGTTTAATTGATTTATTTCTTAAAATCGATCTAGCTTCTGATTAATATTTAGATGGAATTGTTATAACAAAAAACATCCTTCGTTCGTTCTAGGATGTTTGAAACAGCATCTTCGTTTTTTATGATACAGATACGCCATATAACATCTATCTTTCGATCTACTACTTCGCCTTTGGATATTCAGAAATCCACAGACTGGTACTTTGAGACCCGGACGGAGCTTCGATATTCCTCGAAGTCCTCACGCTTCAGTAAAAGACCCGTTGGGTTCGATCCTACTTTGAATTGATTATTATATATTGATACTATTAAACCGACGAGCTTTTCAACCGTCGAAGCTCAATGATTAATGCGTTACCTAATGGACGTTAAGCGTGCGTAGAATCGTAAGGTTTTGGGTTCGAAACGATTGACTGTTTTAATCGGGCAGATGAGTTCGCCCTATAAATAACTTTATTACAAAAAATAGTTAAACCGCAAATAGTTATTTTAAGTAGGTGGTATATATTATTAGTTAAAACTAAGTATACAGTAAAGTTAAGTATGTATTACAAAAGTCCATTGTTTGTGAAATCATCATAAGTCGGTAATCTGGAAAAGCCTCATCTATGAGTAATGGAGATCAATAGATTGAACCGCCTCATTTCTGATTAAATAATTTTCCGTAGCAATTTAATGGCAATGTGGAGAGTTAGAGGCGTCACCCATTATGTCATCAACTCTGTCGTTGCTACCAGTACCGTCGCTGTTACCTATCAGACTTGCCTTACTTGCGAAGTCTAGAATTCCAACCTCTGAAAAAAAAGAATAGTTCAGACTAGCTGTGCCAACAACGTTGACCATCTCCCCTTCGTTTTTGCTAGCTAATCTTAAAAAATCCACATATATCGTCGCGGACTTTTTTTGGATCAATTAAAGAGGCATCATTCTTTGATACATATTTTTTGGGTTTCTGGAACTATTTTTTTCTGCGCACGCAAATGAGCAACCTTTCAAGTTACATTTTTCCATTTCCCACTTTATCGTTGCTCCCGTCGCATCGTGATGTTCTAACACATTTATTATTTATTCGAACCAGTAATTCTTGAGATTAGCGCGTTCAAACAAACAAACTCTTCAGCTAGATAGAGTATAGAGTATAATAGAATTACTGGCTTAGATTGGTGAAACAGGTATAAAAATAAATCCGTCCCATATCCCTCATAGGAGAAACGGATACACTGCTAGGACTCAGCCCTTACGAGATAGGTCTTATAGCATTGCGGTAACCAAGTACGAGTTGGCAAGGTCTCCTTGTTTTAAAACATATTTTCACACGCGGTTTAATTTTAACGAAAAGAACTTAAGGTGTTTTATGTGCACAAGAATGCATGTATATTGCACAACCGGAGATAGAACACCAGGCCTTACGACAGCCGGGTGCATTGTATAAGTATGAATAGCTCATTCGTAGTATTTCGGTCAATTGTCACGAATCCTTTTAACGATGACGTAATCTCGTCTTGATTAAGGCGAGATCGGGACAGGACTGATTGTGATTGGCTTCTAATTATTATCTCGTTCTGTCTATCCTACCAACTGTAGGTACAGAGTGGTATTTGGGGATTACTTTATATAAAAAAATTAAACCTAACATGAATTAGAAAACTAAAGATTAAAAAACAGGACGTAGGGCTTTATATACCTTTAATTTTAAATCAACATAAGTTATGTAATAGTTTCATGATTATTTTCCCAATAATACAAAATATTGCTAGAACAAACGAGTTTTTTAGATTATAAAATCCTATGTAGTATTTGTACTTAGTAGCTATTTTTGTAATGACATATGAGGCTTCTAGAGGCAAAGTAGCCTGATAACAAAAACATGATTTTCAATAAGGAGGAAAATAAAAATGCCATGAATTTGTACTATTATTTGTGTAAGAATTGTGTTAACAATTTTTCGGTCACTGTGCTTTTTTAGATTAACATTTTCAGGCTCTGACAATATAAATAACTCAAGTAAAAAAAAAAAACAATTAGGCTTCTCTACTAGCAGCTTCATATTATATACTTGTAAGTTTGTTGCCCCCGACTGGCGTTTAATGAGGGTAGGCCTAGAGGTCTAGACACGTATTTTTTAATCTATATAATCTCTATTAAGTAGCAAGTAATAAGTTGATTTAATGAGACAAGCGAACCGTTTTTCGCATTTGGATAAATCATAACTTGAGTTTTTATATCTCAATTAAATCCCTCTCTGTTCTTCAGCCATTGTTTTGAATAGATATGTTGAGTAGATAAATTAGTGAGATCATGAACATATCTGCTTGACTTAATTTTCAACATTTAATTTCTACGAGGCGTTTGAACGAATGCAGTACATACTTTTTACGTTTATGATGAATGTATTCAAAAGATGTTAACGAAAGGAAATAAATAGGTGTGACCCCTTCGCTCAATAGAAGCGAATAAAAATATAAAAGTGATAATAATATTCACAGGTGTTAGTCATGCCTGCGAATAATATTTTCAATATGTAAATAATTATTATACTTGTGTTAAAATTAATCAATCAGTATTCATTAGGCTGGTGGCAAATTACTTTGTGGTCATATAATTTTAATGTCGCCTAGGGCTGTCAAACGCTTCCAATATTGTTTACTTCGAAATAGTATACAGAAAGTTAAACGATAGGGTTTGAGAGAAATAATTTATATGGACCGTAAAATTGTCTTAATGTTTACAGTAAACTTTATCGCGTAACTTAGATCAACAATGAAATCGCCCTAATGGAGCGTCAACGACTAGCTGACCGTGGTCAGCACAGACGCCGCTCTGCCCCCGCCTCGGAGGCACCTGGCACTAGTGCGACAGAGATTTAGATTTTACTTATATAAAATTATAACTCGCGAAGTAGGTATTTTGGGCAATAAAAATCGTTTTCACAAATCTCCTCATCTTTATAAATTAAAGCTATTACTCACTACCGCTCGTCCTCGTCTCGTCGTTCTGGCAAGTAAATCTAAAGATATCATCAGTATTATTTTTAATCGACGTGCAATAAATTGACACACAGCCCTAATCGTCGAACGTCATCTAGACTTTTTTGCAGAAGCCAGCTAGTGGCACCTTCACAAAAAACATGCTCTCTTTTAAATTGACCACGTGTTGCTGATGAGATTACGAGATGAAAAACCGATGCTGATGTCATTACCCAATATGGCGTGTGTGATCTAACAGCTCTCGCTTTAATGGGAGCAAGTTACCTCCGAGTTCCATATACAATGGTTTGACATGACAACATATAGCCCTAACACGCTAAAGATATAGTCATGATAGAGAAAATTAAAATAAATCAGTTTGCGGATAAAAATACTTTCTATAATAATATTAAAGAGCTAAAGAGTCTGTTTGTTTCAATGCGCTAATCTCGGAAACTACTGGTTCGAATTAAAAAGGTCTTTCTGTGCTGGTTAGAGCATTTATCGAGGAAGGCTTTGGGCTATAAAACATCAGGCTTTGGCTAATTGTAACGGGGAAATTCTTTAAGGATTTCCGTTAATGGCGCCGCGGTTCAAGATAACTCACAAGAACCGTGTTTATCGCGATCAAATTTGTTCAAAATACTTTATATGGCAAAAGAACTTTGGCCAGGTCAGCTAGTCTAATGTAAAATAAACAACATTATACATAATACAATCATACATACAATATGTACTTTATTAGACACGTTTTAATTACATATGCCTCTGTTCAGTGAAACATGGAATTTTTATTTACTTTAAAGGTCACGATCTATTGTGGATCATGACTTCATTGGACAAAAAAACCACTGGACAAACGCTCCGCTGGCGACCGAATGATTGACGTGACGTGGCGATGGAGGAGATATCCTCGCGAACCAAACCCGGCTCAACCGAGCACGCATATTGAAACATCATATCTAAATTGTTAAAAATACATTATTTTAACAAAGTAGGTAATTAAGGTTAAAATCGATTATTGATTGCAAAAAATTACGACTTGGGCAAGACTTGAACCGGCAGTCACAGCGTTTCGTGCTGTTGTTCCAACCGATTGAGCTACCATGTCAGGTCAAATGTACAATGTCATGTATTAAAGTCTTCTAATGTAATGGTTTGAAAGGGCTCGTATATTTTATTTTATTCTTATTACTTCTTTTGATGTTTTCTTACATTTATAAGATTTTATTATTATTAACTTCGTTATTTACGTTTAAACTTTATTTGCATGTCGCGTCTTGCATATTTACAACATTCATTTTTAAGGTTTTTTTCTATTCCTTGTTTGTAATAACTAAAGCTTAGTTTTGTAGACCTTTTAATTAAAAAATATACATAATATAATATTAATCCATGGGTCGTAAGTTTTAAGCTTTCCATTAACTTCAATATGTTTTTAAATCAACAAATTAAAAGAAATAAATTTACATGTAAGTCTTTGTATGGGTAGGCAGTAAATTGTATATTTGTTTCGATTACAGTCTGTAGACCAAGGTCGAGGGTCGAATATTGATGCTATTTGGCTAGGACACCTTTTATCAAGGAAACCCCCATGCGTCCAACTGGAAATTAAGCTAACACATTCACCTCCATCTAAAACATAACATCTTGTTTTATTTTTTTAATTTTCCAACATTTACGTGTCAAAAGATAAATTGTAAAATCATCGTCCGGCTACCGGCGTAACTAGCTTTAGATAAACACTTGGAAATCCAACAATTACCCTACACCTGCTGACTGCCTCCATAAATTGTTCGTGCCTGACTGTAGCTCTGATGAATTATGTATCGAAAACTAATAACTCAGTATTATGTGATGAATTCAATGTACGTGTATCGATTCCTGTTTTTATGATTCGCAACGTGGGAAGAAAAATGCGCGTAGACTAACGAGAGTGGAAATAGCTTTTATATTTTACTATTTTTGCGAATATTTGTGTTATGCAGATAGTTTTGAAAGTGGATGTTTAGAAAAAAGTAAGAAATAAGAAAACAAAAAATAGGTGACGTTAGGTGAGGTTGCTTATTGGTTAAGGCTCCATCCAGGTTATCCATTAAGGTTCCATCAAGTGAACATTGTGCCCGTCTGTCTTACTCTGTGAAAAAATATATACATTATAAAAACATTAATAGCAAGTTTGCACTAGAATACTTTAATATTTTGAACATGTATTAGGCATTATTGCACATTGAATATATGAAAAATATTCGAACGTGCAAAGCGATTGACACTGGCATAAAAATTGTTTCGGGCTGTTGACTTGAACCAGGTATTCACAGCGTCATCGTGCTGAATTTTGCAACCTATTGATCCCGCAATGTAATTTCATCTTAACACTTTCTTAAGTTTGCACTGTTAATCGTTCGAGTAAGCGTTCGGTTTGTTCGTTGACGTTAGGCACAGCCTTCAGCGTGCAGCCTCGAATCCTAAAGCCGAGTTAGAAGCAAGTAGGCCGTTGAGTTCACCACGGGTGGCTAATTGCAGACGAGTGGGAGACCACAAAGCGTCTCTATCCGGCATACTAAGTGGCCGAGCGTTCGACTCGCCATGATTTATGCTGCACTACTTACAACCGGATCTGTGGATTCGAACTCCGCCTGTAATTGCATCGAGATAGTGTCAACAGACGTCTTTACCTTACAACTAGATTGTTTTGTAGTTGCAAGGAGTCTGCCCACTATAGCCTGAGGCTTGATATCAAAATACATCGGCATTTTAATCGTAGATCCTGGCCTTATTTACTGATGGTGTAAATGCATACTGCACGCCCACGTTGGGCAACAGTGACATGGGAAGTGTGGCACTTCATACTACACCCGCTTTGGAGGCATTAGTCTACTAGAACCACTAAACACTGCAACAGCCCGCTACGGTGCTTTCGAAGGAGGGAACACATGTGTATGACACCCAGCGCGTGAATACTGGCTTACGAACTCGTAGAATCATAATAGGTAGTAGATTAAATCATACATGCGACGGACTCAAATATGTGTCCAACGTTATTTAAATTATCGCTTACAGGAGACCTCTTTCTATGATTACGTAGTATTTAAAAGGAGGTATTTGTATACGAAAATTTACGCCAAGAATTAGTTAAGCGATATGTAAATGTTTGTTCGTCTGATATCTGAGTAGTATTTAAAGACTAGGGTATTCGGTAGCAATCTAGAACCTATGATGAGATCTTGCATCTGGCAACACCAGCTATACATCAGACACATTGAGAGTTAAAACTCAATAGCAGATAATACATACAATGAGTCATCTTTGTGTACTATCTACGTATTATATTGATGTGCATGCGCAACGCTTAGATGGTGATTGGTTCGTTTGTTCCCATTGTTGGACGGCACGGCATTTTACAACAGATGAGGGTTAATTATAAGAAAACTTCGCTCTCTGCGACAAGGAATGATACTCATTAATAAAACATAATATTGAGTTTAATTGTTTAAATTCTAAAATATTTAAGACCCAATGATGTTAAGTAGTTATTCCTTTCGCGACTTTTGCCCCATTTACTGAATAGACAATTTCGCTCAAGTAAATTAAGGTTACAATTTTAATAATTTATAAAACCCGTGTGATAACGGGCACACAGCAAACGGACGTCATTCGGCACAGTCGGCGCAATGAAATTTGGCAGAGGAGCCGCCGTTATCAGCGACCGCGATTTACTGCCACTGAGAGTTGGCACAGACTGATAAACACAGTGCGGACAAAATGCTGAACTTGGTTTTCGTGCAATACATACGCCAGCGGAACAAGTCCATACCAATGTCGGTTGATTAATAAAACTTTTTACGTACGTAACTAGTAACTATCATACAAAAGAAAAAAACTAAGCACAAGATATACAATTTTCAATTTAAAAAAAATAATGAAATGCGTCAAAAACCGAATTAATTATTTTTCAGGCACGTTCAATAAAATTATGTTTACAAGTAAGCACGGGCTTCACTGGGTAGACGGTAAAATACCTCATAAAGCATCTAAACTAGATGCGGTGATGTTCTATTTTGATATTGATAGACAAAAACGCATTTAAATTTCATGGCTGTTGGTTCCAGACCCTGACGGAATTTAGTAATTCCTACCAACCATTAAATATCCATATGTTTCAGATGAAATTAAAAATATATAAATTGATGAGAAAATGTTTCACTCGATGGGGTTTGAACCCAGATCGCGTTGATTATAAGTCATACATTGCTACCAATAGTCCAACGAGGCCGATAAAGTTTGGAGTTACTGATTTCAGATACTGTGCCATCTGACTTTATCGGGGACATGAAAGCAATTTTGTAATAACACCGGAAAACCTACTTAACAACTCATATTGCTTTCTTAATTCAGAATTGCCACAGTTAGTTTTCTCCTTCCGTCAATGATAGAGGTATTACTAGTCTGCGTACTACCAAGGGTTTTATAAGGGAAAAAATTTAGTATTCCATCTAATGCAAAAGAGACAAGAAGTTGTGTCTTGTTCTCATAATATTTATCGCAGTAGAGAATAGTCAAATTATTATTCGGCCATTGATGTAAATATTTACATGAGCGTTGAACGAAGAGCTTCCGCACCGCATGCGCAGATTATGTGGTTTATTATCATACGATTGTTATCTCATTTCAGTCTGCACATTTTAAAAATTAAACTGTTTAAAAAAAAAACAGGTTTAATTTCGATGATCACACAATTTGGATAGCAATGTATGGCTAGTAATCAACGGGTCAGGGGTTCGATTTATATATTTCTGACACATGTTGACTGGAAATGAGGAAATCCTGATATTTAATGAGTGGTAGGAATATCGAAATTCCGTACGGGTCACGGAACCACCATCCACAAATGAGAAAGCAGTCAAGTTTAAGCTCGCTTTGGTTTCAGACTGGATATCCGAATATCCAAAGCCAAATTTAGTAGACTGCGTGATGTGGCTGGGGTATTTTACACACCAACAAGTGACCATCATGCTTGTCTGTGCTCCTCTATAATGCAAAAATACAACTTGCTTACCATTGGAAATCTTTATTTCTTCCCTTGTTATTTCATACGTCTTCATTGAATTTTAATACCAGAGACACGATAGCTCAGTTGGTTAGAGCAGCAGCACTGTAGATGCCGGCGTTCGTGTTGTCATTATTTTCAATTAAAATATTTTTTTTACTTATATTCTTACAAGCGTAATTACCAACGCTTCATTGAATTAAGTGAATTATCTACTTCACTGCACACAACATAGAAGGTGTCCTGTAGGTAAAACAGCGTCAGCTTATTAATTATGATATACAAACCATAAATCACTTAAAGGGAAACATTCCATGCATACACTTATACATCACTTAAATATCACATATCTGTCATTTCGTATGCAAAATCGTCACAACCGAGTATTAAAAGTGACTTAATAATGGTTCCTGTTCGAGTGCACGTCTCACTTAACAAATTGCCGGTTCGTTTCAACCGAGAATTGTTTATAATGAATTAATAATATGAATAACATATTCATTATGTAGATTGCTTCTTACAAACATCGCGCAGAGTAGCCCGCGAGGTGGCGACACTATTGATTTTAAAGTAATTGTACATCACTAAAGAGAGAACAGGTTTTAATAAATTAAATTTATATCGGATTCTAAAATAATACTCAGTCTAATGTAGGTAGTACAGACGTAGTTTCAAGCCTTAGTTCTCATTATTGAATTCTATTCACAATGTTTACTCCGCCTCTTAGACTACAATGAATAAAACAAGATTTATTGCTACGATTATTGAAAATGAACATTTTAATTTGTCAATTCAATATTAACTTAACATCTTACTACAATTCATAAGAATATAGCTGTAAGTACTCTTATATTGAGCCAGACTTGCTAAGAGCCTTTATCCTATCAAAGGTTTAAAAAAACATTGCAAGAGCAGTACATAGTTACTTCGTATTCCTAACCTCTAAACTACGGCTATTATTTCGATAATTTTATTGGCCGAATATTTTTTGCTCCTCCGTAACCAAATACACCACCCACACCGATAAAGAAACTATTAATTCACACTAAAACGTGATTCAAATTGATTTAAATGAAGACAAAAGTGTTACGGCCGTTATTGTGCGCGATCTCTTTAATTGATTATATTTTTCACGTTTCTAAAAATAAACGGCAGCCATTGATTCCTGTTTCTTAAGTTAGATTAGTATTTATATACTGTTGTAATAAAACTTTATAAAGCATTAGCTGTACCCGCGACTAAATCCGCGTGGAATAGCTATTTTGGCTATTATATTATTATTTATTTTTGCAAACAACAAGCTGAGGCCCTTTATAAATTATAGCTGATACTCTCGACCCCTCCCGCGTCCCATCGTTCTTGCGAGATCATCTTAAAATATTCACATACACTTTCGCGGACATATTTTTACATTTTTTAAAGAAGAATCATTCTCTTTTCTTATTTACTTTTTGTATCTTGAATTGTTTTCGCATCGCACGCAACTAAACCCTTCAACGATGTTGTTTTTTTTTAGTTTTTTCTACATTTTCCTATATTTTTTCCCTCCTATTGGTCTCAGTGTGATGTTTTATAGCCTATAGCCGTTTTCGATAAATGCTCGAACGAACTAAACGAACCCAAAAAATATTAGTTGTTCAATTCGAATCAGTAGTTCCTGTGATTAGCGCGTTCAACAAACAATCAAACTAACTCTTCAGCTTTAAGTAATATTCGTATTTTGTACAGGCTGCCTAAGCATTTGCGGGGTCTCAAAAAAAAGAATAAAATAAAATAGTTTTTGTAACATAATAAACATCACGCAAAAGTTCGATTTAATTTTTTTTATCAAATGTAAGATTATAATTAAAATTTGTAACTTTGGACTCTACGAAATACCAAAAACGTTTGTTCCTTTAAAATGCAACCCATGTCATTGCAAAACGTCTACAAAATACGCTTAGTTCGAAGCAGTTTCTAAGAAATATTTAAGCGTTGCACTGGGGCTTCGTCCCACAGAATTAATGTCATAAAAAAACTTAAAACATTTTTTGTTCCCGCGATCACGTTTCTTAATTGTTCGCTCTTCAAACTGAAATCGGATAATTCAGTAACGTAATGCGTTGCGTTACGCTCCGAATTCCCTACCACATACAGGGAAAAAACTAATTCCAATGACGTTTAAGCTTGGTTGTAATCATGACAATTGTTAATAACATTCGGCTTTTTGCAACGAACATATATATATAAGTGGACATAGTGCGGAATTTTATTTGTGAACATAAAATGCAAATAGTATATTGGAGTCTTCATAGTATTCTTCAAGGAATGTCGTCTATTTTGAGAGCTATTCACATACTATCACTTGCATAGCGGAATGCCACGGACATCGAACGTCGAGGCAGTCGGCAGACAGTGCGCGACTGTTATTTCGTTTACTTCCAATAATACAACTAAATACCATTCGTAATGCTAACTAATTGTTTGGCATTAAATATGTACTAGCGGAAACGTGTTTAAATAAATAGAAATTATTATTATATATATAATATATATATTAGCAAGTTAACTAATATACAATAGTGATTTATTTAATAAACCTATAGGTAGTACTCGCGTGGACTACAGACCGTACTCGAATGTCCTTTAAGTAATAAGTAAGTTGCATAGAACCTAGTGTAGAGTCACTCGGTGCATGATCTGTGTCAATTGACCCTTTCTCTTAGCTCCGAACTCGCCCGCTATGAGACGAGCGGTTTAATCAGTGTAGGAGCTCTGTCGTCCGTCAATTTGAAGCGCGACGGGGAGGCGCCAGGTTATTGTTACATAGGAACTAAGTTTATTTGTCTATAAACTTGATCATCGGTGCTCTATGCGCAGACGGCGCCAGCGCAGCGATCGCACAAAAAACTGACGAAGTACAAATCTATCGTATTACACACGGTATACACGGCAGACTGTTCCGTTTAAGGTTGCATTATTTTAAACAAAAGAAGCCCTTGCGAGTGGGAGAGTGCTTTGATCAGATCAGATTGCATCAAAAAAACAAAAAGAGTTACCTTTATTTCTTCTTACTTACTAATGTACTTCTTGATATACTACGGACTATGAAGTAATGCTTTACTTACATCTACAAAATGAATCACTATAAGAATTTAGTTTTGTTTGTTAGTGTGTTTGACTGCGTTAATCTCAGGAATTACGGGTTCGAATGGAAAAAGTATTTTTGTGTTGGTTAGAGCATTTATCGAGGAAGGCTATAAAATATCGTGTCAAATACAAGCGAAGATACAGCGTACGCTGTAAATACGGTTCAAGGTAAAAAATATGATAACGGAAAATTATTTAATTATTATAAGTATTCCGAGGCGTTAAAAATGTCAGATCGTCGGACGTTAGCGTCCCGAAGCGAACCGCGTCGTTCCCAGAATCGCCGCCGTTTTTCAACACATTCTTCCCGTGCTACGACACATTTCATTGTTTGAAGGTAGCACGCGTTCTGGACGCCGATACAGGTTGCTCTATTGACACGACTTGATCCCGAAAAGTAATTTTATCAAATTAGTGTAATAAAATGCTTGGCATAACCATAAGCTTTGTTATTAAACGTAACGGTGTTAGTAATTGAGCATTCAAAATTTAATATTATTTGTTACTTAAACACCGTCGATAGGTCGAAAAACCTTTACTTTTTCTTATTTCTTTTTAAATGTTATTAAGAAAATATGATTATTAAAATTACCTTCGACTGCGAATAATCAAAGTAATAAATTCAGTTTTTTTTTAATCATAAGGGAAGACAGCCAAGCTAGGGGATCACCACTGTCCTAATAGGCGCCATTTAATATCTAAACAAAATGCACTATTGATCCATTTTGACTTTGGATATTCGGAAATCCACCGACTGAAACCGAAATTGCTATGAACGGTGGTTCGTGACCCGGGTGGAATTTTCATAATCCTACCACCCATTTACCATCCAGTTTCGAGAACGAGGTGTATTATATTAGTATTTTTAAAATTTACCACAACCAACTAATAACAAATAGCTTGCGAGTACTAATTGCTAAAAAACAAAACACTCTGTACATACCTTGTAACAAAGCAGACCGCGCGTCGCTAAAGGCGAGACCCTTCGACTTTTTTTCTCCAAAAACCTTAACAAAACGATGAATGAAATTCCTACGACGCTTAAGCGCCTCTAGCCAAAAAATATGAATGAACTTCCTTTTCTCATAGTAGTTCCAAACAACCGTATAATATATTGCGTTTGAATAATGGCACCGTTCAATATCCTGGTGGGACTTAAGCCGCTTTTTGTGGATACGGAATTTTAATCGTTCGGGTGATATTTTCGATTAACATTTTTGGTAGTAAACTTTTAATCCCCATGAGAGTTGCGTTGGTTGTTATTATACGAACACAAAGAGTCATCCCCACTTTTAACACATTTCCCAACAAGATTTAAGGAAAATTAAAGTGTGTAATCTCGATTCTTCGTGGCGCGAGGGGATGTCATTTCAATGATTTGCTTCTTTTCGTATTAATTTTTATCCAGATCAGAACTATTGAGGCACAAAAATTGTTCGTTGTATTATTATTCAGACTTATTTTTGTATCGAAACAGAGAGACCTTATATAACTACGCCATTGAACCTCGCTGCGATAGCATTTCGCGCATAAATAGGAAGCCGTACGTGTTAAATCGAAATACTCCGTTTGGTATTATCAATCGCTTGGATGTAGTCCAGTTTCATATCGGTGCATTAAACGATCGCCAGCCGGACTATAAATGTTTTATTGACTAGTTTCAAATTAATTTCAAAATATCAGAAATAACACGCGAACGAGCGATCAAAATTATATATTCCTGCTCATTTCGCGTAAGCTGTACAGAGTTATCTGTTCGTCGTAGTTGGATTGATCCGAATTGATTGGTCATTAGTGTTAAGCGGCCGGTTTCGTGCTTATTGTTATTTAGGGTTCGTTATTGGATTGTAAAAATGCAATAGAGCGTACGGTGCGCCCACGCCGCAACGCGCCTACGTTTCGCGGAAGGCTGTGGCCGGGACGCTCACGAAGTTTCTATAGCCATTGTACCTTGTGGGAAGCACAAATGGGCGGAAATGTGGAGATCCGAGATCTAGTGTAGGGATGATTGATTCGCTTTTCGTGCTTTTTCGACATCGGCGTACTCATATATAATCTTGCATTATGCGTAATTGTACACCGTAAAATATTATAACTAAAATAAATAAGTATCTATATATAGGTTAAAACTGTCTTTTATCAACGGATAAGTCAGTCGGTTTTAATTTTACTTTGACTTCTCCGACATTCGTTTGGACAAATAAAAGGAATTCAAGTAACAATTATTTTCAAATATTTTTTTTTGTAGATGTTTCAAATTTTATACTTTAGTTTAGCATAATAATTTTTAGCGAGTCTATTGTGAGCCAGCATCTGTGGTGGCGCCTGCGCTTCGCACTGGCGCCGCACGGATAGGTGAGAAAATATTCACCGAATATTTTGTCTCAAGTAGACGCGACATTAGACCACGACGACGTGCCTCCGCGCCCCTTAACTCCCAGAGCGCGTCGCTAAACCGATTAATAGATATTACAATTTTACAAACTGCCACTCCGATCTCCCTTCACGTGTCGATTTAACGATCGTGGAGTGTTATGAATAATCCTGCTATTATAAAATAAACGATGACGTATACTCGGGAATTAAAATTTAGTAGAGAAATGTAAATCAAACTCAAACAAGTACAAAAAGTATCTATTTCTCTAAACTGTTAATTATTTTGCTGCCCAAGTACAATACAAGGATTTGCCCATTGTGTACCTCGTTAGCGTATACGTTTCGACTTACCCGGTAATACGTATGGGGTAAGTCGAAACACGTGCAGAGTGCCGCATCTGTTCGTACGCCTCGTAGTAACGGTTCTATGATGGAGGCGCGGTGCGTGAGTCATCTCTTTCATTGAGCCGTGGTCCATTGAGGGGCGCTCGCGCTCATTACGGTTCTGCCGGCCGGCCCCGCGCACACGCGAACATCGACTCCGACGCACTGCCTACGACGTCGCCGCTCGTCTCTCGACACTACGTGAGTTGAGTCCACCGCTTCCTCTCGAGCGAAGCCCGCACAGGTTTTAAGCGGCGCGCGGTCCGTTTTATTTCGTAAATCACCTCATTGCAGGAGATGTTCTCGAAGTCTTGCGTCTGGCTCGTCGCGGCGGCGTTTCTTGCCGCTTGCGGCGTGAGCGCAGGCGTCGGAAGCAAGAGACCGTTCACGCCGACCGACTCCATTCTGGACATTATCGACACCGAACAGGTGGAAAGGATGCTCGCGGCTCGACGCCGGACGGAGGAGGCAAACGTATCGTCATCGTCTTACGTTCAGAGGAACGAACTCGGCGAAGGCAGCTCCGAGACGATGGTGGTTTCGATGCCAGAGCGGGAGGAAGCCACCGAGATACCTAAGGGAGTGGCGTTTCGTAACATATTAAAGTCTTCGAAAAACGCGCTCATCGTGACGAAAAAAGAATATCTCAAGGAAGACTGGTGCAAGACGGAGCAGCTGATACAAAAGATCCGCGAGCCGGGCTGTTTGCAAGCGACCGTCATTAATAACTTCTGTTATGGACAGTGCAACTCGTTTTACATTCCGAAGAGCCCCCGACGCCGCGAGACCGACGACGAACGTCCTCCGCCCGCGTTCAGGTCTTGTTCGTTTTGTAAGCCGAAGAAGTTCACTTGGGTCACGGTGACCCTCCGCTGCCCCGGCCAGAACCCGCCCTACAAGCGAAAGCGCTTACAGAAGATCAAACAGTGCAAGTGCTTGCCGGTCGGCGTGAACTGACAAGTGCAGTCTACGCTAGATCGTCCACAACAGAGGCGGGCCGTCCGGCCGGTTCTACGACGTCCGAGGTGCGGTGCCCGCCCGTGACGTCGTCGCCCGGTCTTCTGCTAGCGATTAGCACCGGGTGAGGACGGTGAGCTGGCAGCGGGAGGTGTCCACTCCGGCATTATTCCGTTCGCGTGCTCGCGTACGTCAATAGAGTTGACGTCACGCGATGCATACGCGTTATGCATATGATGTTCAATTTCGCAACACTGTGATTGTAAGCAGAGCTTTAATTGTCTGTAGTGATACTGATTAATTGGACTCTAGATGCGTGTGACTGGTGACCTTGACGGTTCAATTAATTCGTGCAAACGGGACGGTGGAAGTCAGTGTTCGCTGCGTTACGGGGTACATTATAACGCCAACCGAGCACTATTAGTGATCGTATGTCATCTTGTCATGTGATATTAGATGTAGTTTTTTACATGGTAATTTAGCAGTTAAAAGTAGATTTGAAAGGGAAGAGTAGACTTGGGTAGACGAAAGCATAGACGTGATACTTAGTTTTCTTAACCGTGTTCGAAATCAATATACCGTCGACATTAAACTATCCATAATTACCAATTCGAGCCACCGACGCAACTTATTCCACCTAGTGACATTCACTTATACTTACTTACTATAGATAGCTCAATAGAACGTGTATTGTTTTGATAAATCATTGTTGCATTCGTCTTGCAACAAACGGAACAATTATAACTTTTTTGTCATTATTAACTCATTCAATTGCTTTTTGGAGGAAAAATATTTACGTACTGTAATGTACGTTTTAAGTTTAGCATTTTTTGTATTAATCGTAGTTCTGCTTCGAGATTTTTATTCGACCCTGTTTAGTAGGTACAATTTAAACCCTCGCGTGCGGCACTTTTGTCACGACTCTTGTTGTATTGTAATGTTAAACATAATTTGAAAGTATTTATTATGTTATGTAATTTCCGGCGAAAAAGTTAAAGCATTCTAAAGTTTTTAATCGTCTGTTTGTCATCCCAAATCAGACACACGTGTTTAATTAATGCTACCTAGGTAACAAAACGCTCTAAGTATTTATAAAACACGGTAACTCATCTGTATCAACCATTAAACCTAATTGTTATATTTATTGCTTTGACGTCATTCAGCAACAATTTTCTTCTCACCGAATTATGTGTATATATTTTTAATTTTCTGTACACATTTATCTGTTATGAAACGCAGTATGAAAATAAAATCTATAATCACATTATCTGTATTTTGTCACCCCAATAATTACAAGCGAAGTTAATATTTTTAAATTAATGATTTCGAAATGAAATATTTTAAGGAACACCGACTACAGAGCACAATAAAAATCGCAATTCGTATTAAGTTTCCTTCGATAGGGAATTTAAATAAAACCACTGATGCACGTTTATAGTAATAATTTATTTCTGAAAGTTGAAAACCTAATGCAACCTCATAAGAACATCAAAAACTTAAAGCTTGATAAAAGTTTTATTTGACGCTAAGTTTTACATTACGATTTGCCAATCTGCCACGATATATCTTAAATGGTTTCGTTCTTCTTAGTTTTAACTGTATTCGCAACGAGGTCACAGAAGAATTGCTAAATATTCCGCAGAAATACGACGTCAGAACAGAACGTTTGGCACAAAAATACTAAATTACACAATCAAAACGTGTTAAATTAAGAATGGAAAAAGAGAAGTCTTGAAAATGCTTAGTCTATTCTCGCCCATAAATAGTTCTTATATGTTACAATTTATACTTTAAGTATTACCTAATGTGCTGATGCCTGTGCGTAGTTCTTTTAGCTTACAATAAGATGACGACAAAGTTGATTAGACTAGACGTGGTGTTATGTTTTATCTCAAACAATTTCGATTACTTTTGGTAGCGCTCTATTACTTGTAGGCATATCGGAACGTTTTTGCTATCCAGGTTATTTTTTCTGCGCAAATTCAACCTTGTTCTCGTCTTACCGATAGGTGTTACCTATATAAACCGTAAACGTACATATTGTTAACTATCTTATATCTAATTTACAAAATGTAACGCCCTCATGAATGTGAATTTTGAATACAGAGAACAATTGGTGGTCAATCTCAGTGAAGACAGGAGGAAAGAAATTGAGCGAGAGAACTTTCTGAAACGCTGACACTAAATGTTATTCAAACTACTTAAGAAATGGTTGATAATGGATTCGGTTACGCCTTTAGAGAGAAACGCTTCGCGGGCTTTTAGATACATATAATATATAATTACCTCTAACAAATGCAAAACCTACGTTAAAACGAGGGATGAAAGACGCGTCACACAAAAAGTACAGCCCTTATCGTATAAAATATCGAGGAGTACTTAATTTTAGGGTTCAACACATAAAACCACCGACGTCCCGATAAACCTTCGTTTTCTTGCGAAACCTATGCAAAAATATAATTAGTAGGATTAACACACACTTAACAAGGTACACACAAAGCAAATATTATACAGGATTCACGTTTTAATGCACAAATTTGCTGACGGTCGTGTTCGAGGTTCGAATCGTTCCATTTGCGTTGAAAAAAATATTAATTCATAAGAGTTATACTTTTGCTCGTTCAACCCTCGCAAAAGAAAAATCTTTGGTAAGTGCTCTCTTTTTGAATGTACACATTATTACATTAGATACACTATAATTAAGACCTCTATACTACATCTTTGTAAGACTTGGCATGACCTTTTCCAATGTACATAAATTATAATATAGTCTTATTCCTAGCATATTGATTTGTTTGATTATCCCATCCCATTCATTTTTACAGCAATTAAAGAGTACGTACTTATCTGTCTATGTTTAAATATATGATGATAGTTATTCTAAACAAAAAAAAAATAAACAATATACATATATTTATCTTGAAACATAACGAATTCTTTACGCTGTATAAACGTTTTGAATATTTTAGTCAGTAACGGAATCACTAAAATAAACGCTGTTACAAAAAATATTGTTTTAAATCAATGATTAATATTTCATATTGGTCTGTCGTCTTGCATACACTAGAGGTATTTTGGTTTTTACTGTAGATGTCTTATTGTATTTCTTATATAGACAAAGGCAGAAACGGCGTCGACTTAAACCAATTCTTATAAATAACCGCTAAACAACACAATAATAGCGATAAATACCGAGACAACGAATATAGCGATAAATTATATTTCTAATAAAGTATCCGTACCTCTGTTATTACTTTTTGCTACAATTTATTCGTCATATAATATTCCTACTACATATTGCTTTTATCTGCATCTGTACATAAGAGTTTCAAATAATCGATAAACATTAAAATTGTACTTTTTGTTTATAGTTAAGTCTATTGTGATCTCTATAAAACATTTATTTATTTATACATTTTGTGTGTCCTTCTAGGAACTAGGTGACTCTGAGAAATATTTCGAAAACGGTGTTAGATTTCATTACAATTAATTACTCACTGTTATACCTAAAGATTGTATACATACTGAAAAATAACTATAGCGTATATATTGGAACTGAAATTCACGATTTAATTGCACTACAAAACATATACAAACTATAAGAAGAAGTACAAACTAGAGATCGGTGCGAGAACGAAGTACATAACTTTATATTTTTTTTCTATTGCTATAATTTAGTGAACGTAAGCTGAAGACCTAATTTTAGATTATATTCTTTACATAGTCATAATTAATTAATGTAAATATAATAAATTCAACACAATACAAAGAAGAGAAAAGCTGAAAGATAATATATAATACATATTCAGTTTGAGAACTTAAAATTGCCTACTTATGTACACACTACTGGTTTTGACTAGATTCGCTTCGTAAAATCATTTTATATTTACATAACTTATCCCCTTATGGTCTAAAACTTATCTTTAAGTTACTGCAATGACAAGCCAAGATACACCTCCATTGAAAGTGGAATAATCCACGACTATTCGCAATAGATTCGATTCTAGAATAATTCTGATAAAAATTTGTAATTAAAAACCTTAAATTGAAAGGACACATACATATTAATAAAACTATATATTCACTTAATAAAATAATTCAATATATATTTAAATTAGTCTTCTTGAATTTCTTAAAATATGTTTTCGGGCTGAATAGTCGTGGGATATTCATGATCATACAATTTTCATCTAATAGTTTAAACAATTTACACGTAATGCAATAAAATTATTTTAATCTTTAATATTCTTAAAAGTGCTTATATTTTCATTACATAATACCAATTATGGAGAATGATATATAGATAGATTTTATTATTACGAGATAAGTATATAAGTATAGTATATATTATTTCATTATGTAAATTTACGATTATATGTTTCGATTGAAGAATATAATGTTAGTAGATAGAAAAGATCTAATTATGTATACGATGAAGAGAAAAATACGTATAAGATGTCTTAATACAGATAACAAAGAGAAGAGAGAAGATATCTAGAACAGAGAAGTCGTTAAAGTTAAGAAGAAAGTAGGAGTTACAGTTGTAGAATAAATTTGAGAGGAAGAAGATACATCGATGAAGGAGAAAGGCATTTTTGCCCGAAGGATAGTTTCCGATATGCTTGCTATATATTATCACGGCTTTACTTTTGACAACCTAGCTAAAGTACTTGATGTTCTCAAATATATATTTACATCAGTAATTTTATCTTTGACAATGTGACACTGGATACGAACAGCTCGTTGTTTTATTATTACTTTTAAATTTTAGAAGACGCCTGGACGTCGGGTCGGGTTGGGTTATGTTCATAAAAAGTGTCACATTTACAGCATAGTTAAAGTAATTCTTGATTATAAACTAATATATATCTGTAATTACTAAGGAAGACATATTTAGGGTTTTAAATTAAAAAAAAAGATTGCATAGCAACTCAGTACTAATTCTACCTAATTTTCGTATAAGTGATTTATCTCAAAAGTTTAAGGTAAAAATTAATGTGTACAGTGGCTTTCTTGATTGCTCGCCAAGGTGGAACTGCAAATCAAGACGGTGGTGCATCGCCAGAGGAAAATAGGGTCTTCATGTGAAACTGATTAACAGGAATTCATAAATCAAGTGCATGATTGAAGACCGTACAGTCCTACCACCTCGGTCAGGTTTAGTCGCCTCTTACGACACCCTTTTCTCCTGACGTGGGGTTGGGGGTAGTATTCTGTTCCGCCCCAACACGGAAAATTAACACTAAACTCTATAGAAGTAGTTTAACTTCCGTATTAAGTTGAGATATACCAAATATATATTTAGTGTGCGTTCCCAGAATATTAAAATTTATTTTATAAATGTGTCTTAAAGTAAATATCCTTAAACTAAATGTCTACCTAGATTACAATATATCTTACAAGTGACTATATGTTGTACTTAAATACATATCCATATAAATAACTAATCGTCATGTAAGTATGTCACCCAATTTGCATTAAGTCGGGAATATTAAGAAATCCCGGTACACGCACAATATTACAGCTTATAATTAATTTCTGATGACATCTCCACTTACGTTATACGAGACACTATAGCTTTGTGAATACGTTACGAAATGATTTACAGCTTAATATAATATAATTATGAATATTATTTTTTTGTTATTCCATGTGTATTTTGAATATTTTTGGCAGATGTATTAATTTATTCAACCTGGGTCTATACTGTTGTTTATTAATATTATAGAAGTTTATATTGCTTTTACAAATAGCTTCAGCGTTACATCAATAAAAAGTAATCAATTAGAAATGTTATTAGTATACTTTTTACGGTTTCGTTCACATTATTTATTAGATGAGTTCATTGTCTATGTACTATAATCAGATTTACTCCGTCCACAAAGTCATATGAAAATGTGGCTTTTCAGACATATTAACAAGATTTCTTACAATATCTGCAATAAGTTTCATTGCAGACTAATATATTGTACACTTACTTACTAAGAATACACGTAACTACACATTAATTTCATTTGATGTCTATAAACAACTCGAATCGTTTTGATTTTAGGGGTTAATGCACACATTTTAGATTTCCACGCTGTGGTAGTGAGTTACCGTCTTTTCCGTGTCAAAAGAGGTGTGGTAGCATGCCACATTGTTATTATCCTAGCCTAATACTGCACAGTTTTTATTAGTTGGATTATTATATTGAAATAAGCTTAAAGAAGAGTCAATCGAATGAATCAGACATTAAGTGGGATGTTGCCGCCTTAGCGATAGTCACTTGTTTTTCTTAAGCTTTGTACTTCCTATTGCACTCGTGTTAATAACTGCAAAGTTCGTAAAATAAATTACAAATACACCTACGTACGCTACATTCGTGGGGTAATGCTGTATTGATGTACTGTACAACTGCAACCTCGTTCTCCCACTTTCTTATACTCTAAATGACGTCATCGTTCGCTCAGCTTAGGCCCAATATGTTAGGTACACCTAAATCTCAACATAAACATATTATTATATGTAGTTTAGTAAATATGATCAATGATTTTATTACAACTTAATAGCTATGTAAGTTTTTACGTGCCTCCGAATATGAATACTACCCTAATTCAGTAATTCTAGAAATAATAAAAAAACGTGTTTCGTTAACTCTTAATAATTATAATATATTGTCTCTTATATATTATATGTAAGAATCATTTCTTAATTTTAAATTAGCATGTCTTTGTCCGTGGTTTCCGCCGTCGCGTTAATATATTTTTAAATATTAGTAATTAATAACGGATTAGAATTTGTGACCATTTACAAAATACAGTTAATTTAACTAAGAAGCGAAAACCTGCTCGTTATTGGATAGAAAACAAGACTTTTTTGGTGTTTATAACATTTCCCGATGTTATGAGGTTGCATTCGATTCCTTAGTATAAGTGGTAATAGACAATTAGACATCGATGTAATCTAAAAGACTATAGTCGTAAACTCCACTACGTCGAAACTTTCTATAACCGAATCCGGCCCAGAATATATTTTACCTTTAAAAGTTTAAATAAACGATTGTATCGCTTCTAAAAAAGACAAAATGATACAAAATAGTTCTGTGTAGTTGTATCTTTTTAACTCTTTAATTTAGCTTAACGTTAGGGAAATAATGACAGTGGGAATAAACCAAGAGCCGAAGAGTTATTTGAAACCGCCTGAAACAAATCAATAGACATGCACGCCGAATCCTTTTTTCGCAGCTATCGGTAGACGTTCACCGAATAAAAAAGGATTCTCCACCTAAAAAATCATCTTGAATAAGTTATGTTATTTCGCGATCTATTAAAAGCAATCGAACGAAAGCGGATCTCAATTAATTTACCTTAAAAGAAATCTTACTTCTCGTAACAACTTATAAATACGGCGACTATTTTTGGTATTTTCAAGTCATGCGTTTATTTAAAATCGTATTACAATATAGGAGTCATCTATTAGTTCTACTTAATTACAACAGATGGCTTTAATATGGGCAATGACACAACGTCGCTGAATGTCGACGGGATTTTATGATTTCAGCGAGCGTTTGCAAAATGTTGTTCAACTGTCGCGAAAAGTAGGATTCACTAACTTCAGGGCTCTGCTTTTTCGCCACGAGGTTCTTGCGGTCCGGGAAGTGGATCTCCAGGTCCGACGCCTCATCGGGGCAGCTGAACATGTGCTCTCCGTCGCACATGCAGCGCTGCGACAGCTGGTACTCGCGGCTGAACGCAGCTGTGTTCTCGAATTCGCTGATGCAGCCTTGCTCCTCTGCACAACACCGTTTTATGAACATTCAACTTTACTACTGTCTAGAGATAAGAGAATACTTAGTTACCGGTGTATCCGACTGGACAAGGATTGGGCGGGTTGCAGTAGGCCGGCAAAACAGCATCCGTCTTTATCATTTGACGATTTGGCAATCCTCCCGCTGGCTGCAAACGCTGTTCGCCTTCACCGGCTCCACCGGTCACGTATTGATGGCCCCAAAGTGAACTAAAAAAAAAGAGTTAAACGCACGTCTAAGGGCTAGGTTTGGTCTTTCAGCTGTATAAGTGTGTATTGTATATGCCAAATTCATTTCAACACATTCCGTTAGTTTTTACTGTTAGACAATGACTTTTTCATTACCTGTGCTGCAAATACTCTTGGTCCCGTAGACTGGGGTTGGGATTGCCGTCGAGAAGAGAGTCGTAGTCGATCTGTTCGTGGTCGATGTCTTTATTGGCGCGCGCGATGAGGTTGAGGGCTCGCTCGTTGGGGGGGAATTCAAGGTAGGAGGTAGCGGCGTCGTTGAAGTCCTTCCCCATATGATCCACGACCTCACGTAGCCACGCTTCGGTAAGCATGTAGCGGTCCTGCGTAAAGGACATCATCTTGAAATACGCACTAATTCTGATACTAGCTGACTAGCCATTTATTTGACAAAATTACCTCTCCCCCAAAAGAACCATGGGGGCGGAATCCCATGGTCCCGACGGCGCTTATCAGAAATAATATAGCCTCTAGGCGGAGCATGTCTGCACTGCAACAAACATATCATAACAGTTGTAACACAGATTCAGAAAAGCTTTTCATGTTATGGTCAATGCTAATACGTGCTTAAAATAACTAATCAACAAATTGTTTACCTCTCTCCAAGTCTGCCGAGAGTTTATTGAAAAAATTAATCATGAGGCAATTGGCATCTCTTAGAAACAAAAAGTTCAACGTCATCTACAAACATTTGGTCAACGGTTGATGGGGCCATATTCTCTTAGATGACCTGTACGGTAGACGTGGGAACCGTTATAGGCTTGACGATAGTCAACCTAAGTCTAATTCAGTGTTTCAACATTCTGTTATATCGTCTTTTTAATTGTATTTAAGAATATTATTATTGTAAAGAGAAGAAGGAATGACGAAAAGCGAACCAATTCTATAACTGAAATCTATAAACAATACGCCTCACTGTTGCTCTGAGAATGTTCTAAACGGAAGCCACTCGTAGAAACGATGTTTTGACAACATTAAAAAATTAGGAACCAACAAAACATATAGATATCTCTCGCAAGTTCTTTCAAGAATTGAGTTAATGTGGTTCTTCTAGGTATAACTTTAGTAATAATAGTTGAAGTTATATAAAGTTCTAAGCAAAACTTTATTAAAGTCAAAATTAATTGGAAAAGTGAGTTGGAGATGTGAGCAGTATTTAATTTAGTTCAAATAATTATCAACTATTGAAATTAATAGTTTTAGGACTTAGTCTTTATATACTTATGTTTAGGTAATGTATCTAATATTTTCGTATCGATAAAGAAAACGCGATCGATGCAAATCAATCAAACGATACGCGCCTCAACATGACATAACATTATTGTAAAGATGTTTTTGTTTGAACAAAAAATGAACCTAACTCCATTGTAAGTCCGCGTGTAGGTTGTTGGATTAAGATGCTATCAAATGTTTTGGCATTCGCTTAGGTCGGCTTCCTTTCATGTTAATCGATTCGTATATCTACGAGGAAGACGTTTCGGTTTGGAGAATCGAAGTGTAGTCGTTCCCGCCGAGCAGATGTCAATATTTATATCACCGTCGTTTGACGCTTGCTATGAAGCGTTCTGAATGGAACCGTACCTTACATAACGCCATTATATTCCTTACAATTAGGACGGATCATTTAAGAACAATTTAAATAACATACCTATATGCTATCATGATTTCTTTACTTTAAAGAAAAATGCATCCAATTAGATTTTTTTTAATGATTCTAGTTGAACTTTGCACCCAAAAGTGTCTCTATTGTATCGTTTCTTTTATTAAAATTATATTTTTACGCTATATAGTTTAACGATCTCTGTTAATTGTAAACTGTACTCTCTTTATTAAACTACATTAAGCTTCACTTTTCTATATGTTTTATTACTAAAACGTTTTTCACTTTAGGCATTAAATTTTCCTAATGTTATAAAAAAATCGCGATTTTTATTAATGACATGTAAGTAAATTATGTATGGTCATTGTGGCCAATACTGGAGCCTTTATCCTATGGCCGAAGAAAATTGAAGGGGCTCAGACGACACTTTTAATACTCTTTCAATCGAATACAACGTAGGAGTGAATATGATGATTGGTGAGCTCATACTACGCTTGCAACAATTAATTAGTGAAGTGGATATGATTCTTGAATAATTAATTTTACGGCTATCAATGATAAATACACAAACATTAGTAATATTTAATTAGGATGAGTAATAGTGTCGCAAATCATCGTCTCCGACCTAATACTCACAACAACTCTATTAAGCTTAGAATTTCCCATCTTGCGCCTAAATAAGTTAAAATGTTATCAAAATTCGTCAAGCCGTTTGTGCGTAAAAAGCTAACAATACTTTTCGATTCATTTCTCTATATATTATCACAAACTTTCGCATTTATTGTGGGATATAATTTATTCGTTTTTGTTATGTAGTTGTACAGATTAGCACTAAAAATTGTCCACGACATTGCTTACACATAAATTATAAAGCAAAGCAGTCCTATATTTTCGTTTAAACTCCCACTCTCCGTAGTTGCACGAGCGGGACACCTGTGCTATCTGCGCGGGCGCCGATTGTAGGTGGACGGTCGCTGCGCGTCCTCCGCTTTAAGAGACTTGCGTATTGAATAATTATCGATAGAATATTTAATAAATAAAATGTTTTCTATGTTTCGAATTAAATTACCGACGTCTCCCTACTGACCGGTTGAATTTACTATAAAAAAGAATATAGGTAAAATAGTAAATTAAAACATTTCGTCATCGTTTTTATAGTAAGTGAAACTGGGTAAATTTTCCAACTTTGATGAGACAACGAAATTTCTTACATCTTAAAAATTATAATTTGATATAATTTGATATTTTATTATATGATGTATTCAATGCAAGGTCTGAGAAATTATATGATATATTTTCTTCTATCTTATCGATATTTTAGCGCACATCCCTAGTCAATAAAATAAGGAGGCGTAAAGTAGCTTTCATTTCATACAAAGTTCGTTAGATGTTGCTTTATATAATCTGTTACTTTACCATCATTAAAAGAATAGTCTTCATTAAGCATAGCAAGTAAATATTGAAATAATTTGATTATATTGATCAACGATCTAAGTAGGAAACGATATCAGGTGAAGTGTTGTATTCCGCACAGGCATCATCAAACAATCTTTAATTCCGAGGTTTCAAACCCGGGAGAGCATTGCTTAAGACCTAGTCATCTAGAATTCTACGAAATTAAGTTTTGAGTTCGAATTGGTAAAAATAGAAATGACTTATCGATCGTTCCGGACCTAACTATGTTCGTGGCTTTAATATTGATGAGGTGACACCATCAGTGGCGTTTATCTGACAATCAGGATATCGAATTTAGCTTATACGGGCCCACAATTCAAAGAGTTCGTTGTTATCGTCACAATAAGCTCCCGGAAACTTGTAGCGTGGCACTTTTTCTCAAACCATCTCCATCGCTGAATAGTCAAGCGCGTCGCTCGGTTGCTTAACATTGAATTGTGTCGATGGGACTTGGTACATAAGTTTGATTATCGAAAAAGAGATAAGTTGTCGATCGGTGAAACACATTTTCCCTCCAACCTGACATTTCATTTGTTGATTGATTGTTCGATAGATTTGACCGAAGGGTTAGCTCTACGCATTAAATCTAGGTACTTCATTTAATTCGATTTAGTTATCTATGATGAAAACATGATTTTAATTGTTTAAAGCATTACATATTTCCTTCTATGCCAAAAATATCGGAGTAATTAACCACGTTCGTAATATAAATCTGCGTTCGAGTATTTGTCTCTCAAAATGGCCACTTTCGATAGCATATATGCTATCACACCACGTCAATAAACCGCGTACAAAATGGCGTTTCAATCGATAAGTGCAATTGCGCCGTATGCACTAGCCCAGACGAGCTCAGCGGCTAGGTTGCCTAGGTACCGGGACTTGCGCACTACCATTCAGGATCATATCGATTTTATATATTTTTAGCACAAAGGAGTGGAAATTTTCATACCTTGTTTTTAACGTTTAACGTATAGGAAGACAGTATTAAGGCCTCCATATCAATAAATAACCAATATTTAATCCCGGTGAAAAGAAAAATTTAATTGCATTTTAATATTACGTATTCAAATTACCAATTAATAATGATGTCATTTCATTTCCAACCGTTTCGAAGATATTACAATAATAAACGAAGAGTAACATCGAAGGACAGGCATCCAATGTGCCCGCAACAAGTGGTTATGCACAGTGGGTACTTCGTACTCAGTAGAGGGTAGCTTATTTCTAACTTTTAAGAAGGCTTGGAAGAACGTAATACAATCAAAGATACAGAATAGTAATAGTAAATAATTAAATCATAAACAAGGAAAGCTCTTAAAATTGCAAATGATGTATTCGCAAGTACTTTGCTATAGACGTGAAGGTTCGTGCAAGGTCTGAACACTGGAGAAAGGTGACGCGGCTCGTATGGATGGTAGTTGGTACATTAGACGTTCTTAGTGGCATACGAGCGCGTCAACTTTTAGAAAGCGTCAGGAAACATTTCAGAGATTGGGGTAATAAAGAAATCGACTTACTTGGAGTTTGACTAAACTCGCAATAATAATGATTAGCGCCACAGCAAGGTACATGCACCTTTTTGTATGAACGATTTATGAGTATGAGGCCCGGCACTACGCGATGATACTCACCGGTCGGTGGAGCGGAGGACAGTGGCGCGGACCCGGGAAGGCTTTCGCGGGTCGATGGGAGCGCGCATGCGCCTGACGGTAACTACGTTCAATTTTCCGTCACCTCTGTCCTTTACCGCTACTACGGTTACGTTCGAGTTCGAGTCGAGTCTTCCGACAATTCCCATAGATCAGGGTGGGTTGATGACGAATTGCGCTTAGTCCAAATACTACTCGATTGTCAGATCGCGAAAGCGAAGTAGATCGTTCCGTGTTCTAATCAAACCGAACAATAATTTATTAAAAAAGAAACAATTAATTTATAAATTCATTCATTAAATTCGTAACATTTTTTTTTTGTTTATTAGCTTACAAATCTTTATAATGACAAAAATATTCCACTTATGCATGCATCATGTACAACAATTCTATAATAATTATTCATACTGATGATACTAAATATTGAATGAACTTTTTTGTTATCCTTACGATAGTTTACGTATACGGTTGTTCCCGGGAGGGTAAGCAGTAGCAGTTTATATGCATGCAATGGCACCAAATATATGTATATAAATAAAAATATGTATATCTAAAGTTTTAACAATAATTCATATTTAATATTAAAAACCTATACATTATTTACATTAACGCCATCTTTTGATTTATTTAAATACTGAAATAACTTGAATCGGATCACGATGCGTGAAATTTGTTAGTATTTATCATAACCGATAGATGTCGCTTTAGTAAAGTTGGATTAGCATAAAATTTTAAATTTTTCACATCTTAAAACGAGAGGGCGCTAGTTATCACTATATTATGGTGTAGAATGTAATGGCAGATAGGTGTGAATTTATAATTTATGTTATTTCAACGCTGAATATATTTCGTTTAATGATAGCTTGGACCATCCTTGTAATAAAGATTTTACTCGCGTATACTTCATCAATTCCGCTAATTTCTATTCTATTTAAAACGTTCTCACGGATTCATTCTTTTTGTTTTGTAATGTTATCGTATTTTTGATTCAGAACATTTTCATGCGTCTTCGATGCATTCGAGTAAAAGTGTGTTGTCTTAAGAATAAACTTCTGAAGGACTGATAAGTGGGTCTCTCAACGAATCCGTGTCCCTTCCTAAAGTGATATTGTCCAAGTTTAGGGATAATAGCTTTGTTCCACAAGGCTCGTTACCACGGGTACATGTGCTGCGATAACTAAATAATTATAATGGACATAAAAACTTTTATGATCAACTATCATGAGTTATTCAACGCAATAATCACTAAATAATCTAATCTGGTTAAAAGTCAAATGTTGCAAGTTATCTGTTACTATTTATTAACCGATATTAATAACGGACCATACTTTTTTTTGCGTACTCTTTTAAATTTACTTCGTTTTTAGACAACACAATTTGCTACACAATTTGTGAACCTACAAATAAAAGTAAATATACTCAAAAACAACTTAATTAACTTAGAATAAAAAAATAAAGATGTCACGAATACTAATTTCGAAATTACAATTTCATTTTTCAGTTTTTTATATTATTAATTTTTAGTAGCCAATAACGACATTCTGTTCTAAGCTTAACTCGCTGTGTACAAATACGAAGCCGCCCTCTCTAGTTTTATCACTGTTGTTGCCATTTAAAAATTCCAGGTGCGTTGTAGCACAATGTTCACTTTTAAATTAATTAAGACTTTCCTGAATAGGAATTACGTTATTTGAATTAAAGCGCAAAGCCTTGGCTTTTGTTTAAGTTTCTATAAAGCAGGCTGCGGTTTTTCCACAGAACGCGTGAAAAGCTTTTCCGAAGCAAATAATTTAGTTACTATATAATAATTGAAAGGCTTTTCAAATATTTATTTAAAGGGTATTCACGAACAGCTATAATAGTGCTCCTTTGATTGTGGAACAATTTACCTTATATTGCCATTATATCATTGTTTTTCGGGCCGTTCAGCTGACAAGAGCGAGAAGGGGTTCTCGACGTTTCGCCATCACGAGCTGACGGCATCATCATCAGATGTCAGCTTCTCGTTTGTTTGAAGAACAATGATGCCAAACGATGGCCGTGAAAGCCTTACACGATTTATTAGTTTACCATTGAACTCATTTTATTTTTATTACTTTTCTTCTTATATCTCTCAACTAACATGAATTGTAACAATACTGATGGAAGTCTTTTGTCCTATTAGTCAATGTTCATTTTCTATTCTGACAAGGAAAAGTTTCGTAACAGAATTTTTCTGCACACGTTCGAATTTCCGCTTAATTAAACTAACTTTCATAGACTTAAAAGAGCTAGCGGTGATTCGGAAAAGCAATACATTGTTTTGTACTGTTCGTTCAATGAGAAGAATTTTCCACTACGTTAAAAAACGTGGACGCTTCGTTTCGTTACTGCTTTTCATTCTTTCTCTTCTTATTTTTGATGTCAAATAAGACTTATTCCCTAAGAGAAAATAAAATAAGCCTTTACGTGGCGCGAGTCCGTGTTGTATTTGCAATCTGCATACTCGAGTTCTTATTCATGAGTTGCGTAGACTTAGTGCGAAAGTTGGCATTGTATCTAACGAACAAAAGTCGTCTTTCTATGAAGCTTGGATTTATAAAAGTGCCTTTGCGAGTCGTAACAGGAAGCTATTTTTTTGGAGTGTGTTAGAGCGTTTGCGTTTTTCTATTCGTTAGAGTTAAGGCAGAGTTATGCTCGCTACCCCAGCAAAGAAATTATGAACACGTTTTATTGCGTTTAATAAAATTAATATTTTAAATAAAAAACTGTTTCTTCCACTTAAAAATAAAGTATTTTTAATAATACAATCGTGAGTTGGTTGGTTTAATAATGGTAAAATAAAATAAATAAACATCTCCACACTAAAAACCAGTCTCATAGTAACAATTACACTTAGGCCTTCCATGCAAAATGACCTTTCAAAAACTCGGACACCTGTTTCAGTTTTAATCACAATGTTTCTAGGGAATTTTTAAAAACCCTCCGACATGGATGGAAATGACAAGATGAAACTAATGATTAATTAATGTTAAAGTGATTTGTTTAATTCGTTTTCTAGTTTACAAACTTTGAAAAATTAGCCTCGTCGTTAATTCGACGAATAGGTTTCGAGAGCTCCCATACAAAGCTTTGTAAAGCTTAAACGGAGTAGCCAATTAATGTTCTTTTTGAAGTCGGCTGAAAATTACAGATCATAAGATTACATAGAACCGCGCGGCTCAGTATTATGTTAGGCGCGTACCGACCGCGTTACTTATTCATAACGTGTGCGATTCTTTTTATTTATATCCTTTTCCTCGTTTGCTGTATTTTATGCCGGCCGAAATCACTTTGAATTGAGTCGATGGTACTTGCGCTTGAGAAAGTGTGCAGTTACGTAGCAAATGAAGATATATTAGCCGCGCTAAGAAAATAAAAACACACAACACATTATTAATGGGGCTTTTTTTGAATCAAATGTATTCTTGCCATGTACGAGTACTAGAAAGTTATCGAACAATAAAACGCCGTTCTTTATGTTCTTTCTAGCCAATCGTTTAGCAGACGACTACTTCTGTTTTTTATATAAAGATCTAAAAATATATACAACTTTAACTGTGCAACGCTAGACATCGCAAGTGCTGTTCAAATACCGAAATCTTTTATAGCGAAGCATAAAATCTTTATGCAACTATTAAAAAGGCACGTTTATAGGTAACGCAGAATAAACATTTTATTGCCACAACTCTCTCTGCGAAGCTGAAATCGCGAACCTCGAGTTTTGTAGCCCGTTACGTAAGCGCCGGGTTCGAATCTGATTGGAGGCTGTCTGTAACCCTGACCTGAGTACTTGTGCATGACACTTATGTGACTTGACATTTGTGGGATAATGTCAATTAAAAGAAATGCCTTTGACGGAGATTAACATGACTTTTTGTTATCAATTTTGTTTCTCATAGTGGTCTGCAGAAATTCTCACCGCCGCGTCGGGCTACCTAAATTTCGTAAACCAAACGTAATTTAGATTAATTAAACTAGAACATGACGATCTTGGCTAAGGATGACGTACATAAAATAGAGTTTTCTAAAATATTCCCCAGATTGGGGATGTGTACAACGTTCTCCTCGAAGCTCGGGCATAAACCCTTCGTCTTTTATGTAAATGAAGTTATTCTGGCCGAGGGCGAATTTACCGCTATCGGACTCCAATTACAGCTGGCCACCGCTGTCCGCAATTCAATCAGTGATTTAGTTCTAACGTTTTGCATTTCATTTGATTATTTTGCTTTAAAACTCGGGAGGTCTCGATTACGAAGTGCGGATTATACTATTAACGATGACGATTATGTGATTTTACACAATGCACTTTGGTATAACAGCGAGGACTTGACATTTTGGACTCACCATGCCGTTCTAGTGTGGGTTTGAGGTCTTAACATCGCTTCTAAGCATCGAAGAATTTTTTTATTTATTTCTTCACTTATTAATATATAGTATAATACTCTATTCAAACGGTAATCTTTGTTTAATTTTGCTTTAAAACAACACCGTTACATTTTGGGGTAATACAAAGTCATTGAGGTAGAATTCCGCCCCGAGCCAGGCCCTTTGTTGTACTTGTTAGTTTTAGACCCTACCGGCTATTTGGCAAACGAGGGATCTACTTTCTTTATTGTTTTTAACATTTCCACGTATGTTCGGACAAGTATTTTTTTTCAGCTTAGTTTTTTGTTTATTATGAGTGCCAGCTTAAGGTTTAAGAACATTTTTTTTCGATGAAAAACGTGACACGTAAAAGAATTTTAATTAAAAATTGACCATTCTGCAGTCGATATAGTAAATTAGTATTTATGAATTTTGTTATAAAGCTTAAAACAATTCGATTACGTATTCAATGTAAACGCAATAAGGACAAAAGAGAATAAATATGATTAAGAAATTAACAGTTGTTCAAGCGCCTTCGTTATTGTAACGAGGCTAATAAGGTTAGTGGAGGCCTTCGGAGCCGAAACCGACCCTCTTGCATTAATTTATAGAATCAAAACAGATTTTTATAACACAGACAACAAAACTACGAATTGAGATTTTTCTAAAAACAATCCTTCAATTGCTCTTGTATTTTTACAGTAAGTACATGTTCTAAGAATAGGGTCTCTGAAGGTGAGTACGTTTATTTGTGTATTACTCGAATGTGAAACATTTTACGTAGTTAAAGTGTTTATTACATAAACACCGCAGTAGACAGTCAAATGAGTTTTATGCAACTTCGGGCTTGGATTTCAAATCGCTAACCTGTACATTATTTGAAGCGAGAGCAAACATCAATCATATGAGTATAATAAAATCACGCGTCATTCCTTTTATTCCTTCCTTTCCTTATGGCCTTCTATTAGTAGAGATATACTTATTTTATCTGTGCACGTTTACCCTTTCTCGAAACAGTTTTATAAGGTTTGGGACAGACATAAAATGGAGCTGTAAACTATAAATTGATTTAGGATTTCATGATCCAATATTGGAAGTATCACTAAAACTAAACTAATCAGCAAGAATTTATGGCAATATTTTGAAGTATTCCTGAGTAACTAAATGTATATAAGTGAGTTAATATATATGCATTTGATAAATTATTCATCGACGCCTTATTAAAATAATCAATGAGTAAATTATTATCCTAGTGTGGTAAGTCTACGGTTTTAACTTCTCTCTAAAAAGTGAGAAAACCTTCGTCCAGCGGTGGGACAGCAGTAGGTAGCGACAGTTAATAGCTTGTATGGTTAAACCCTATTGAGCTTACATTAGAGTTACATCAGACGGGAAAGAATTTCGAGACAGAATTGTTTATAACACTTAAAGTTATCTTTAGAAAATAAATTTGAAGCGAGGAGCCATTCCATTAAGCGTAGAGAGGGTTGAGAGCTCCGACACTTGTCGCCACCCAGTCATTTGCGTTACATTATGTCCTACTTGACAATTCAGCGCAATCGCAGTTACATAAGACCAGCGAACAATCCCACTGTTCTTAGGACTAGTTATTTTAGTCAATCGTAAACTCGACATACCTTTTAGTATTCATCATAAATGTGTGACATATCATATTAATGGTTAATTTAATAGTGACTTGGCAAAAATACGAGTTCACGTTATCACGTCCTTCAATATCTTACTAATTAGGACAACACCTTTGCGATTTCGTTAAAACAAATTCTCTTACAAAGCCAGTAATTATGTGTAAGCCCGTGCGTACCTTTGCGTAAACGTAAGTAAATGTGTTGCTTCACTAAACAATGCCTTGTTTTGTTTGCCTTAAGCAAATTTTATGAACTCAGAATTATTTTACTGATTACGGTACATCGTGCGTTAGGGACGGATCGGTAGAGTACATTACATCTGAAAAAATATACCACTTATGTAGAGGTGGGAAGAATTGTCTTTTATTTTCACATAATTCTAGATTTCATTTTTAAATCGCGAACAAGCTTTTAAATTGAAAGTAGTAAGGAGAACTAAAACTTGTCTCCTATAGAAAGTTAATTTAATCCATTCGTTCAGACTTTCGCCTCTCGGAAACTTCGTGACAGAACCATTTTTATAGTGCATTTATAAATGTAGCTAGTTTCTTTATGTAATTAACTAATGAATTAAACTTTATTTGGATTATTAATACATTATTTTTCTAAAATGATATTTAGTGTTGCCGCAGTTCGCGTGAGCGTCAGAAACACGCGCACTAAGCTAGTTTTCAATTTTCACCTCGTAATATGTAACATTCATACAACGTTTCATGCTCAAAGAAGAATTTTTCTCATACGAAATGGAACTCCAGCGGAAGGAATTTAAGTTTTGCGTTCACTCCCTTTGAAAGTTTTCAAAACTACATTTCTGCGAAAGCAACGGCGCTAAGATGCAATTTGCTATTTTAGAAGTCACTCAAAATATTATTCTACTTTCATTTGGATTCATTCATTGACGAATTCAATAAAAGATCTAATCACAAGTTTAATACTAAAGTTGAGGAAAAGAAACATCCTACCACATATAATGTGTACAAACTCATACAACGCATAAACTAGCAACTTGTATAGGAATTCCTTGTAAAATATAATTTTGTGAAGAAAAATTTTGAAGGCAATAAAAATCAGTAATCATTTTTAGGTTATTTCGTTACGAAGTGAGGGTAGGCAAACGCAATTGAATTTTGTTTTCCGGAGATGGGAATATGCAATGCAAATGGAGGAATCCATAAAATAAGATTTCGCCATTTTTTACTTTAAATTGCTGGAATCTGCAGTACATTTAGCTACTTAGAAGTTCTTTTTCTTAACAGATAAAAAATAAGAAAGTTATAATATACAATTATTATCCTAATTAACTTTAGTAAGGAAACTTTTAAAAATAATATTATTGTGTACTTACCAATTATTATTATTATAATTCATTGTTTTCGAGACAAATAATAATGTTTTTTTCTTCTAGTCATATCATTCAAACTGTTCGTTGACGAGTCACTAGGTTCACATCTCCTTAGATTTTAGAAATGTCGGTAATGCAATCCACACGCTGAAATAATAATTTAATCAACATTTTTGGTTGAGGGGAAATTAGCAACATAATAGTCGTTTTAAAATAATATTTCAAAAGGCTAACTAACTGTTTAGAATTACAATTTTAACAAGAATTAGATTTTATATTTAATGTTAATAAATTAAAAACGCACACGATATTTTTCAATAAAAAAAATGGAAAATGGAAACATACATTCCAAAAATAGCGAAATAGCGAGCTCGTTATATTTGAATATTTCATTGTGTGTAACATAACAGCTGTCCTCGCAACACCTGCATCGCGGCTACACAACACACATTTTGAAACGTATTTTGACATTACTATCATATTCGCCGTACTTTAGCCTTTAGCTGATTTGGAAGTTGGCTAATCTCTGTTAATCTAATTCAAATATGTTAGCATTTTGCCGCATTCCGGTTGAGATAACTCATAGATCTACGAACATACGTTTATTAAGTGCGACTAAAAGAAACATTAAAAAAAATTTCAGACTCACCCGTTTTTTTCTTATAAACTTTATTCAAATTACATTCAATATTCAATTGATCGCCTCTGTAGCCGAATTGTTAAACGTATTGCCTAGCATTGCGTTAAGCGCGAGAGGTCCTGGGTTTGAATCCCAGGGAAACTAAAAATTGTTTCGGTCAGGCAGGGCACAGAAGTCTGATCAACCACTTGCCTGTTAAAGGACGGATCAATGAAACGGACGCAGAAATGTGTTCGCCCCGTGCCCCACGGGGGGGAAAAACTTTCACACATTCAATATAGTCTAAATTTAAATACTAAAATGTTCTCTATTTTTATGAAAGTCGGGGTCAAATATATATAGCGATATGCTTTTTCAAATGCAATATTAATAATACAAGGTAAATTTTTCACTCCGTTTCGTTACTCCTCCATGGCAGCAAAAGTATCCTTTCTTTAATGATTAATGTTATAGAACTCTTCGTAATTATGAACTCCCTAATGCAGTAGCCCAAATAATGGATACTTTCGTTCGCGACAAGCCTAAAACCTTCTATAATCAAGTTTAATTTGAGTTCAGAAATACGTCAAATAGAATTAAAGATATTTTATATGACGATTTAATGACAAAATGACGAAAAGATAAAATGTATTTGTATTCTTGTACGTTAATAAAATGTGATTGATTCGTTAGCGTAGATGTGCTACGATTTGCTACGTCGTAGAGGGCAGTTACTAAGTTATAGTATTTACTTAAGTAGAACGACTCTATTAGACTTTTTGATATTGTACAAGAATATAAATCAAACGTTTTAATTTAATAGACACCCTTGTTATAAAAAAATTAAAGTGATGCTAAGCGTGATATAGAGCTATTTAAGTTAGCGAAGTAATCGTGGGTACGAGGTTATACCGATTTCATTTTAATTTATATGATTACGTTATGATTTACGCCCTACAATTAACGCTGTTTTACAAAATAACTGTGATATAAATATCCTTAAAAATCAACCAACGTATAGGTCTCACTTAGAACTGTCTCATTGCAGTGATATTCATTACAACTATAATAATGACCCACTGTTAGGCATACGTTTTTATTAAGGAGTTCATAACTTAGACCCACTACGCTACTCCAGTTCTATGTAGCAGCATAATCGCTACCTGGAACTAGAAATATTTTGGAAATACGATCTTTTCTCGTGCGTTTAGAATATTGTGTAGATCCATTAACTTTGTATTCATACTAATACGTACTTCTCTGTTGTGGATAAAATCGTTTTTATCTCAAGTCCCAACACCAAAAACTTTATGACACGTTCAGTCTCTAGTCTGTAAGGTCCTAGTAGTAAAAACCAGTTAATAGGCTGACGTCAGCGATGACAAAACATCGATCTATATAGTGAGAATATATAAAGCCAATCGTATTTGCACAGAACACATAAAATCGGATTTAAGTGCAGCACAAACAAAGCACGAATGTTTAAACCAAATAAACATTCGCTTGTCAAAGAACGTTTGTGCACTAAGAGCTAGTGTTCGGAGGGATTGGTCGGTTGCGAGGAAATGAAATCGACGTGACCTTAGCTCTTAGCTTATATGTATATATCCGTATATAGTTTGAGGAAGTTACAAAGAAGCTTACACGATATGTTATGTTCCTATTCATACAAAAAACGTTGAGGATCAATAGTCATTTTGAAATAAATACTTCACCTTTATTACATTTTTTTGTGAGAAAATCGAAGGCACAAAAGGTTAATTGCATATACTTTTACTTTTTAAAGTTAAACGTGGACAACGCGAGCTTGACGATGTAAACAATGCCCTCTCGAGAGTAGTCCATTGGTTTAGTGTTACTAACCTAAATGGCAACGAAACTAAATGTATCAGATTCACTTTACCTAATGTTAGGTTAGCTAAAGCCAGTGTTAAGGTGAGGGACGACGACGAGATAGAATTGGTTAATGAAACTGTGTTTCTGGGTAGAAAGTTAGACTCCAAACTACAATGGGGATTTCATATCAGGAAAGCCTCGAGCAAGCTCAGTTCTGCAGCCGAAGCCGTAAAAAAGATCAAACAATTAACAGACATTAAAACAGCGCGTCTAGTCTACTTCAGCTACTTCCACGGTGTTATGACATATGGCATACTACTGTGGGGTAACGCTGCCGACATTAAATGTATCTTTGTGTTGCAAAAAAGGGCGGTCCGGGCTATCTATGGTATGGGATCTCGGGAGTCATTAAGAGATAGCTTTAAAATTATCGGCATACTTACAGTGTACTCGCAGTATATTTAAGAAAATGTATTGTATGCCCATAAGAATAAAAGCAAGTTTAGCAAGAATAGTGATAGGCATAATTTAAACTTACGAAATAAGGATAACCTAGCTATCCCCAAATATAGGCTCCATAAAATATCTAATTCATTTTCGGGGAATTGTATTCGTATGTACCTACAATACATTACCAGTTGAGGTGTCAAATTTATCGATAAATAAATTTAAAAAAGTTATAAAACTTAGATTGTCTCAAAAGGCGTATTATTGTCTGATCGATTTGAATGACAAGACCGCCTGGGGTGATATGGATTGCTCCCTAGGTTAATAAACTCACAATGTATTAGTTTATACGACATATTTAAAAAAGTCGGACTGAGTTTCTTGGGTGTTCTTCTATTTTATGTTGCTTTTTTAAACACTGTAGAATCACGACAAACAGACAGACAAACAAAAAAAGCTTGACGAATCTAAATAATGTTTAAAATTTTAAAGATAATAAAGTATATTATATTTAATTTTACTTTAGAACTTGTTTAAGCAATTTTATAGCATGTACGATAAGAAAGCAATTTGTTTGTTACTGTTTAATTCGTCATCACTTATATCTATAGACAAGGTAATTTTGCTTTTATTTGCAAAATAGTTTTCCTTTAAAAGTTAAGTGTCGAACGCAAGATATCGCGCACACAATTTCACCTGTGTATTCCTGTGCTGTGTACTGAATCAATTTGTGGGAAAATAAAATAACCGTTTGTCAGACTTCCGCCGCGTTCATTCGTTATTGTCCTTATAAATACAGCGACATTTTACGCTTTCAGCGTTGTCTGCTTTTTCCCATTATAGTTTATAGTACACATTTCCTCCCATACTTTGATTTAATACCATAGAACTCGATCATCTTTGTATATTTGCTCTTATTAGTGAATGTATGTTTAGAATTTAGTTCAAGAGGTACTTTATATTCGACAAAGTCGAAGCATATGGGCGTATCTAGATTCAAATTAAACTTGTGCCGGCGCAGAGGTGCTCTCAACAAAGGCTGCTTGTCAGTAATTTGTCGCCTGTTAATTGGAGATGTGGATCTTAAATCTAAGCGTTCGGTTACTTGGGTTGTATGAGATAGGCTTCGGAAACGGGATGATGAAATAAAACAGGAATTTGTGTAAATTGAACGTGTAATACATTTATGTTATAAAGAGATAAAATTTCACATTTTTTTGTAAATATTAGACATTTTAATACAAACTCAGCACGGCAGCCGCGTACATTCAATACGCCAAAACATTTAGTTATCTATAATTCTTCTAATAATTATATTTAAATACTCATTTCATTAGTAACGAATATATTGTAACGTAATCTAAAATAATTCACAGATGAACCACGACTATTAGAAATATTTTTATTTTTTTTTAACACTGAATAAAATAAATATATTTTAATTTTTTTTTGTAAGTGCCTCAATGATTTATGATTCTGCTTTTGAATTTCAGCGTTAAATTTGTAAAGCATTTTGTGTTAAAAAAATAAACTTCTTTACTTTACAAGGAAATAAAACTTGTATCGACAACTCATCTTGTCATAAGAATGGGCTATTCCACCTTTTCATCCAGTAAACCCGCTGCTAATCTGTCCTTCTCTATTATAAAAAAAACTTTGCTTGCACAAAGTACGGTGATATTTTAACATCTTCCATTCTTTCGAATAACTCCTTAAAAAAAAAACAACATTTCGTCGTTCTCATACACAACGCACATGTTTTTGTAAATTTCAATCTCCTTGCCATGGCATGTATACCTGTTAAGTATGGTATTCTTAGAATGTTGGAATAATAGGTCGTCATCGTAATAAGATGCAGCCCAGAGTATAATAGGGTACTCTATGATTGTCTATTCCACTTTGCCATAAAAAGAATACATTCATTTATTTTGCGTACTGGCCTGCATATATGAAACATTCCAGAGATGACCTATCTAGCGCATAAAATCAATCAAGGGTCATTGTAGAAGATACATCTTTACGCCTTAATTAAGGATGTGCATTACAGTACAGTATATCGAATTTACATTTATATAAAATTTAGATATACAATACGCATAGTTCTGCGAATTTGTTTAAGTTTACTCTCGAATACATGATATCCATATTGTTATGAGCTGACAGCAATTTCAATGCATTCTAAAGGTATGTATAATTGACAACAACAATAGCACAGATTGCCGTAACCAGTTGGGATATTCGAAGGGCGTTCTGAGTTGGACTTATATGCGACGATACTTCTCGCATCGATTAAAGTAAATTGAATTAGGAAAGAGCTGTACAAAGTACGAAATTCTTTATAGTATTGAATTGTAAGTGAAAAGTCGAGCCGCCCTGAATATACCACCAATCGTTTATAACAAACTGTGGAGTTCACACCGATCACATCTATGAAGCGATTATAAATTGTTAGTTGACACCGACCTATCTATTAATTACATTATTATAACTAACACTTATCCTATAAAAGAGTGTATAGCAATAAGGAAGACATTGATAGCCTGCATGATTGTTTTCCATATAGAAAATATCTTAGTTTTATGCTCAGTGATCGTTTACGATTAATTTCACTAAATATTTAAGTTTTTCGTATAAAAACGTATCGTGGTACTAAAGAGCGATTCAAATTGAGAAGCGACCGCATATATTATTTCAGTTTTTCTGTTTAAAAGATTTTAAACGAAACATGTTTTCATATATTTTCTTAGAATGCCACATCTCATACTAAGAACAGTGTTTTTGTCAATTCGGGTCGCAACTTTAGTATCAAAACGTCTAAAAAATCACTAAATTAAAGTAAGCTAATTTTAATTAATTACAAGGAAAGCCGGGATCGTCGTAATTCTAAAGGTCAAAGTAAACGAATAACTACGGCAGGCAGCTACTGTCTACGTCTACAATACATACACTGTGTGCTACACGAAATAATTACACACATTTTCTAAATTTACAGGCATAAATTAGTGACAAAATAGAACCTTGGGGTTTTATCCCATTTCTTACATATTGTTCTTGTTCCATTATTATTTTTTTACGGTAAAATATAACATAGCGTTGTACAATTTTCATGAGATAAGTAAGTATAACTTGTTATGATTTCGTTATTTTTGAGTGCGAAATACACCACTTTATTTTTCTGTCCTTTTTTTGTACTTAAGAGATATCGCGACGAACTGCAAATAAACGAACGTAACGCCATCTCTTCGCCACATAAGAACCATTGCCGTCAATATTGACCAAAATGTCAAACCGTTTCCAACTTTTATTTCGTTCTAAAACCGAAGCTTAGATTTTTGTGACGTCTGAAAATAATAATAATAAAAAAAATGATGGGATGTAAGCATTAGCGGAGACAACGAGAATCTAATTTTGGCTTACCTTAGTTCCTAAGACGTCTAAAGCAAAATACGTATTACGCTTTTAGCTTTACAACCGACTATGCACAACATTTATATAAATATATCACTCCCTAAGATGATATGTTTTGTTACGCAGAATTCCTTCGACCAACGTCATTTTCACTCCGATATATTTATTATTATGCAAAGTAGTGCTACGATACGGCTGAAGTTATTACTACACTCCGCTCCGATATCTATTTACTTAGAAAATAAAATATTATGTAGGCGAAATAAATACGAGCATTTTGCGCGATGCATTTTTACTAATTACTGTACTCTTAACTAATTAACCATTAAATAAGCTGTGAACAAAGGACTGACTCAACACAGATTATATAATAATTTGCAAAAATTATGGCTATTCAAATTAAACTATTCAAAGTAGGAAAATACAAAATATGTCTATCAAAAAAGTATGGGTAGTTAAGATTGCAAATGGAGCCTTTTAGGACGAGCCTAAGTCTAATTTTTATTCAGTCTCATGTTTTCGCATACGTAAGTTTGTAGAAGTTACGAAGAATTCGAAGAAGCAACATACTATGTTATAATATATAAGAACAGATATATCTATGAAGATATAGCTCCGGTATGGTAGCTCAGTGGCTGAGTATTACCGTACACGATGCGGACCAAATCCCGTCTGTTATTGAGGCCTTAATCTATATTTCAAATAAATCCGTCAAAAGATCATCTTTTGAAAAATGTTATATCAAGGAAAGATTAAGCCGTTACTTAAAATATAATATACTAAGCCACGGAACGACAAACATCTTTAGGCTTATAATATAAATTTATGGCAGATTCCCAACTGAACATAGCTATTTATGACGCCCTGATAAATAATTTTAACGTCTCGATCTCGCGAACTTAGTAAATAAATAACGTTAATTAAACCGCCAACTGTAATTTATAATATTTAATTTATCGTATAGTTATCCAAATCAATTCTTAAGTCGTCTTCGCCAAACAGCATATCGATCGGAAATCGCTTTCTCAGCATACACGGCCGTAGAATAACATCGTTTCAGTTTAGACATTTAGTCATTCGTATAAATACGTTAGGTCCTATCAAAATAAACACAACGAGGGTATTGTATGTCGAGGGCCGCTCCGATTTATTTCCTTCGGTGCTCATTATTTTGACAGGAAGTTGTGTGGGAGTCGGCTCGAGCCGGACGACGTTCACTGAAACAATATAGGATATTTGAAATGCTTCCGTCCGGCGAAATAAGGTCCGAGGCCATTTTTCACACTCACCAGTTATAGTTTGATTTTGAACGTCGGCGTATCCCTCTCCCACGGTCGGGTAGCTCGGGATCGTGCTGAGGCAAGGTGATATCGACCGTCTGGTTCGGATACAGATGCAGACTGGACAAGGGGAAACGAAGTGACGAATTCGTGAGCGACAGCGGCATCCCGTGGTGATGGCGATGGACGTTTACGGTTCCGTGGGGGATCGTCAACCTTTCGTCCACCTTACAAAAACAAACATTCATAAGGCATTTAAATAAAAATGTTTTGGATCCCGGGTGCAAATTTTATTACTTTGTAAACCGCTTGTTGAATCCTACAAAAATAACTGGTAGAAATGGCACGGAAAAGTCTCGGCGACTACGTGGAGTATGAAGGTACAAAACAATGTTTAAAACTGACATTTATTAAGGCGTTATTAGCCCCAGGAAGTCAGAATGATTTAAAACGTTCCATTCGTCTAGAAAAAACATTGCAACACTGTAAGTGGTATTAAAAACCTTTTATTTGCACCAATGAGGAGATGGCTCAACGGAAGCAGAGCAGCTGTGAGCTTTCCGAGAATTGAACATCGCGTAATTTTCATTTCATTCTTCACTTTACAAATGAGGAAATATTTGCTTTATTTTTTGTTCCAGATATAATATTTACAGGCGTATTTAAAACCATCGGAATAAATGAGGTATTGTCATAGAGTATTTGCATTGTAAAGGTCCTATATTTATCAGACCTTTTCATAAACAGGCGAACGAATAGGAATATTAAATGTATGTATTATAGTACAATCTTCAAGTAAATATAAGCGAAGTATATCGTAAATAAGTCTGGTTTGCTTTATTTTAAAACCGAGTCCCAGAGTTGAAATCATACGCGTTCGGATCTTCCACCCGGATTAACGAAATACAGCCCCGCTCGTACGGCTAATACTATTTACCCACAACCGAAGCGAGTCAATTATAGAGCGGTCCTCGTGGACTCCTGTTTGATCAAATTGAATTATCAAGTTTCTAGTAGTACGCCAATTTTGTTAGTGCAGCACCCCACAGGTGACACGGAAACGTTTGTTATGATGGCGATATCTTTAAAGCTAAAAGGTTCGCGAGGTTTTTTTGTGACAAAAAATTACTGTACTCTCATCGAATTTCATTGAATAACTTTACATACAGATATCGGGTATTGTTTAAATTCAAAAAGAAATAAATCTGACATATATTAAAACTAAAGTACAAATAAAAGAAATTAACACTATTGTGCCAGAACTATTACAGTTAGACTACTCTTTCGCGACATTTTTGTAGCGCATGCGACGAAAGACTTTTTTACACGTTGGATTACGTTCCTAAAGTTTTAGTAACCACCCCTAATCTTTTCTAGGAATAAATATAGCCAATGTTACTCAGAATGAATGTAGCTTTCTGATGGTGAAAGATTTTTAAAGCGACGCAGCAGTTTTTGAGTCGTTACAAACATACAACACAGAAATGCAAATCTTTCCTATTTATAATATTAGTGTAGATCAGGTCGATAGATCAGCTCTTGTTTTTTTTTTTTTTTTTTTTGAATTGATTATTACGTATTGTGTTCCTATGGACCACAAACAACCGGACGTGGGCAGCGCGCTCGCCGTGTGCGACTAGACCAAGGGTGCCCCGAGGGGGCATCGGCCTCCGGACCGCCCAAGAGGGGGAGCTTGAAGCTGGACAGCCACCGGGTGACCGTAGCGAGTGACCTCCCTGCGGTTTGTGGGCGAGGCGGCCACGCAAACAAGGAGACGACGGCTTTCGTTAGATCGTCGTGCGAAAACATTACGCGGCCTTCTCCAGCGTGTATTGACGGGGGCATCTTGTGAGATACTATATGGTTGAGGTAATTCACCCTCCTTTGAATAAACCCCATGCTCGTCGTCCTCAGTCATTAAAAAAAGATTTTATAACAAATCCGTATTTAGTAGCACGGAACGTAAAAATTTAATAAGTTCCTGCTTTGCTTATGAAAAGGTTTACCGCAACCGGCGCGCGTTTGAGAGAATTATTTAATAAATGGCACCGATTTTAATTGAGGAACATTGTCGGGAAGAATTACCTGGATAATATAAATGATACGTTCTGTGAAGGGAGAATGTAATTAGGCAACTAAGTCGTGGTCAATATGAGACGTGAACTGAACTTAGGCTACAATGTTTACAATTACTATCTTCTTCTTTGTGTTTCGCAATAAGTCTGGGCAAATTAAATGTATGTTACTTACTAACTAGTAGAACACATAAATTGTATACAAATATTAAAACGCTGAAGACTTTTATTGGTTTGAACGCGCTGATTTCAGGAACTAGTTTGAATTTAAATCTCTGCGTTGAACAGACCACTAATCGAGAAATGTTTTAGGCTACATAACGAGACCTTGCGAATGCCATTGCTTGCGCAGCGAAAACGGTTCAAGAAAATAAAAAGTATATCCGTGTTGCGGCGCAGTAGAGGACTCCATCAATGAGCAGGCAAATGCATTCAAAGCAGCATTGCCTGTCCATCTTTATAATCACATTGCAAGTCGAGTGTCAACTATTTCTTAGAGCAAAATTAAACGTAGAATAAGAATGATTCCTCATTAAAGGATCTAGAAAAATGTCCGCGATATATCTTTATTTATCTTCTAAAATTATCTCTTAAGAATGATGGGACGCGGACGACGTGGCGAACAGTTAGTTATTTATATTCGGTTTCTCTAGCTGTTCAGCCGCCGTATTCGTTAACGACCATTTTTCAACTACGGCAAAGCAGCTCAACAACTTAACTACCACTAGCGTATATTTGCGCCCAAATCTGAGTAAACGAAGATGCATTTGTGGATATATCCTGCGAGCTGTCACTGAATTGTAACGTATCATTCCAAACATTGACTAACAATCAACCGATAGTGAGGAATTGCGGTGGATTGCACAAAACAAATGGATCATGTGTACAGCTGCTGTCTCCCGAACTAATTAAGCAGCAAATCCTCAAATAACTGAAGCGGGGTTAGCTCCGTTTAGAATTTGCGAATAGTTTATTAGTGAGTTAACGATCGATGTTTGATTTTCGAAATAAACATGTAGGAAAAAGTTATTCAACTGTTTGGGTAAAGTAACAATTATTCAATAATATATATTAAATAATTGTATTTACTAGTAGGTGAATCGGACCCAAAAATCAATACCACCAAAGGCAAACGGAATTTTTTTTCTTTATTATCTTTCTCTATTTTACGAATTACCTTCACGTTATTGATGAGCCAAGTGAGATATGGGGCGGGGTAGGCAGCAGCACTGTGGCAGGTGGCTTCTAAGTCGCCGTTGGGTGACAATTTCTGATGTTTAATCTTTATCTTTGGACGGTGTTTCTGGCGAACTGCAACAGTATTAATCTTTAATATAATCGTAATACATACAATTGGACTAAATAATTTAAAGAAAATCTTTTAACGGTTTAAAACGCGAAAAATTATTTATATTTTTTAACTACAGCAGTACGGTCCTCGCAAAACTGACTCTGTATTGCTCGCGTAAAGTACATACAGCGTGTATGTACTTTACGCGAGCAATACGTCCTCTTCCCCCCGGGCCGCCGTACAGTTTGGACGTGCTTTTAGCGCGAGTGATAAAATAAAAATTTAATTTAACTCTGTTTTTAAACAAAAAGTTACGCAATAAATAAAACTACGGTACCAGGAGCGCATACAGTGAGTAGCAGTAGACAGTGCCTCCTCCCGCCAAACGCTAGCCCCGCCCCCAGTGCGCACGCGCCGCTCGTAATTGGAAGGACGGCCGCCAATTGGGTCAAGGACACTGATTGCTCGAGTTAACGTATTGTGAACCTTAATCATATTAAAATATGAAGAAAACTCCACCGTCGATGATCCATGCAGATTGCGATGCCGGTGAAAGCTCAACGCAAGAGAGCGACAACGTTAATACGAAGTTGCGTCAAAGGAAAAAAGTGGCTCGGGACGAAAACGACGACTTTCTCGTTTTAAGAAACGAGATGAAGGAATGGCTGCGCACTTTCCAGCGCGAACTAAACTCCAAGCTTGACAAACTCCGGGATCAACAGAATAGCCGTTTAGAGGCTATGGAAGGGTGTATCGCTGAATTATCTTCGAAGCTCTCGACAGTCAACGAGACCAGCCAGTCCATCGAAAATTCGATCGAATTCGTCTCCACAAAAATAGAAGGTATGCAAGGAAAAATCGACAATTTCCAAAAAAATATTATAGCATTGTCGGCTCAACTTGTGGACCTCGAAGAGAAGCACGAAGCCCTAGACCGAGCCATCCACAAAACAACTATTGAAATTAGAAACGTTCCCAAGCAAAGTCAACCTCCGTCCAAAGCCGAACTCTTCGCCTATTTAACTCAGCTTGCGTCTAGTCTACAAATTGACTTTTCAACTAGTGACATTAGAGACGTGGCCCGCTTCACCAACAGAAAAGATAACTCGACTTGGAACCTCACCGTTGATCTATGTAATACCCTCACAAAAACTAACATCTTAAGCGCTGTTCGAAAGTATAACAAGGAGCACAGATCGAGTCAACTGAACTGCAGCCACATAGGAATGGTGGGACATACTCCTATATATGTCTCAGAATTTCTTACACCGAAGGCTAAGCGGCTTTTCTTTCTGGCGAGGGAGTTGGCTAAATCAGAACAATACGACTATTGCTGGTCTTCGAATGGTAACGTATATCTTAGGAAAAATAACGGATCCAAATACATCCTCATAAAGAACGAAGAGCAACTCAACTTGCTAAATAGCGCATGACTAGTCTTAATTTTACTTAACTTATTAATGTCAAAACATAAATCAAATGTAATGTTATCAATCCATTACGCCAAGTTATATAGTATTCTCAAACACCTATTAAATTGTTTAGTATCACACTTCAGTTATCAACATAGTTATTATAATTTTACTCTAGTCGGGTCGAACGTCTTGGAATTTCTAAAACAAATGTTCTATTTATTTTTATTACCAACACTCCAAGGAAACATTAATGTCATTCCTAAACACTTAGTTATCTCATGTAAAACAATTAGTTGTACTACAAGTTATACACTTTCTTCCACATTAACCAAGTATTATTATAATTTTTTAAAGGCAAAGTTCTGCGTCCTACTACACCCATCTATTTAAATTCGATAATATTAATTTAATTCGCGATATTGACAATACACATTTTATACCCAATGAATACCTTACATATCCTGAAGACTGCAAAACTTTTTTCAACTCTTCCAACTTAACAATAGTGTCCCAAAATATTCGAAGCATAAATAAAAATTTTGATAGTTTTCTAGTTTTCCTAACAAGACTTCAATTCAAGCCGGATTTAATCATTCTAACAGAGTGCTGGATTGATAAAAACTTTACAGGCTTAATTCTTGACGGATACATATGCACTTTCTCCCAAAGTTACAAAAATAAATGCGATGGAATTGTTATATTCTACAGAAACTGCATGAACCTGATTACTACTGAACCGGTTTATCCTGAAGCAAATTTTCTAGTTAGTGTGTTGAATAGTGAAACGGTAATCATATCTATATATAGATCTCCATCCACATACAACGTTGATGCCTTTCTCAACGCACTAGAAAACATAATTCTCTCCCACATCGGTCAACCTATCTACATTATTGGGGACCTTAATATAGACCTGAAGGAGCTGACTGACGATTTGAGAGCTTACAAACTGCTAGAGCTAGTGAATTACCATGGATTTATCCAAGGTCAATTCATTCCGACCCGCGGAGATAACTGCTTAGATCACGCTTTGTTTAGATCAAACCTTCCTACAAAAGTAGCCGTCTGCCCTTCCCAAGTCACTGATCATATGTCTGTCATTATCGGAATCGAGCAATCACGTCCTCACACCACCCAAAAAATTAATTCTTCTATCTCTTATCAGGTAATTGATTTTGATAAATTAAAAAATGACCTTTCTTCGGTTGACTGGAGTTTTATATGGTCCTTTACTAACATAAACGAAGCTGTCACGGCTTTAACAAACAGCTTAAATAAATCTATTAAAGCCCATACCAAAACACGATCCCAAAGAAATTCCAAAGCAATCAGAAAACAATGGATGACTCCTGGACTATTACGCTGTGTTAGAAAAAGAGACTATCTACACTCACTAACCAGAAAAAAGCCGAACAATCAAACACTCCAAAATGAATACACTCAGTATCGCAACTTTTGTAACAATATCCTCCAAAACCTTAAAAATCTTCACGACAGCATGACTATACAAGAAAATAAAAACGACAACCGAAAACTCTGGAAATGTATCAAAAATATATGCAATCTTAATTCTAATAAAGAAAATTCAAGTAAATTACTAAATATCAAACCAAACCCGGAAGAATCCCTCAATACTGTAAATTCATTCTTTTCAACGATTGGCGAAAAGATTTCTACAGAAACCTTGCTCAAATTAAAGCGAACTGAAAAAGATCTAGTCCAGAATATTTCCATTCCCTCCAAACCTAACTCTTTTCTGTTTCTCCCTTGCGACGAGCGTGAAATCCTTAAGATTATTAACTCCCTTAAACCCCATGCGGCCCCAGGACATGACATCATAAGCAACCGTATAATTATTTCCCTAAAAAATATATTAGCAGCGCCTATAGCATACATTTGTAACCTCAGTATTGAACAAGGAATTTTTCCCGAATCGTGGAAACTTGCGTACATTACCCCAGTTCATAAATCCGGTTGCAAGACGCAAGTTTCGAATTACCGCCCTATCTCACTTCTCCCAAGCTTAGCTAAAATTATGGAGAAAGTCGTCAATACAAGACTACTCAATTACCTGGAAAAGGAAGACATGCTAGCTAATAACCAATTTGGTTTTAGGCATAACAAATCGACAGAAGACGCAACTACTGCTCTGGTTGAGACTGTTAGCTCAAAATTGGACGAGGGTCAAAGGTGTATTGGTGTTTTTCTCGATGTAGCGAAAGCTTTTGACACTATCTCCAGACCAATCCTGTTGGAAAAAATGGAAAGATTAGGATTCCGGGGCAACATCCTAAACTGGTTCCGATCTTACCTATCCAACAGAAAACAAATAGTCAGAATAGATAGTTTAAAAAGCCTGGAAAAAGTAGTCTCCTACGGCTTGCCACAGGGTAGTGCAATAAGCAGTTCTCTATTTCTAATCTATATTAACGACTTATGTACAATGAAGCTTTCTAATGCCAAGTTATTCTCCTTCGCTGACGACACGGCGATTATCTTTTATTCACGTTCCTGGGAACAAGCCGCCCTCGTTGCCCAAACGGGTCTCACCCGTATTTCTCAATGGCTCACCAATAATCTTCTTTCGCTTAATACAACAAAAACTAAATACATTTGTTTTAACATCTCTAAGGCAACTGCCCCAAAACCAATCCCCCCTATTAAACTCCATTCTTGTCATAACCCCTTCTCGACCTGCCAATGTCCAACCATAGAATCGACTGATTCTATTAAATACCTCGGGGTAATGGTAGACTCGAGGCTTTCTTGGGGTCCTCACATTAGTTATCTGTGCGCTCGTGTCCGAAAACTTTCAAGCGCCTTTAAACGCCTCAGTAAGGCGGCAGAGACTAATACTATTAGGACAGTCTATATAGCTTTATGCCAATCTGTGTTATCTTATTGCATTTCCACATGGGGCGGTGCGGTAACAGGTCTTATGCTCAAAATAGAACGGGCACAGCGTGCTATCCTAAAAATTTCCCTTAGAAAACCGTTTCGGCATCCAACTTCAGAATTATACAAAGAATGTAATCTCCTGACGGTCAGGCAACTGTATATTATATCAACTTGTCGTCGCCAACTCAAAACGCCATCACAATCTAAAACATCCGAACAAACGTCTTTAACACAACGAAAAGTCCAATTCCGAACTCCGCTCAAACACACCTCTTTTGCCCAACGATTTTTTACTTTTAAAGGTCCCTTCCTGCTTAACTTGTTCATTAATAAAAATATAATTAGCCCACTTACTTCTTATTCTTCCCAATTAAATAAAATTAAAGTGTTTCTTCTAAAATTAAATTATACTCAAACAGAAAACTGTATTAAGGTAATTGCATGACAAAATGTTATCCATATTTTTAAGTTTATTTTTTATTATTTAAATACTTAGCATATAATAACTTTATGAGTACATAGTAGATACTAAGTTTTTCATTGTTTTTCTCGAAATGCACCGGAAGAGTCTAGCCGCCCACGACACAGGGAATCCTAGTGTGGGGGCTAGCACACCCTGTAATGATATGTACACAGTTTTGGTGAATAAAGAATTTGTATTTGTATTTGTATTTGTATATTATTTGTGTAGAATAATTAAAAAAAAAATTTAGCGTAAAAGAAACATCTTCATATTTATGTTTTATGTGCTATTTTGATTGTTTACCACCTTAAAATAGCGTGTTTCTCACTTTGAGCTAGTAATGAGTGAAAATCGAAGTGTACATTTCCACCCCGTCACGATAGGATCGAACCCGCCCCGGCCGAAGGGTTTCACGTCAAGTTATATTAATGTCATTATAATACTTTCGCCTCGTAATGCCATATTTTGTTTCAATGTGGGATGTCATAATGACACGCGAGGTCATAATGTTATTATGATGGCCCAATGTCATTATTCCTTCTTCTGCAGAAAATCCTATTATTTGATTTGCAAAAGTGCCTGTTCTGGCTCAGCTAATGGCTACAATATTCTTCTGTATATTCAGAGTGGGGTATTGGGTTCTTTCCCGGACACAGCTGAGAAATATTTAATCAAACTGTTACTCGCAGTTGTGAATCTTAAATTACAAATTAAAAATGCACATTTAACGACCAATAAATCTATAATAACATTATCTATTTAGTAATTAGTTTAAATACTGTCTTTAATTTACGCGAGAAGTACACATTTAAATAAAATACTTTAACGGTTTAAAACGTAATCGTGTAAGTGTAGCATTCGAAAGGAAATATAATTTGTATTAAATTTAACTAATATATATCGCGTTTAATAAAATAATTAAGCACTGATGTTCCTGTTGTATTATTATCATTAATATGACACAAGGACACTGAAAAGTTATTTTATAATAAAGCATAAGATGTGTTATTTTATACGCCGTGGCAAACGTAAAATTATTTAGACGAAATATTCACGAATCTCGTCTTGTCTACTTGAAACACCGATCCTGTTATCTGAAAATTAGTTAAGCTAAGTCTTTGATCTAAAAAGTATCAGTTTTCGAGAATTTTCTGATTCCAGAGAGGTGTCTTTAATAACTCAAATAAAACTTTGCTTTTCATTTAAGGTAACGGTTAAAGTTTTCATTAAAGAAGGATGAAGTATTCAATCTAAAAGGGTATGAAACGGCTTTAGTAAAATGACCTCTGGTATCCCCTGTTCCAACCCCTACAGGGTTGGAACAGATGTAGTATATCCGTATCACTTGCATAGACTGCATATAATTCGAAATCAGGAACTCTTGCGGTTAAACTGTTTCAGGCTGTCACCTCCCCCCTCGGGGCACCATGGTCTAGCCGCAAACACGGCAAGCGCTCGCCCAAACGCCCGGTTAGTATTCGAGGTCCCGTCGGGACCGAATACGTTATAGTATTAAAAAAGGCTGTCACCCCTGAATACGGGGAATAAAAGAGTACACACGAACATTACCTAATTTTCGTAACACCAAACTGCAAATTATGATTTTCCATTGTATTTTCCGAGATGCAAATTAAATCAAGCCGCTTCGTACATTCTCTCAACCCCTGAGACACCTGTTGCCACCGACCTGTTTCGTTTCCGTTTAATGTTACATCCGCATTTTCCAGTAAAAGAATAAGAGTTTAATAGTAGATTCTGGTTCTCTCTTTCGCTGCCTATCTATCTTGTATACGTTGTACATTTCGATGAAAATTATGAAATAATGAGCGATTTACTGTCTGAGGTAACTAGACCGTAGTTTTTGTTGGTTAAAGTTTAATTTATTCGCAGCTGAATAAGCGAGCCAACTCTAATTAATTCAGCCGGTGGTTGAAATTGCGGCAGAATAACTCTTATTTAAGAAAAACAAACCAACACCAAAGCCTCTCTTTGTTTACATTGCTCGTACTGTATAATTATGCTCTATCTTTTTGTGGATAAACGTTTTTCATACAAATGCTCAGTTTACTTTATTTGCTTAATACGAAAAGCTTTCAATCGCACGTTGTGTTTATCGGACTAGGCTATGAGAAACGGCATATCATTATTAACTCTCTTTTATTTCGCAAAGCCTAAATACACTTCCTGTAGAGAGAAAAAAGCCAACAAACATTTCACATCGCCACTTACCTATAACATTCACTTCGTGTATTTTGGAGAGCTTCGAGTACAAAGGGATTTCCATCGCAATTTCGCAGGCGTAGGTGCCCGCCGCGCTGAAATCCATTCTGTCCAACGTTATCGACGTGGGTGTCACTTTTATCAACTGGGAAAAGCCATTTTCATAAAAAAACATTAACAAATATATTAGTCGCAGGGAAATTGCTTACGCGTAAATGAATTAAACAGTAAACAGTCAGTTCCAAAATAAAATCGCTGTTTTTAAAACACGTGAAGGGTCTAAAATTAAACCGTATAACATGAAATGCTTTTAAAACTAAGCCGATCGTTATCTTGCTATTTAAAACAGAATAAAACGTTTCACATTAAATAGTTAAGTTTACTGTTTACGTGACGCACGTGTTAGATTATTCTGATAATTTAAGTTCTTTTGTTACACTAAGTTATGTTTTAATCTCAATTTGTCTCTAAAGTCATACAGATATTCTATAAATATTACAAAATTGTATTAAGACAAATGTAAATGTAACCGTTTAATTATTATAACTATATAACAACTTATTAACATGTGAAACCGAATTAGTACATTATAATTACAGTGTCCTGTTTAAGACATACAATTATAACTTATTTTGAATCATGTATTTTATGTAAAGCTTTTCTTTATAAATAAGACGATTTAGTTACTGATAAAACGATTGTTCAACCAAATTTATAATTATACTATTTAATTTTTGTATAAATGTATAATGTTAGTTTTACGTTGAAATGATGCAACATCAATATGGAATTGCATCATCCGATATGACGTCACTGGGCCCATAGAATGGCGCCCTAGCATTCCCGCCCCGCACACTCACTCCCGCGAAGCCACAGCGGACGGACCTAAATCGAGGAAAACCCTACACAGAAGTGAAATGACGCAACATCAATATGGAATTGCATCATCCGATATGACGTGACTGGCCCCATATAATGGCGCCTAAATTGAGAAAAACCCTACACAGAAGCGAGATGCCATACCAAACGGACTTAAGTTAAGTGAGCCCTAGCTTGTCTTTAGTTTATGTGTCTATTGTTATTTTCTCAATAGTAAAAGTACACTTTATATTTGTTTAACGCTCACTGTATATAAATTAAAGCAATATTGTGTCAACCATATTCATGTCTTCTTATTTATGTATCAGTATACAATTTTTAATTAAAAGAGTTTTAGATACAAATTTGATTTGATATATATACCCGACCAACTACATTTAATATTATTAAAATTTTTTAATTAATCTTTTATCAGAAGTGGGATACGAATCAATACAGTGAATAAAATACCTCACGCCATGTTTGCTCGTCTAGTTATATATATATATTTTTTCTTCTTATTATGTCACATTGTTTTTTTTTTCTCGTTTTGTTTTTTTTTTTTTGAAATAAAGATATTAACGTGTACTTTAAGTACTTATAAAGGGGTGTGACACGTAATTTGTTAAATATATTGAAAGATTTTGATGATGCAAATGGATTATAAGTTTCTAAAAAGAAATCAGCGACGTATTCAGATACTAGCAATAGATTTTGTGCTTAATTTTGTTACGAATCGTAATACGTAAAAATAAAAAGCCCTCACTTTGGATGAATAATTGAGATAAGTATCCAAACTAATACATCAAGTATGAGTTTCAGAGAATTATGGACGATCAGCGAGAACATCTGCAACATAGCCGGGACTGCTTAAGGCGTGATGAAGTGGCACATGGCCATCAAACACTACTCCTTCGCCAGACAAGGAGCCCTGAGAATTATGGACGATCAGCAAAAACATCTTTAACGACGCCGGGACTGATCGAGACGTGATGAACTGACACACGGCCTTCGAACACTACTCCATTATCAGACAAGAAGCCCTGGTGAGAACGTGAAAGAATGATCTTTAACGGAGACATACAAAAGGACTTTAAGAAATAGTTTCCTTGCTACTAAACGATCTTTTTTTTTCTGTTATTATGACCGTCTATTTTTTTTTAACGTACTGCCCTGATATTAGTTCTATCTATGATCTTAGTTGATTATTATTTATTTTATTTTATTTGGAAAAGGTTATGATCGTTTAATGTACTGCTGGTCGGTCACTGCCCTGATATCAGTCTGAAATTCATGCGCAGCAGGTGATAGGGCTGATATGTCAAGGCCAGAGGCTATTTATTGTTTAACTGCTGGTCAGTCACTGCCCTGATGTCAGTCTGAAATTCATGCGCAGCAGGTGATAGGACTGATATGTCAAGGCCAGAGGCTATTGTATAAATTACTGTGCGATCACAACCCCGATATTAGTTTGATGATTCAGGAGCAGCTAATGATAGAACTGATATGTCAAGGCCAGAGGCTATTTATTGTTTAACTGCTGGTCAGTCACTGCCCTGATGTCAGTCTGAAATTCATGCGCAGCAGGTGATAGAACTGATATGTCAAGGCCAGAGGCTATTGTATAAATTACTGTGCGATCACAGCCCCGATATTAGTTTGATGATTCAGGAGCAGCTAATGATAGAACTGATATGTCAAGGCCAGAGGCTATTGTATGAATTACTGTGCGATCACAGCCCCGATATTAGTTTGATGATTCAGGAGCAGCTAATGAATAATGATAGAACTAATATGACAAGGTCAGAGACTTTTTTTTTTTTATGAATATAAAAATGCGATTTGAAGGTACTTCGAGAGCGAAGTACTAATCAGTCTGGCCGTGTTAGATTATTCTGATAATTTAAGTTCTTTTGTTACACTAAGTTATGTTTTAATCTCAATTTGTCTCTAAAGTCATACAGATATTCTATAAATATTACAAAATTGTATTAAGACAAATGTAAATGTAACCGTTTAATTATTATAACTATATAACAACTTATTAACATGTGAAACCGAATTAGTACATTATAATTACAGTGTCCTGTTTAAGACATACAATTATAACTTATTTTGAATCATGTATTTTATGTAAAGCTTTTCTTTATAAATAAGACGATTTAGTTACTGATAAAACGATTGTTCAACCAAATTTATAATTATACTATTTAATTTTTGTATAAATGTATAATGTTAGTTTTACGTTGAAATGATGCAACATCAATATGGAATTGCATCATCCGATATGACGTCACTGGGCCCATAGAATGGCGCCCCAGCATTCCCGCCCCGCACACTCACTCCCGCGAAGCCACAGCGGACGGACCTAAATCGAGGAAAACCCTACACAGAAGTGAAATGACGCAACATCAATATGGAATTGCATCATCCGATATGACGTGACTGGCCCCATATAATGGCGCCTAAATTGAGAAAAACCCTACACAGAAGCGAGATGCCATACCAAACGGACTTAAGTTAAGTGAGCCCTAGCTTGTCTTTAGTTTATGTGTCTATTGTTATTTTCTCAATAGTAAAAGTACACTTTATATTTGTTTAACGCTCACTGTATATAAATTAAAGCAATATTGTGTCAACCATATTCATGTCTTCTTATTTATGTATCAGTATACAATTTTTAATTAAAAGAGTTTTAGATACAAATTTGATTTGATATATATACCCGACCAACTACATTTAATATTATTAAAATTTTTTAATTAATCTTTTACACGCTTCAAGGTTTCCGTTCTACTATTGCCTTTTAAAATTATTCTCATTCTCGATTTAAATTTAAACAACAGACATTTTAATAAATACAATGCCAGTATTCATGAAGTTATAGTTAAAGGAGTACAAAGGTTAAAGTTTAGTCTTCGTTTCATGTGTTCAAATAGTTCTACATGGTTAGGTTGAGTTACAATTGATTGAAGACAATTCATTTTCGACTTAAGTACACGAAGTAAGACAAAAGACCTTATATTTTATTCTTTACAATTCCGATCCTTGACAGAGTCGATAACGTATTCAGAATTGTACAATAAGCTCTCGTATCTTATTATTATTCTTATGGACAAAGGTATATTTTCTAAGAGAACGAGGAATCGATAAGTTTGAATAGAGTTAACGCAACTGACGTATTTTCGACATACATCTTATAAGTTAATAAACCTCGATTTTTTAGCATTCTTAATAGAAATTCAATTTCTGGCGAAAGGTAAAATGCTTTTCAGTGTCGTTAGCTAAAACATAAATTGCCACTCTAATAAACCTTTAAAACTAAATAAATATATTAGTTAAAACTTATTTGAAAAATGATTTTTTAACTTCGGCCCGACGTTTCGGATGCTTTGCAGCAGCCGTGGTCAGCAGTTAAAAATCATTTTTCAAATAAGTTTAACTAATATATTGCGTTTTAAACTGTTAAGTTTTTTATTTAAATGTGTACTACTCCCGTAAACTATAGACAGTATCTATTAAACCTGTCAAATATAACTTCAAGAATAGTGACGTCAATTATACATTATTAATGTTGAGTGCTACCTATTGCCACAGATATCTAATGGATATCTAATGATTGTACGTCAACAGGCATCGGTTACATTATTCTGTGGCTCGGGGTCGTTATTTCAAGGCTTTGCACCAGGACAAATTTCACCATAATTAAAAATGAAAATAATCTGTATCGTAAAATAATGAATAAAACGACAATGTTGTTCTTTTTTTAATTCCCTATGAAAACTAAACATTAAGAAAAGTAACGTCAAAGTGACGAGTAAAATTTGACAAAAATGTAATATATTACTTGTGAATAAAACCGTGAATGATCAATTAGATTAATGTCAAGTTCACGGCGTTTGACGTAAGATATTTTGGGCAGAAAGGAATTGTGGTAGTTTATGGAATATCAATAGCGCTATTGCATAGATTAGCCTCTCTTAAAAGATCGTCAGAAGTCGGGCCTTCATCGATCCTAAGCCAAATTAAACTTCCCTGCGCGATGTCACTAATCGCGAAGAAATTAAGTTTATAAAAACGATGCAAGTTGCGAAGCAACAGTGACGTCGGCATCTGCGTGTTCTTAATTGCTTCATAACTGCGTGCCACCGAATATTTAACCACGGGTGCAAGCGGGCTATCGATTTCAAAGGGAGCCGTGAATAACTTTGCCAGGGCGTAGAGAACTGTTAGCGATGTTTTTGAAGCATTCATTGCCATCTTGTAGCTATACGTTTTTCCCGCGTAGAACATAAAAACCTGTGTCGATACCTAAGGTAATTTCTATAAGCACTGCATTGCCCGACGTATACTCGAATGCATGTACAAAACTTTTAGGAATCGGAGTATGCACCGTAATAACCATAATGCATATTACGTTCTCGAGAAAACGAATTTAAAATCAAAGTGGTGCCTCGGGAGTTGGGCACTACAATATCCTCAAATCGATATTGTTCACCGTCGGAACGTAACAGCCGGAAGCCATCGACTCGTACAGGTGCGGTGCGCTGTGCTAACCGAACTTCTGTACTGTTCGCATACTTTTCACTGATATCCAAAAACTGTACTAAATTGATAACAAAGCAACAGAGATCATATTAGATATTTTAATCCCTGTCCGTATAGTCACGAAACTCGCTACGTGCTTTCTTAAATAACATTATTGCTTATCTTAGTTTCAAGCGCAGAAGGTATAAGTTATGATCCATTTTTACAGCCCGCTGGGTTCGGCTGTAAGTTGTAACAACACACGATGAGATAACGTTCGTTCCGCGGATATTGGCTCGTGGGATACGGCAGCTAGGTGCAGCTGCTTTTGCTGCGCGAAACATCCGATATTTTGTCGCTTATCGACCTCTCGATTGGGGTTTGATTAACGATTCGGAATACATTAGAATCGTACCTATAGTATTTAATTAATCTCGGGTAGCAATGAAGATATTACTCGTTAAATGCAATACTTTAATAGTACGTGCTTTTTTTTCACATTATTGGATATGTGAATATAACCCACATTCTGCAAAAAAATATGATTTGTAAATACTGTCTATAGTTTACGCGAGTAGTACACATTTAAATAACACTAACAGTCTAAAATGCGTGGTGGTGGTTCCCGTGGTCACGGGGAGACTGCTGTTGCAAAGCATCCGAAACGTCGAGCCGAAGTTAAAAATCATTTTCAAATAGGTTTAAATAATATATCGCGTTTTAAACCGTTAAACTGATTTATTTAATATGATATTTTTTAAATTGTACTGTTCACTTATAACCGAAAATAAGCTATGCCATATTCGAACAAACTAAAGTATCTTTTTAACAAAAAATGCAAGTAAATTTTATCAACTTACATTAATATCGGCTCCTATAAAATTGTAAAATTCGTAAGGCGGGTCTCTTCCCCGGACATACTGCATAATTCGGTGGCTGTCCTTGAAGAAAACCACCTGGACAGAAAGAGTTAGATTAAGTTTGTATGATATATTCGTTTCTTCTTTTAAATTTTAGTAGTTATTGTTCTATTAGCGAAGACTGACCTACAACGTTCACTTTGTCTACGAAATAATTGAGTGTTTAAGAATAAAGCAGTGCATTATGTATATTAATTTATCTCTGTGAAGCTTAGACAAAACAATCTCGTGACCACGCTGCGCTGCAGAACAGACATTTTCATTAACATTATTGTAATAATACTCGTGATTGCTTCTTTGATGTCGGACATTTTGCATTTTGTGACATAAGTATCATCGTCATACAATTACCTACTACATCTATTATTTTAGTTCTTTTTTTGTGCCCGTTGTGTATTTTCCAGGATCTTAATCCAAAGCACATTCTGCTCGATGGCACAGTATAAGGGCGACCAAGAACAGCCCCTACGCCTTTTTAATTATTAATGCTGTACCTTGTATATCGTTTCCGGGTCTACGTTATGTTCGCAGCGCACCTGCGCGCTGTGGCCGTGCACCACGAAGCGAGGAGCTCTCAGCTCGACCCACACCTCTGACATGCTTGATACTGGAAAAAAATCCTCATAAAGCTTTATATTGAAGTACATAGAATCACGTAGATCCCACGTGGTCCTACATAGGTACTCGTGCTATAATATACTTTTGACATTTATTTCTTTTCCATAAATGTGCCATGCTAGACAACTCTGCAATGTATCCAAAACTACGTGTATGCGTGACAATTTATAACTGCAATGAATATTAATTTTCATTTCCTGCATCAAACAGTTTTAGCTTGATTGCTTAATTTGAAGTTGTATGAGAGTTTAAAGGCTGAGCGATATCGTGCTTTAATGGCGAAACAATTTGCGGTTTACGAACGGGTTCTCTTAACGCTATTACCTTAATTTAGTTTTACAATTTTGGCTTCAGTGAATAGTTAAGTGACATGTGAAACACAAAAAAGAATTTATACTTAACTAGCTGTGTCAGCGACTTCGTCCGCGAAAATCGTTATTTTAGACTTCCAAATTCGTTTTTCTAAACCCCTTCTTTCTCTTTCTTTAGAAACTTAGCTGTTACGGCGTCGGTCGCGTCCCTTCCCGTCATTCTTGTAAGTTTTTGCAGCGTACGCCTCAGAAACCCATAATGATAAATAATTTTTCCCACAGGGCGATATTTATAAAGCCTTCTTCGATAATTGCTCTAACTAACAGAAAAATAATTTTTCAATTTGAACTCGTAGTTCCTGAGATTAGCACGTTCAAACATACAAACAAACTCTTCAGCTTTATATATTAGTATAGATAAAAGCTGTGTACATTATAGATATAGCTATTGAACAAGAACGGAAAGATGTTAACCAAAATAATGTATTTCGTCCATAAAAACCTCCCTTTAATCATTCAAACCTTTCTCAATATTGGACAAAACACTATTTTCACCACGTCTGAAGCATGATGGATTACGTGTGAAATATGTTTATATGAAAATCTAATATTCTGTATATTGAATTTTATAGAAGATATTGAGTTATTGTACTGGTAAAAATAATGATGGATAATAACAATTTTAATATTTTAATTGTAATCCTTGCACATAGATAATGATTACATCTATCGCTATTTCGCACAAAAATAAATCCCTTTAATTAATACACCGAGATTTCGAATCGCCTCTTTATGGACCCTGTCTTTATTTAGGGTCTGCAATATGTGTCTTATCTCTTAATTTATGGCAACCCTTAGCTATTAGGCCCACGTATCCCCCGCACTCATACTGCTCACGGTGTATTATCGGTCTAAACGTTATATTCTTGAAAGATTACCCATAATATTCGTAGGGTTGTAAAAGTTGTATAGCTATGTCTTAGGATTACGATTAGAGTTGTTTTTATTAAAACTGGGCTTTGAATAGCAAAACGGCCGAGATGTCCAATGTAGATCTTGGCGCAGCAAAGGCTTTTAAAGATAGTGTAATGGCGGTGCAATGAATAAACAATACTCTGCCTTGAGCGAGGAACTGTATCCGTCCTCTCAATAGAAACTTAATTGGAACTGGATAGCCTGCCTAATGGGGGGTTCGTCTTTCCAGTTTATAGTTTCTTTATGGATCGGAAGGATACTGTAATTAGATTTCATCGTAAAGGTAGCCTAGATATAGTACAAATAGGTATAACTCTCGATTGTAAACTTCAGTGGGGACCACACATTAAAAATCTTTCGAATAAACTAAGCTCTGCAGCCTTTGCTGTAAAGAAGATACGACAGCTTACTGATGAAAATACAGCCAAGCTTGTCTACTTCAGTTACTTCCATAGTGTAATGGTATCCTTTTGTGGGGCAACGCAGCCGATATTCAAACCATATTTGTTTTGCAGAAACGGGCTATTCGATCGATTTGTGGTCTTTCCCCACGAGAGTCTGTTCGAAATAAGTTTAAAGCATTGAATATCCTAACGTTGGCAAGTCAATATATCTATGAAAATGTTTTATATGTGAGGAAAAACGTAGATACTTTTAAAACAAACGGCAGCTTTCATCAGTACAATACGCGTGATAAGGACAAAATAAGTGTACCAAACAAAAGGCTCCATAAAAGTAGTAGTTCTTTTCAAGGTAACTGCATACGATACTTTAATAAAATCCCCAGCGAAGTGCAAACACTCTCAATAAATAGGTTTAAATCGTATGTAAAACAAAAATTGCTTGAAAAGGGTTACTATCATGTTAATCAATATTTAAATGATAAAAATGCTTGGGGTGTGGAGCAACCCGCTCTTACAAGGAAAAATATGTTGTGTACTAAAAGTAAATCAAGAATGTAAAATGAAACTTGGCGATAAAAGGAGTGACGGCGAGTTTATTGCCAGTTCTTCTCGTTCGTTCTACGCCCTTGATTTGAGAACTGGTAGTAAATGTAAAGTTAGATTCTATAATTATTTTGTGACGTTCATAAGTGTACATAGTTACCTACATGAATAAATGATTTTTGACTTTGACTTTGACTTGAATATATATTACCATTCTCATTCATTTTGCTAACGAATTATGAAGTTTCTAGTGTGAGTAAAACTTTTAGACATATAAAAATAACACCTATACATAATTACGGCAAAATAATCTTTATGGTACTTTATACTACGAGTTATATGTATTTTTATTTTCTGAAACATGCTTTTAAATTTAGCATTATTTTTACAAAATCGAACTTGGTGGTACTGGTCGAGCAGCGGCCGGTAATAGTCTAGTTTAGCGGCCAAATGTTATTCCCGATATATGATTAAGTAAAATCATATTAGTCATGTAATTTATAAAATCTATATCTTTTACTTCGCAACACGACGTCCAAATAGGTAACCCATCAAAGGTTAAATTTAAAATTCGAACTGGCTTGCACATAAAAAGTTATTTAGTGAAAAAATATTGTCATTAGTCGTTCCGCATTCATCAACTTCGTAATTGGTTTTAAAGTTCTCCGTTATAGCACTTACTTTTAATTTTCTCGCATTATTTATAAAATTACAAGTCCAGCAATCCCTCTCTCTCCGGCCGCTGCACTCATGTACTATTAAGGCTTTAAAAACTTCACAATCATGTTACAGACGTAATGAAAATAGTGTTGTGTACAGTATTGAGAGAGGTTTGAATAATTAAAAGGGACTTCCTTATAAGATACAAAAATATTACGTTGCTATTGCATCAAATAATTAACAAACACGGGGCTCCTACACGTTATTATTTCAGTGAAATTAAAGAAAATGTCGTTTTCCTCAAAACAATTTTTCCCCACAAGCTCAACCATTATTAACCTACTTCTGAACCAGGGACGTGTTTGACTTTTATTTGAGCCCCAATAAATAATGTACAGCCCCTAAAAACTCGCACCCGCGGCTGAACCTGGCTGCGTCGACTGCTCGAACATACCTACCTGGTATTACTTCATAAATAAACGAAGAGAACGTACGCCCGCGCCGATGTAAATAACGGGTCTTGATTGAATTTTCTTATTACTATTATTTATAATCTCACTTAAAAAGGGCAAAAGAACAACTTGCTTTTCTAGTGCTCAAAAGTCAATTTATTTTCAGACTCACTTTTATCTATCTTATAAGAAGTTTTCAGACACAAGAATGATATTTGTAGCTGTGTTAGTTTTAAGTGACTGTATAATTAGAACGGATCTTTATAATACGATCACTAAGAGACAATTCTCGATATTAACAGGATAAAGGCTCTCGCGTCCGGACGTGACTTCGTTTACTTTAAAGCGTTAAACGTCCAATCTATTCCCTCCTTACAGACAGCACGTGGTTCTTATCGCAGGGATTGATACAAGAACGACTTCGTTTCCAGCGAAGGCTGATTAGTACCACTGTCCTTTAGCAATTTCCGCTTCCGGTAGCCGAAGTTGATTCTTGTCGCAGAGCCAGATCTGTATCGGAGTATTTCCTTTTACTCCGTTATATACGTAGAGGCCATTCGCGGTGTGATCCGCGTCGCATCTGATATACTGCCTCTGCCTCTTTATATCGTACGTATGTAGACCGTTCCGATCACAGGTCACTGGGATCCATCGAGTGTTTTAGCTATAAGTGTCAAGGTAATCAAAGATTCTAAACAATTATGTAAGGCTTTGACGACCAATCCTCAAGAAGGGGTAAGTTGTTATTTGTTAACAAAAACTTTCATAATATTCATGAAACGTAGGACCCAAAAAGACAGCACATCGGCCGGGCCCTTAAAGCCTGAGAAGGAAGTCCGGTCGGCTCGAATTTACATCTCTATCGGTTTTCGCGACCCACTTTGTTTCCTTCAAACAAACACTGTTAGCTAATAGTATTTTCCGAACGTAGCCGAATCAATAGAACCTAGATTCTCCTGAACTTCCGGAAATCGCGGGACTGGTCGCTCTTTAGAATACTGAATTTCCGATGCATGATTTGATTACGCGAGGTGAATAGACCGTGTGCTGGCGGAGGCTATTTGCTTCGGTTACGGTATCAAAGCATTGTATAACTTATATGACGGACAAAATTGTAACCTGCGACATGTAATGCCAACACAATTATATCAGTAATTAAAAGTTATTGAAACACCTCTCGATCACCACACTTCTTATATTCATATTCAAATTTACTTTAAAACGAATTTTTTAGTTTATAGTAGAGCCATAAATTATTTTTAATAATATGTAAGCTAAGCTAATATCGCAGTAAGGGTACGCGGTACTCGCGTGTATAGCTCTCATAACGGCTCTGCGTTCGAAGCTAACACGCTGTTGAATAACTGATACGAAATCTTATCAGCGTTTAAGACCTCCGCCAGAACCAGGCTTTGCGTGGATTATATAGAAAAAACGCCTTCTTTTAATCCGGTTTATGTCTCGCGTTAACTGACAAATCTTGTCTCAAATCCCCGTTTTTAGTAGTTTTCGTTTTATAGTTCGAAGTCCATTAAATCAAATCAATATTAGCTTTATTTACTTTACTTTACTTTACTCCACCATTAAACGGGCGACGGCTCAAAAACGACCTTTGCCAATTTACTCGAGCACAAGTTTTGTCAAAGTGTCCTTTCATTTTAATTCAGAAAAAAGTTCAAAGGCAGTAAAAGTAAGTCTAAAATCTAATTACAAGAGGTAATCTCCACAAAGTAAGGGCTTTAGGGCGTGAGCGTCAATTAAATGACTGAAGTCCTTCAAACTACCTAGATGTAGAGATTTTGAGAGCTGTCTTTTCTCCCAAATTACGCTCTTTTGCTAGTCTTTGCCTTACTTTGTAATCTCGGGCACACTTTTATCTGTTGCCTGTATTAAACACTTTGATATAACAAATGTTTGCAAAAAGAAAGTGTTTAGGTTTTGTTATAGGAAATACTATTAAGATTACAATTAGGTAATTTCATTGCGGATCGAGGATAGTTTAAACTTTAAAGCAAACAAAGCCTTTAGTATCAATTACGCACCGACTAACATCGTTCCAACATTAGGCGAAAGGGCAAACGAATAAAACTAAAACTAGATTCAATACAACACCGGACCGGCCTAAGGTGAAGCGAAAACACAGCCTTAACTATCGCTCACGGAGTAATCGGGGCTCATCTATCATTCGCAACCTGAAAGGGTTCCGACCCTTCGCGGACAATGCGAGAAGGAGTTCGCAAAACACCGCGTTGCGATGCATTGTGCTATCTATTGCTTCGGGAGAAATATTAATCTCAATCCGTCGTCATTGTTCGTGTAATATTTATAAGAGTGTTGTTATAGAGACCGACATGACGCCTTTCGTCTGGTTTTCGTCAAAATATTTCAAAATTCTTATTGTGTTTTACTTTACTTTACATGTTGCAATTCAAAGTTATTGTATACATAAATCAAAGTCCTTTAAGTAATTTTAACAACCGAATATTATTGAAAGCGTTAAAGAGTGTTATTTGTAAATGAGCCCTTGTTACAGAAATCGAACGAGTTCAGGCAGTGAAAACAATAATAAAGAAGAGTTGGAACAATGTTGAAGGAGCTTAAACTGCTACATTATAAAAATAACGCTTGGCAATAAAAAAGTGGTGAGATTCTTACCAATTCTTCTCGAGTGTTATGCGCCCGCAATTCGAGTGTAACTGTTTATCTAAATTCTATCAACACTTATAAGTTTACTTTACTTAATTATCTACCTGAATATACACAATATATACTGAATATTTCAGGCATCGTCGCACGCACCGCCGCTCAAATCAAAATTGGAAAACGCAAACTCAAATTTTAATATCGTAATACTCAAAATTAAAGTTAACAAAAAATATTTAAAAAAAACATATTTAAATCTTGTTTCGTTTGTTCATAGATTACACAAACACAGAAAGATTTAATCACTCACAACAAATATTTTTTAACATTAATACTGAAAATCCCAACACGCGGTTATTTGAATAATATTTATTACACGAAAAAACCAGAACGTACTGAATATTTTTAGAGCAGATAATTGTGTGTATACATCACGGTTAATTTCAACTCGTAATATGTCGATAGATTCCGAATCAGTCGCTAAGGTAGAAGAAAGGTACGACGTCGAAGGAAACGGGTGCCCGGTGTAGCAAACTGCCGACCAGGGAAATAAATTGTAAGTAATTTTATCACCGGCCTTTCCTTGAAAAACTTTGAGTGTAGGAGCGGAGGAAGGGCCCTTCTGCCGAAGCGGAATGAAAACGGAAGGTGAGAAGTATTGCTATGTTTACGAATACTACGTTTCTTTTACGTGCATAGAAAACGCGCTTTAATTGCAAAATGTATCGATCCCATCGCTTAAATAATTTCAAAGAACTTGTTTTCAAAGAACGCCCTGTTTCACGACATTGCATGCATAATTTAGATAAAGAAATTTGAACAGATCGTCTTTCGAAGCCTGACAAATTCGCTCATTACTCTCAATTTTTCCTAGTCAAGGTCCCATTAAGAGGCTAGTAGGAGCCATTCCTCGTATTAATCTCTGAATTAGTGTACCGAGTACTTGGTACACTCAACATACCAGTTTCCTGATTCCATTATTTCCATTTGTTAGACGGTTTATTACACAGACAGATTTTTGTTCAAGAATTTCGGCACTATCCTTACAAATTTCGTTTGAACAGCCAGTAACTACTAACTCACGTATATGTGAAGTTTCTTTTGGACCGTAACGACGTTATTTTCCTCTTGGCTCAACAAAATACTAAACTAAAACGAGACAAGCTATATTTCATTTATTATTTTACTCATACTTCATACCTTTAATACGAAATATTGAATGGACAAAGTCGTAATTTGTTTTTTCTTAGCTCGAAATCCATAAAAGTTTATTTATTAGACGAAAAAGTGGTTAGAAAATGCTTAGCATCTTAACTTATAGGCATTCATCTACATTTGCCTTTAGAGATATACCTATAAATATATACATATCTAAAAAGCTGAAGAGTTTGTTTGTATGTTTGTTTGAATGGGCTCATCTCAGGAACTGATTGGCTGGTTCGAATTAAAAAATATTGTTGTGTTGGTTAGAGCAATGATCGAGGAAGGTTTTAGGTTAAACATCGCCCTGTGACTAAAAGAACAGAAGATACAGCGGGAAACGTGATCAGAACGGGGGAAATTATTCATCTCTGGGGGTAACCGATGCGTACGCTGTGAAAATGATTCAAGATATCTAAAAAATATGCATGTGAAAGAATCTTTGAATTATCTAAAAAAAAGTCCACGATACTATTTGTCTATCTTTTAAGATTAACTTGCAAGAACGACGGAACGCGACCGATGCTGCGGGGTGCTTACATTTATAAAAATGCAGAAATAAATTTGGATGCCCAAAACAACAAACTGTTCTACGCGGACGAAGTCGCTGACTTGGAATAAAATTGATGGGGTAATAAGTTTTTACTAAAACACCACTGCTACTGCAACCCCACAAATATTTTGCAAAGAATAATTCACTGCAAACGTTTATATTCGGCCTGAAGCGAAATCCTCAAGAATGTTGTTTTTATCCCTTAACGCAGGGCATTCGCTGTGCAATCACGAAAATACGAGTTCTTTGTAAACCTCACGGAAAATATTATTCGTCGGCCGACGCGATGCGGACGAGGGATCCTTTGTCTCCCGGTCTAGAGATTTGTAACACGACGACGTTTACAAAATGCGATGTGATAATCATAACGGTACAAGGTGGATTTTTATAATAGTTTTCTTTAAGTGTGTCGAAAGCTACTACTCTGTGGCACCTGGAAAACACATGATAAATGACTCACCCGATAAAAAACCGTGACAGAGCAGCAACAACCATTTCACAACACACGAACGCATCTTGGACGTATTAACTGATAGTTCACACGAAGCGCTGCCTCAATGTGGTCGGTGTGAGGCCGGAATTGCACATGATTCGCAAAGCACCTGAGAAACCAATGGGAGGTACGATATTTAAGCGAGCCAAATCTATTATTATTTATATTAAGGAGTAAGAAATAAAGAGCGCAAGTAAATAAAACTATTAAAGTATTATCATGGCAATGCGCATCAATAGTAATCATATTTAGATAACGTCCGTTCGATACATCAGTAATTAGTAGCGTTGGCCCGAAAGCGGTTTAAACCGAAACGGAATTTTATTTAGTGCTACTGTCGCTTACGCTACTATTCCATACTACAATAGTTTTATTTTATTAAATATCTATGATAGAAAGAAGTCATTTCTAAATGTGTTATAATTTTGTATAAACTTAATTTGGCCTAATGTCGGCTTCGGTTTACGGCGCCGACTCGTAAGCCGAATTTGGGCCCCTCCCTAGTATTATGTATCACGAAATGTGATATCAATAGAAAGTACTTTTAACCTTTCGGTGCAGTTGCATATATCGGTCCAAGTCGGCAGTCGGCTGTCAATCGGTGCTCAAGACATGGAGTGGAATAAAATGTCGTTCGTGACGTGTGTCCTAGCTTTCCGCCTTATTTTCGGGCTATTCAGTGAATTCGACACGAGGCCCTTATACAACACAGTCCTAAAATATTATTGTATATTTTTTTATGTTGTAAATGTTGTTTTCAATTTCCCCAGTATGACATATAGCCTTGAGTTGCTAATTCTGCACGTTATCGACAAATCTAAAATGTTTTTTAACTTATGCATATCCCTTTATTTCAAAGAAAAATATTTTATAAAGTTCTACTCGAAAATGGTGTCAATAGATAAATCATTAAATTTGAACGAAGAGCGAAAGCACGCTTGGCGTTCCTTTGGCCTAATTGTATTGCTCATTTCTATCGAAGAGATATGGGAAGTGATAGCGTTGAATCACATTTTCGGACCCAATTTCGATATCTCAACTTGCATGAGTTGGCTCCAGCATGTAAACCAAGTTTTATCGCATACGCCGACTTCTATAATTTATGAATTATCCTATTTAAGTATGAAATGCTTAAGAACATATTTGAACATGCATTTAAAAAGTGATATAGCTGTTAATGTGAAAAGCTGTCACCTTAAAAAGTTCATCCAAGCTTATAAAAACCTATTAGATGCGACTAACGACGCAAATAAAGTTATCAAAATTAAGGTGAGTTAACTTTTATTGTTATAAACAAATATTATTTTTTAAATATGAAGTCACTCGATGTAGAAGAAGATTTAGAATTTATTTTAAAGTTTTAGATTAATAGAAAACATTTTAACGGTTTAAAAGGCGATATATATTAGTTAAACTTTGCAGCAGTCGTGGTCAAGTCGGGAAACGTCGGGCCGTAGGTTAAATAATTTTCAAATAAGTTGGGCCAGTAAGAAATTCCATCCGAACCAGTAGAAGTATTATTTTTTATATTTTAAATGCATTTACAAGCGATCTTATATTTTCAGTTGTTTTTCGATTTAGTGTTCGTCTTTGGCAGTGTCGTCACCGATATAAACTTAGTGTTTGCTGGAATAAACCTAAATGTGAGTAAATCGAGTTTGAACAGTTATAAACATTTATTCAACATTAGTAGTTCACATTGGGCCGAAAAAAGCGTCTAAAAAACTTTTGAAACTATTAATGATCGGACAAACGGCGTAACACGTTATGACTGTGAAGGTAGCACGAAGTTCATAAGGAGGTTCCCAGCATACTTGACCCCAATACAACGACAATATCATTGCGACATATTTATTAATTAAGGAAGTTAAAGGAAAGAAGCCAACGCCAACGAAGCCAAATAATAAGTATTGCTTAATAAATAATTTCAGGACTTATACCTGACTTTTCTACCGTTGGTCACAGCATTGACGACCATTCTTCTGACATTAGTGGGAGTGATCTTCTTGGACCTCAGCCGCACAGAATACGAAAAAATCAAAACGGCTCTAGCTATGGAGTTGATAAAATGCGAAGGTCAGTCGTTCATAATTTCAATTTAATACGCGATTAATTTATTATTTATGCATATAATAAAAATGTTACCGGTCGCTGTCTGTATCTACGCAATGGTTTCTAAATAATGATTTATTGGATTTTTTGTCTGTTAGTCTGTGCGTTTGTTTGTGAACGCTAATCGACATCACTTCTGATAAAGACACGTGAAAGTGTATATCATGTAGTGTGACAGTATCATGGTAAGCTCAAATTAACGTTTAAAAAAAGTTATGATTCTCTTAAGAATCACAATATCGAACTATCTGGGCGTAGAGCACCGAGAGCCGCTAGCGGTGCTACGTAACCGCTACGTGCGTAACGTTATCTGGAGGCGCACGGCATTAGGTTAAACTTTTAATTTTTATTTGTTAAATGTTCAGAATTTAAATATTGTTTACATTTTTTAGTTAAGTTAAGTTCTATTGCTTGTTCACTTTAGTATTTCTTGTAGATGCTGACTACCATAAGGAGATTATGGCGACGGTGGATTTTCTCGAGATTCGGCCGCCGTGCTACACCCTTTGGAGGATCTTCCCTTTGAACATTAACCTCATCTTTGGCTTCGTGAACTGTGCTATTGTCTATGCTATAATTATACTATCCTTCTTGTAATCTTCCATTAGGATGTATTTGGCATTTAGTTAAATATGTTTAAAGTTATTGTGGATGCCGGTTCAAGTCCTGCCCGAGTCGTAATTTTATCAATTTATAATTGATTTTTAATTTATATAGTGCCATTAGATCTGCAATAATGTGAAAAAAATATTAAAATTTTCAAATGTTAAGGCTGGCTTAATTAATAAAAAGTGTTTGCTTTTTATTAATTATGATATAGAGGGGCCACCAACACTCCGGATAAATAAAATAAACGGTCTAGGTCAAGAGTATCACTTTGGATTATAAACTGATATTAGATGGGCATATAAACAATATAGTTCATTAAAGTGTTAAAATGCTGGCCTTTATCCGGAACGTCCAACAGTTTAAGTCCATTTCGTCGTTGTACATAGAACTCAACAAAAAATATTTAATTCAGAAAAAAATGACTACATGAAAAATTTAATAAAGAAAACCTACCACATTTGCATCAAACATGCAGTCATTGAAACTTCGCAGAAATACAACACGGTTGATTTGCCTTCATAAGGCTATAATAATTAATAAACCCAATTGACTGCCCACCTCTTTGGGAGCAATTTGGACGTTGCGTGCCATCTTTTAAGTGCACGAAAATAATTACCATAATATTGAATTCATGATTTAATTATTAGGAAAATAGTTTGGAAAAATGGTAGTTACAAATAGTTTTATTAAGTACCTATTAGAAACTAATTTTTATAATAAAAATTGTAATTCAGCCGATATTATTTCTAGTGAGATCCTAAAATACAAAACTTGTATATGTTATTTGATATTTAAGTTGTAGTGTCAAAATTATTGTTCTCGTTCCTAAGATATTTCTTTTACTGTGTTGTAGATGTTGTATTTCCGTCTAGTTTGTATAAATAAGTGTAACCTTAGGTCTATCTAGTTTATCAGTAGTAAGGTTTTAAGTATATCGTTCTGTATGTGACGTTCTTAATGAGTAAATTTGTCTTGTAGATTATAATTATTAGTTAAGAAGATTAACTAAGAATAAGTTAAATACTGTCTGTAGTTTACACGAGTAGTACACATTTAAATTAAACACTTTAACGGTTTAAAACGCGATATATTGAAATAGGAATAAGTTAGTTTACGTGTTTTGCTTTCACTGTGTATTATGACTTATTCTTACTATAATTAGCATTAAAGTTGTTTTTTGTCCAGTATGAAATAGAAATAGGTGGCGCTTGGATTCTTATGAAGGATTATTCGTGCGTATAAACTCGATTCTATAGCGTGGCCGTTTTAATACTATATTTTCACACACTCGTGTGTTCACGTTTCGTGTCTAACTAAATGTTAAAACTCTCGCACGTATCACCAACTTTCGCATGTGTTTGAAAAATTCAATAAACATTTATTTATAACTTTTAATGTTTTATCTCTCCATCGGATTGTTTTATTAATACAATATAATTTATTCTTGCAATGTATCAAATTAAAGGTATTCGAACTTGACTAAAAATATTTTCTTAAAAAAATGAACGAATCCGCGGACTGATCGAGGTACCACTATAAAGTAACTAATAATGCGGGCGCAACTAATTATGGTTACTTCTTATATATTTCGATTAATTAAGTGGCTCAGACCTACATTTAGCGATGCACCCGGATTGTGGCGGCGTCCGTCCGGGCGAGCGCTCGCCCAGAGAGCATTGTTATGTAAATGCCATGCACTTTATCATCCACTCAGGAAATCAAGCATCTAATTCGCAACGCCACCAATAAGAACGGGTTGTGCCATTTGCTCCATCCATTGTTAAATGAGTGACATGAAATTATAATCAAAATGATTTCGTCATTGTTAATTCAAGTAGATAAAGAGAATTCAAGTAGACAATAGACGCTAAAGCTACGGTCGGACAGGGCTAATGACGAAGCAGTATTCAGACTCGTAATCGACTAAAATATGAGAACGTGATTTAGGAAGATGCTAACGTACGTATATTTTGTGCCAAATAACATTAAACTCAGCATTTACAAATATACCATTTGCGCGAGTCACCCCGTCTAGTAAGGAGTAGTCTGTGACACAGATACCTATCCAATATGCCGGTAAGACGATACTGTAAAAGCCTCGCAAACAAGCGTGAAATAATTCCTATTACGCCTACGGCCGCATGACGGAACGCCTGTGACGAACGTGTCGTGTGATGAAGCATTAATCCAATGTAATCGTGTCTGCTGCCGTGGAACATTCACATTCAACGTTGTGGGCTTGATGAATATTTTTGATATTCATATAAGTTTACACATACAAATATGAGATTTTAATTTTCTTAGTTGACACCAAAAGCGTCCGCACCCTAATTTAAGTAAACCGAATTGTGCTTCATAAACGATAATTAGTAATTTAGTTTAGTAATTGCATTGGTTGGTTGTTTTTTTTACTACCTACCTGACAATAATCAAAAGGAACTTAAGCCAAAATCTGAGAGAAGAAATCCGTAATCAAAGATAAGCCCCGCTCCGTTGACAAGTTCTTCATAACGGTGAATAAAAAGAAGGATTATTTAAATGAAAGAACGAAATACTGTTATTGCGAATATGATTCATATTTAATGTTACCGCGGGCTTTGAGATCTTTTACTTACACACGTTGGAAAACTAATTTAGCGCTTGGAGATATTAGTGATTAAACGGTGGGTGTTATGTGTCAATCTCGTTAGCGCTTAGATGGAAACTAAAATTGGACCTGGCCGGAAGTCAAACAATTAATAACAGCTTTCAACAGCTTAACACAATATCTGGGGCGCATTTATGAAGATTTAGCTTAGCGCAGTGACAAATTGTCTCGCGACGGCGCTGCAAGCTTTTAATTAAACTATGCAACTTTCTCAGGATTACTTTCCAAGATCTTGATAAAACTCGTAACTTGAAAATTTAGAGATCATATCCCATTAAATATCTCCAATATAATATAAATTTAAGCCCACTTTATTGCGAGGTTGTAAAAACAATGATACAAAGTTGATAAGTAGACTTGAGTTCATTAGGATATCGGAGGATTATATATATTATTATTATAACGTAGTCGACGAAGCTTGCGGCTGCAATTAAGAGGATTATATTGCAGAATTGAATTATGAAGCTCCGTGGGCTCGTAAATAATTGTTGTAACAATTAGACCTCGCTTTTAGCAAAACGGCACCAAATTTTATAATCAGCATTCATATGATGCGACAAGGATATAATCTATGATTTGTAATTCTTTAATATTAATCTAATGTTTCCCGAGTTTATTGGCTTGACTTTGTAAGGGGCATCTCGTAATTTCTAGTTATAATAAAACAATGCTTCGAGTATCATCAGGAAATCTCCTCGATATAAAAAGATTCCAAATTCAGATGTTTAAAGTATTCGAAATAAAACCTTTCCAACTCTAAGAAGCCTTCTAAGAAGTGCTTTAAACCGAAGGCAAAGTAATCAAAGTTTAAAGCAGTGTGAAATAAAAACAAAGTGAAGTTAGACCAGTGTGTGCTCGCACCACTGTTAACCAATATTGATGCACGGAGAACGTTCGGCTTGAGAGTTCGTGACAAATTATTTCATCTAGACTCTAGAACGTTCTACGCTTCACGACGATTACTTTTACATTTCTCGTTTGTTATTTCTCAACAACCGCGTCTGCACGTTTAAAAATAGAATATATTAAAAAGTGAAGGAAGGAATTCATAAGTTTTTGCTCTCATAATAAAAACCCTCAAAATATTACTATTAACTAATATACTACAATTGAATAATAAGGAAACAACAAGAATCAACCGCTTCGTACGGAACAGTGTTTAATTCGAACCTCTTTGTACCCGCGACGATATGAAATTCCGTCGTAGTATATTAATTTTCGTCAATTTTTAAAGAAATAATGTCGCGAATGTTACCTCGGCGTGTGCCATGATATTAAATACCCGAGCTACGTTACAAAAGTGGCGTTATCTACTTGTTGCGCGACCCATATCGCCCAACCCGCTTTGACTCGGAACATTGGGCTAACATTAGCTTCATTACGTCGCCACTGTTTACACGAGGCTCCACAGTAGGTGCTTATAGGTGCTATTGGCTCGGCCGTAATTGATTTTAACTTAACCGAGGACAAAGGGCACTCTCGTCCCGTTCACTTGGCTGAGGCTTGAAAAAATATCCGTAGATCGTTACATGTTTCTTTTATTGAAATAGTACTCGTAGTTTAGTGGTTAATCGCACTCTTTTACTGGACATCGTATCATCTTATCCCATTAAAAAAAAAAACTAAAATATATATTGCCTTAATAAACGTAAAATTTCGCTTCGACTAAACTTTTATTCCTAACAAATAAATGTATCGCTTTTTCCCGGTACCCGATAGCAGGCCATTTTGCGTATATGACAACGTTCGGGAACTACTTTCACAATTGAGCCCCAAAAGAAATCTTCTCTATTTAATTATTCCGTAATATGTTATTCTTAAGTAAAATTGAATAATAATTAAATTTGTTAAAATCGTAATAGATTGTGTTTTAAGCATATTGTCTTTCAATAAAAGAACTAATGCGGTATGCTTTCGTATCAGTTCCTAATCTGCCTTAATCCTTATCACAGGGATAGCAAAGTCGCGATAAAAACTACTATTCATATTTTCGATGCCATGCAACGGCCAGTCACCCATTGTACTTTTCATTACGAACAGCCATATAAACGAAAACAGGGGCTCATTATCCGCAAGTGTGAAGACTGCGACCTCGTTCCTAGTAATCAAAAGGACTGATTAGGGGCCTTTGTGGGCCTCGCAATCTAGACTTGTATTTTCATCTAACTTTTAATACCATATCAATCAATGTTTGGAGTGGGGTCGTTATCTTATCAGGGAATTAAAGCTTTATTGTTTTTCGTGACACTGTGAAAGAGTTTGGCGTATTTCTTTTAGTAATAAACTCAATAACACGACATGCGTGAAATCCCGTTTCCCCTCGTGGGGCATGGGGCGAACACATTCTGTGTCCGTTTCACTGATCGGTTTTATTTACAGAAGTCTAATTTGATCAGATTTCTGTGAAACAATTTACTGTTTCCCCGGGATTCGAACCCAGAACCTCTCGCGCTTAACGCAAAGTTAGGCAACACGTTTAACCATTTAGATACAGAGGCGGTACAACACGACATACATTGTTATATTTATTAAAGAATAAGCGCATTTTGTCTAAATGCAAATAGCGCAAGAACAACGACCGTGACAGACTTTTCCGATTTGAGTTTTCCAGATCGCAGTTTCACGCGGGATGACGCATTCAGACACCCGTGCTCAAGTGGCCATTCCGACTCCGATTCTAGCCTACTCCACTCCACGACGTTTGTTGAACCTTAGTCAACTCATTTCTCTGGTTGGAATTATGACGAGTTAGTGTTCGTCTATCGTAGTAGCCTTTTTTGTAATTTAAAACCTTTTATTTTAAACGGCTCTCTTCTCTTATCGGTATGCATACAGTAGAATGCGTTTTAAGATTATCACACCTAATACGATTTCTGGCATAATACGCTACTTTACGCTACTCCCGGTAACATGAAACATATTTTCATGCACTTCCTAACGCTTAATACGATTCATCTCTGCGCATACGCCGCCATCCCATACGCCCGAACTGAGCTAAAAACAATAGATGTTGAAAGTTTCGATGGTACATTTTTTCAGCGAAATATGACATCGTAGGTATAAAGGGACGACCACGTCTTCCAAGCTCCCACGCTTTTACTCCTTAACTCTTGACTGTTTAAAACGCGGAATATAAAATGAAATGTAAATTAGGTAACTAATACATTTCCCGATTTAAACCGTTCAACTACACTTGAATGTTGATATGATGATGTTTTTAAAACTGTAAACAAAAAATTGACATGGCAGAACTCGAATCTACGACCTACAGTATACCGAGCTGCTGCTCAATCACCTACCGTAGGTACCGTGCCACCTTCATCTTTAAGCCTTTTAAAGCCATTTTTAATTAAGTTACTGAAAAATAAACTTAATATATTAAAAGCAATAAAAATCGATTATAGTTTTTTTTTAATTTATAACTTTCAATGTAATGCTAAGCAGTTTTTGATATTTATGATAAATATCAAAAACTGCTTAGCATCACATACTTGTTTCTAAGTTACGAGCAATTTTATAGAATAAAGAAGAAACTATAGAAAAATAGGGATCGACACAGAGAAATGAGAAAGATAGATAAATTGTGAAAAAAAAAATGTGGAATGGCTTCATCAAGCAAGAGCTTTAAAACTGCCCAGAAGTGCCCCTGATATCTAGTAATAAGGCAAAGGAAACTTTCCCGCTGTTAGTAGGATCCTTAGTATTTATAATACCTACACGAGACATGCCTTTTCTATGCGTATTAGCTTGATTTGACTCATCGATCAATCGAAACAAAATAATAACAAAAGAGCTTGCATTAAACCAACAAGTTGTTAAATTATTGACGGTTGATGCAACTTTTAATCACACTCAGTAGTGGTTAAACCATAGCAAATACATATAGTTTATTTTGCATGGCAAATATGTGTAAACAACTTATTTATTGAAAATAGTACATTTTGAAATTAGCAGGCTTATTCCGTTTATTTAAGTTTTATAAAAAAAGCTTAAGCCACAAGAATATTATACAAAACGAGTGTGCAGTTGGTATCAGACCGTTTGTAACCGATTGTTTCGCGAGTAACCGACGAAAACCTGCTTGCACGCTTATTATTCATGACATACCAAACTTTCGTCGTTAAAGTTTCTTATAAATTATAATCCGACCTCGGAGTTCGCTACATGTGTTAGACTTTCATGCAGATGAACTAAATAACGGTTTGTTTTGCAGTGTTATGTATTCTAGTTACGCTATGTTGAATAATTAATTTGCGGGTAGTTAAATATTTATGAACATCAGTCTTACATTTTACTTCTAGTATGTATATGCGAACGACGTTTACCTAATCTGCAAAATCGCCTCAGTTAGGAGCATACAATGTATGCTCTCGATAGTTTTACTCGCATTGAAAACATTTTGCAAAGTGCTTGAATCGACGCCTTTTATGCTTACAGGGATAGACACAAATCTAAGCACTTTATGATAAGAAAAATTCTCGCAAAAATTAAAAACTGTTAATTTTACTCGTTAACCTCTGGAATAAGTGATCAAAGTCATATATGTTAGTTGATTTACCCCACATAAATAAACATGCATAGTAAATGTTATCATTTTTATTGCTTTCGTGTTCACTAGATAATATCATTATGTAGCGGACTGACCTTGAACATCGAAAAAAATCCATCCGCCATTATAACATTTATTATTTAATAAATAATTATCAACTTATAATATAAATCGGTTAATAATAATAAAAAAAAACTATAAATAACTTTTTTATTAACCAGTGTTAAGTCCACGTTGCGAGGTAATTAGTTAATTTGAAGAATATATAATAAATAGAAGAAATAGTACAATAGTTGATTAGTTAGCCAATAAGCGATGCCAACAAGTTTAAATTCGTCCAGGTGCCGAGTAATAAAAAGAGCGAAAATAAAAGAAGTAAAACTGAAGTGTGAATTATTTCACGGTATCACCATTTAGTGGAAATAACAATAACGACCTGTTGAAAACTCGTCTCCCCCGTCTCACTCTAACACATGTTATCGGGTATTTTTGTCTCGGTCTAGCCTCGCGAGTCAGCGTACAGACGACTAGCCGAGTCGGCACTTCGGTTCGAACTGATCGCGCGCCCTGCGATCTATAAGCTTTTCCGCCCGCCCAGTACGACTCCTGAATAAGTAGGGCGGTAAATAGACGGCCACCTACCACGTTGACGTATGTATCAACATAATAGAATGTTTACTGACTGCCAATTTGCAATGTTGGAATAGAGGCCGCACCTTGCAACTATGTTGCAAGGGCAAGCCATCTAAAGTAAACCGCATCTCTATCTCTCTTGTTTTCTTATAAAAACACCTAGCCAATTTGTTTAGTTTCCGATATTATTCTTGTTTGTACTTGATATACTTAAATTAAATAGGAATGACAATAATAAGAAAGAAAATCTTGCTCATGAACATAGCTCTACAGCAAGAGTTTACGATTTAATTTACTTTTTAGATTAAATAAAGTATTAGAGTTTATTGAGATATGGCAATTCGCGTTTTATTCTTAGTCATGCCCTAAGTTCGAAATGTACTTAGACAGTCCAATCTTACCTGTGTCCGTAGATATTGTCGGCTAGACGTGCTAAAGAGTCTAACGGCCTGCACAGGTCGTTGAACCAATGAAATGAACCTTTGAAATTTTAATTGATACAATTTTTCATTGAGAAGTTTTTAACGATATGGGAGCATTTAAGATCTATTTTTGTATTAACTTCACGACTTCAAAGTACTAAAAAACTTCATATGTATGTACTAAGTAGATGTGGTTCGCGAACATACTACTGGTAATCTATACTAATATTATTAACGCAGAAGAGTTTGTTTGAACGACTACCTATGAGCAACTGGTTTGTATTGTAAAAAAAATGTGTTGGTTGGCATTTATCATTTAGCAAATGTTCCTTTAGGCTGCGTCCTTAGGAGCGAAAAAACAGAAGGAAACTTGGAACAAACTATTCATCTATCAGGGCTTTCGTTATAGGGCGTCGCGAGAACAGTTTAAGAATCCAAAAAATATATACGAAAGTGACTTATCTTTAAATGTTTTAAAAATATGTACGCGACAGAATACGTCTATAGTCTTAAGCTTACAAGAACGGCGGGACACGGACAATGTCATGGGTAAGAACTATAATTTATAAAGCTGTCGAGGTTGTGCAAAAATAAATAATATGATGCCCAAAATAATTATACCACACGAACGAAGTCGCGGCCACAGCTAGGTTCTTCAATTATTGGATAAAAATGTATGAACTACTGTTGCCTAAAAAGTTGGGATAAACACAACACTTACGTTGAATAAACTAAACAAGTGACAAATACACACTTGTGAGCCGATACTTTGGACAAAAGTAGTAATTGCAGTGTGTGTATATTGTTATTTGTATATACTCGACCTCATTTGAATTATTAAAATTATTTCAAATCTGTATAATTACAATTCATTTGAGAATTAAAAATGTTGTTTGAACATATTATGTTCGTAGAGTAACGCATTTTCAATGTAAAATAAATTGTATCTGCCAACAAGTAAGCTTAAATGAATCGCTAGTGAACTGTCGACGCGCAGAATAGACGTTCGATACTAGCGCTACCCACCTGTCTAGTGTAATTACCTCCACCAAATTACTTCAAGTGGCCACTTTTAAATAGATTTATTTCAAAGTGTTTTAGGGGGGTAACTGTCAATTAACTTCCTTAAAATAATATCTCTGATACTGTACAACTAATGATTAATGTACTGATTCTGAAGTCTGCATTGTAGGAAAAAATATAATTAATGTTGGAAAGTCATTTAAAGTAACAATATCTTAGTAAATACTTTGTGGTGTGGTTTATTTAAATTTATTTTTTATTTTTATTGAGGAAAAAATACCTTAGAGAGCATTTTTTATATGTACTGTTAATGATAAACTTTACTAGTCATATTTATCATTACCAATCGTATCAAAAAATATCTTCCGATATGTACAGATGGCACTACAGTCAACAATTACGTATGTATCAGAGTGACCATTTATGCTGATAAAACATTGGTTTCCATTTGCTGAAATTGAAGCGATTAAAAACTTTCAGATACACAAATATTTGAGTGATACCTATTCGATAGGCGTATCATAAAACGGCGCTATTTTTAGCAAATTTGAACAGCGGACACAGTAAAAATTAATGCCCGTATCTCTAGTTTTTAAGGAAGATTTTAGTACTCTGATAAAGCAGGCTTTTAAGTGAAAAATTTAGAATGTTGACATCAAAATTTACACGTAATATTTAAATGTTTAAAAAATTTTTCGTGAATTTGAGCGTTACTAATCTCATTATATAGCACGAAACAACATTCCGATGTTGAGCAAGCGCGACACAAGTATTACAAAAGTAATTAAGAAAGACGCAATCTTATTGCCATTAGTATGACAACTCCGAATTGATATTGGATTCGCGCGCCCATTTATTAATTTTCCTCATTTCACTTGTCGGAAATTCCAAATGATTCAGAGACTTAATATATTCTGATGGTTTGATCTGTCTAATTTTCATGTAATTTACCAGTACGTACAAAACAACAGCGTAGACTACGTGCGCAACATTTCGCGTGTTATTTAAATGTGCACTACTCGCGTAAACTTAGACGTACAAACATGCACTGTATGTTTCAGTATTGCAGTACTGAGTACTACGCCGTAGCATATCTGCTACGGAGCCACGCGTTATAGCTCACGTAAGCCAAATACTATACTATACAACTACTTTGTATTGTACTAATTGCTTTCTCTTTAATAACAATTTAGTTATATTAACTTGTAATTAGATATTACAAACTTAATTTAAGAATCTATATTAATACTAGTTGAGCCGGCGAACGTTGTTTTGCCATATAAATAATTTTACTAAAATGTCTATTAAAAAATAAGGGTTGATCGTAGAAGGGTGAAAATTAAGGATTGTGTGTGTTTTTGTATGTTGTATCATAAAAAAATAGAAATTAAAAATTTTGTCTAAAAAATAGTAAAAAAATTTAAGGGTGAACAACCCTTATCACTTAGGGGGATGAAGAATAGATGTTGTCATATTCTCAAACCTACTGAATACACATATCAAATTTGATGAAAATCGGTCGAGCCGTTTCGGAGGAGTTCAAGTTCGAACACCGTGACACGAGAATTGTATATATTAGATTGTTATTTAACAGTCTGTTAATTTGAACGCGCTAATATCAGAAACTGTCTTGAAAAAAAATATTTCAACTTAGACGGCTTCCGTTGTCCGTGCCCCCCCAGCCCCCGCCCCCCGTGTGAAACAAATAGAAAGCAGCATACATTTTTTATGCCCAAACTAACTACTCCACGAGACCGAAGTCACAGACACAGCTAGTAAATAATATATAGATATAAAACGGCAATTGATGCTATGGGTGCTTGTTACAGTCAGAAGGCCAGTGAACTGGACTGTGACACTTCCTCATTTCAGTAAAATTTCTAAGACAGTATATAAAAAACACATATAGTACATATAGTTAAAAGGAAACTTCGAAGTATGAGTAAAATAATAAATGATAATAATGGATCATATAATGCGCTGATGTGCTTAGACGAATGTGAAAGTTTTTTGAATACGCAAATAATTAAGGCTTTCCAAGCATGGCATTATTAATGACGAGAAGAAGGCTACATCTACTTATATGTACATTACGGTGATGTCTGATTCGTTGATACTCGTAAAGTAGCAGGCGATTGTTTGCCTCGAGCTGTACAGTTATTATGAATTCTTTATGACTTTTACGAGCGATGAAGCGATATTATTGTATGGAACTTTGGTACTTTATCTCAACAACCAGTCGACAAGTTTGGCACTATGCTCGTAGAATAGTTAAAATCTCTTAGTTCATTACTGCACAAGTGTTGCATATTGCAAGTTAAGGGAATATTAAAGTTTTCTGTGCAAAACACACAAAACGATGTATTTTTATTACTTACGTCTTCTACTTACTTCTACATGAAAGTAAAAGTCGAAAGGAATACTTTCTTAGTAGATACAATACCTTTCCACAGAACCATCACAACCACAATATATATCTGGTGTTATACCAAGATGAGCGCGTATTACGGGGTTCTTGCAGCCTAAACGTGTTTAGAATTTTTTCCTCACAATCTTACTACATCTAACATCACGTCTACACGAATATTTTGAGTCGAAGCTGTTAGCTAACCCTTTTAGTAAGTAGCTTGCTTAAGTTTTGTTTGTAGTATGTATATCTTAATGTATAAAAGTAAAAAATAGGAGAATCACAATATATATAATGTAAGTAATATTAATTATTTTTTAAATAAAACACTTTAACGGTTTAAAACGCGATATATTAGTTAAACTTATTTGGAAATGATTTTTAACTTCGGCCCGACGTTGGCAAAGCATCCAAAGTTTAACTAATATATCGCGTTTTAAATCGTACTACTCGCGTAAACTATAGACAGTATTTAATATTATTTTAAAAATTTTCAATTGGTAACTAACGTAAATCGAAACAAACGTTCTGTATTGTTTTATTAACTATACAAAAAAGCATAAATAACTCGGCATACGCGGACATATTAAGAAATGATTATGTACATAAATCAGGTCAGGAAATAACCAGGATAAAATTAAGGGAGGATGAAAAATAAAAATGAATTAAAACAAATTATGTCTAAACCTTTACATTAATAAACAGCTTAAACAATTAAAAATCTACCCCAAGTCACTATTCCACGCGGACGAAGTCTCGGGCACAGCTAGTATATCATATGTCGATATGTCCAATTTACAGACTATAAGACTAGTTCCGACTTATTATTAATTATCTTACCGACACATCAAAGTTATTTAATTAGTATTTTTGTGATTCGTTTTTATAATTATTTTATAGTAAAAAGTTATTCTTATCACATTAGGGGTTTTTTTTCCTATTACTCTACCGAAGATGAAGGTCGCCTCCGAAGCTACAAAGCTAATCTGTCGAATATCCTATCTTATACGAACACACTACCCTATTATTATAGCCACATTATTTTCATTTACCTTTTAATTTTGCTTTTATTTCGTCAGAAAAAAATCGGGGCGTTATTAACTATGGTTAGTAGAGGCGGGCGATTATGAGATATACTAATGAAATATGTATTAGTAGTTACTAATACTTCTAAACGTCACACACCAAACGTCTTGTATAATGTCGGATGTGACCCTTTTATTATTTTTTTATTACGATCATATTCTATTGGAAGACGGTATAATAATAATAAAACTTCAGGAATATTTAATATTTGTTGATATTTTTTGGCTTTTTATTGTTTATGTATTTAGGTTTCCCAAATAAATTAATAATTTCTTCTTAGATGATAGCGGAAATTTAAGAAATCAGTCAATCTGAAATAAAACGGTTATTGATGAATAATATTTCTTAGATTGAATACAAAGATTCATTGTTTATTTAAATATTTGTTTAGAATTTTAAAAAATACAAAATTATTAAGTAATACATCAAGGAAATAAACACTTATTTATTAAAGGTTTATTTAAAACTAAAAGTCATACTTAGACTTTTAGACATAAATAAAAAAGACGACTTCAACTTACTTTTAAATATAATAAATCCACTAACAGTGAAAAGCTCCACGTCTTACAATATCGTAGTAAACAAAACAAACTACACCAGTATTTAAAAGTATCAAATATTGGTTAAACAACGAAAGTCAAGGAGTGCACGATTAGTATTAAATATTATGAAATAAATTAGTTACTAATCCCATAATCGATTACCAACTTTAATAATACAAAATAATTCGATTATGCCGATCATTCATAATCGCCCACCTCTAATGGTTAATGTTAAACTATTTCAATTGACAGATGCCACGGTTTAACAAATCGATATTTGACATGACATTTGACAATTGACTAGCAAGTATTTTTTAACAACAACAATACGAACAAAAAAACAACAACAAACCGAAATATTGGTAAAATGCCGTAAAAGTTTTACTTTAGTTTGTTTACTATACGTAAAGATGGTGAATAAGAATTTAAACCTGTGTAGGGTGTGCTTATATGCCTGTGTGACTACAAAATCATTCGACAAGGACAAAGACTTGTTATTAATGTACGAATTTTGTTGCGGCATAATTGTACGTAAGTTTACCTCAAGATTCTTAAATAATTGTTCTATTTAATGACTGAACATACTATTTATTTATTTAGATAGGTGACAGCTGTCCTAGACAGGTCTGTGAAAACTGTTTTAAGGAGTTAGATTTTTACGCAAAATTTAAAAGGAAATGTGCAGAGTCCGAAAGATTTTGGATATCATATAATGCACTTGGCGACAAAGCAACAAATTCGAAAAATGTAAGTACTTACAATTTAATATTATCAGTATAAATCAGAGTTACTAATATGTTGTCAATGACATGAGCATAATTTTATTTATTATGAATCCTAAGTGTGCAAAATAGATAATTTTGTAGATATATTTAATAGTTCTAGTTTCATAGATATATTTAATTTAAAAAGTGATTGGAGTACTACTTGATTTCTTGAATAATTTGAGTAATGTATATGTAACATTTATTTTAGAATGAAAATTTAGAAGTACATCCAATAACTAAGACAAAATACTTTGAAGAGGAATCAAGAAATTCTTCTATAGATTCACTGGATTCCGTTGATTTACTATCGATTGAGAAACAAATTGAAGTCCTACAAGATTCAAAAAAGAAAATAATTAAAATATCACAACTGAATATAGACAAAACAAAAGTAAATTCAACAGCAAATATATTAAAACCACACTGCAGTGTATCTGCTAAAGAAGTACCTTATAAAAAGAATGTTGTAAGAAACAATGGCTGCGGTAATAAATCTTTAAAGTTTTCATTACATTTATATCTCAAACTAGTAGTGGTTATTCTTACATTTAAAATTATTATTAAACAATTTTGGTTATTAACTATATTCTTGCCTTTTTAAATAATAGTGCTTATATTTTAGGTTTATGTAAAGAGACCGGCTTTAATGAAAAAGAGTTGAACACACATTTGAGCAATCATTTGGCACGAAATACATTAAAATGTGAGTTATGTGATTTTGTTGGAAGAGATTTTGCTGACATGTTGTATCATCGGTAAGTTTGTAGAACTTTATATCTAAGTAATATATTCTCTTATGCAGAACTAAATATTTTCAAACATCATTGTCGATTTAAGTGCAGACCATGTGACATGTGTAATGGTATCAAAGCGTGGAAGTCGGCTATCATGTTTCCTGTGTAAAAAGCTTCGTTTGGGCTCTCTACGTCTACAGTTCCACTTCAGACAAGAACACCTGAATAAGGAGGGAGGATGGTGCATTTCTTGTGGAAAAACATTTAAAACCTTTAAGGGATTTCACGCTCATATGAAAGTACATAATGATAAAGAGCTTTTAATATGCAATTATTGTAATGGAAAGTAAGTAATGTGTTTTTAGCAGTTTTTATAATATTCATTTATTAGCAAAAGACATCTGAGTGCAAGCAGGTCCCGATGTCTTTTAACATTATTAATTAACAAATTATACTATACAGACATTTGTTTTATTAAATTGTTTCATTCATAAGGTCAATTCGTTTGATAATGGATTTCTATTAATTAAAAAATGTTTATTGTGAGGACTAACGCAAGACACAAATTTTATCTCTCTATGTATCCAACTGCATTATTCCAGATTTGTATTCAAGAGCAACTTAGAAGAACACATTAAAAGTCATTTGGGGTTGAAGACACACATGTGTGAAAATTGTGGAAAGGGTTTCATTAAGCAAAGGGCTTTAAGGGTAGCTATATATATGATCGTTGACATTGTAATATTTTGGCAAAACTTGGCACTAGGTCAAAGCAATTGCAAAATGCAGTTAAATTAAGAAAAATAGTTATCTGGTAGTTACAGTTTTAGCTAACATTAATATTAATATTTTAGCTTCATCTAAGGACTGCACATTCAACAAACGATCGGATAAAGTGTAAACATTGTGACAAAATGTACAAAAATGAAGATACGCTGCGACACCACATGCGAGAAGTGACGCGCGCAAAGCCCTACATTTGCACCATATGCTCGAAAGCCTTCAGTGTGCCGTCGGCTTTGAAATCCCACGCGTTTTATCACACGGGTCAGCGGCCGTTTCAATGCGACACTTGTGGAGCGAAGTTTAAGAATAAGTCCGCGCTAACAGCTCATCGCTTGAGCCAGCACGTGGGAGTCTCAAAGCACAAATGTGTGTACTGCGAGAAGTGTTTCTTCACATCCACCACCTTAAGGAGGCATCTGACCGTCCATACGGGTATCAAAAAGTTCTCATGTCCCCAGTGCGATAAAGGTTATAATGACAAGTATAGATTTGAAGCGCATTTGGCTAAACACAGTTAGATGTACCTAGATTTAAATAAATTATGTCTAAATAAATTTTCTCGTTTTATTGAACCTATTTTCCTATGAACTTCAACCATCTACTTCAGTTTAATGGAGTTGGAAAACTGTAAATTAAATAAGGCTTAAAGAAGTGTCAATTATATGGCTTTAATGCTTACGATATTACAAAAATTAACACTAAACAGGCACACTCAGAGCACTTAGTACCGCAGATAAGATTTTTTTAAATTTGAACCTGTCAACATTATCCTACAAAGAAAGATATTCATTATTTCTTAACATAGTTAATAGTATTAGTGTAGTTCAAATTGTGTTTGTGTTTGTTGTCCTCATGTTTATGCGAGAGAAAAATGCTAATCCATCACCGTCCCGAGCAGCAAGTCTCGTTAGCATAATGAATTAGCCGCCGACGGCCCGATCGTTTCTTTAACTCGCCAAATAGGCTGTGAGAGAGTTTTCTAAATTGCATTTCTCATAAAACAATACGAGTGCTTCGTTGTGGTCGGAAAACTAAACTAAGTACACAAAAGTAAAGATTGTCCTTTGAACGTATAGAGAGGCACATTGAGTTGTTATAATTCAATTGAGACATTTAAATTATCTCTCTTATATCATCTTGCCCTCGAGTGTAAAACATAATAAGTTCTCATTTACATTCCTGTAGTGCATTTAGTACATATTTAATTTCATTACTCATAACAATTTAAAAAGAACTTATCAGGTGACACATTTAGATGTGTGCTTTGAACCGTAATAGATACGTTTTCTCTTCTTTTAATTCTTGATAAAAAATTCACCGATAAAGTGCTCTCATTTTAAGCCTACGCCGAGGAGACAAGTCAAACCTTTATTATTAACGACCTTCGACCTCGAGTGCGTACCTTTCGTAGTTTTCTTGGGCTTTTCAAAACCATTAATGTTCGCTATGAAGCATTAAACTAGCATCTGTTTTTTTTTGTAAGATTCAGAGAAAATATTGAAGTCAAAATCGTTAAACGACAGGCTGTTTGTAATCAAGCATACTTAGTTATATTACGTTACATACCTTCTACATCGTACTCGTATTAACGTTTAATCGCAAACCTAAATGAGAACATTTGGATGCATTAGAGCTTGTGAGGTTTTTATTTGCGTTGTACGTGCGCAGAATAAAGGATAAAAATATCCACATTTTAAGAACTTCATCGTCAAATCCGATGAGATTTATCATCTAGCAATTATAATGAAAATATAATTATTATTATTTAAACTTAGTGTACATTGACCAATGTGGATTGGAAAAAGTGCTGTCAGTCAGTGGCCAAACAAAACTAATGGAATGGCTATGAAATGGAAGCGAGAAAATTATTTATGAAAACACCTAATAAGCGCTCTGGAGTAAGTACGTTTCGTAACAATGCAATAACTCGTGCTATCGCTGCGAAGCAGGAACGCGTTCGTCCCAAATCCAGCCTTCCATTGAATTTCGGTGTTTCCTTTGATCCGGAAAGTACCAGGTCTCGTTTGGAAATCTTTCGACGTTCTTGGAATAAAATTGGGTTTACGAGTATTATTATTTTATTTTTGTTATTTTGGAAAAAACCTGGAATTTGTAATTTTATTACGATCATACTACAGACAGAAAAGTAAAGAGGCGAAATGTACAATTATTGCACTGTTTAATCACTTGTATGAGACCTCAAACGGGTGAAAATTAAATATTTATGATTAACATCTGCGTCATATTATATACATTCATAAGAAGAGCGCGTCCTCAATTCTACGAAATCAAATAGACTAAGCGACGATTTCTTGTGACCAACGTTCATTGTGAAATTATAGTTTTTATGTTGAGATAATCTTTTTATATATTTATACATAAGATTATATTATTTTTACAAACATGCTTGGAAATTTTAGCATTATTTTAACAACTTTCTGTACTGGTTGAGCAGCGGCCGACATTTTATTTTATTAACGGTTATAGAAGGTTATTATTTATTGATACTAAAACTGAAACACGCCAAACGCCTTTTTATTCGAGGAATCAGGATAAAAAAGGAAAATTTTAAAAATAATGAAAACTCACGAAGTTATAGATTTTTTTTCATGTTCATGGTGAACCACATGGTCACTGAGCAGGCGTCGTTAGTTCAAAGCGACGAGCGGCTGCCGCGGCTTCCCCGAATTTTTATACTTATGTAGGAATTTATTTATCGAACAGTGTCCAGGATTGCAAAAATTTCATATTATGAAAAAAATATCTATAACGTGGTATAAAAACTATGGGAATGGATTCTGCTACTGATTCTGAACAAACTACTTTCAGGTTTCGCATCAAGTAGGAATAACCCTGTATACCTATGTCGTGTTTAACGGACAAATAAATTACTATGTGAAATCATTTTTGTCGTGCAATTCTAAAACGCAACGATCTTCTGCTTCGCAATATGGTGACCAAAGGTTACTTAACTTATCAAAGATTTTTAATTTTGTGGCTTGCACATAAGCTGTTTAGTGAAATAAAATACTTTGGCACGCAAGAAACTTGTGTTAGTTGTTCGTCATCTTCATTATTGGTTTTAAAGGTCTCAATTGTACTACTTACTTTTAATTTCGCGCATTTTTTGCGAAAAGTACTATACAAGCCTTGGTTGCAACTAGACATTGATGGACGAACGTTTGAATGTTGGCCGAGGCAAACATTTGGGCTCTTTGGTCTAAATAATTGGGTATAAAATGATGGCGTAGAAAATAGTGTTATTACAAATATATATTTTTTCCTCGTCTCATATCCAGTTGGTAATCGACTATCATCGAGTCGATATTGCCTGAAGCAAAGAAGGAATAAATTACCTTTCCAATATTACTTCACAGAGTGCTGATGCTAAAAAAAATCTTTATGGAGGCGATCTGGAAACGTCAGGACATCAAATCCTTTTTATATTGTTAAGGGATGGAAAATGTCTGCGATGCGTGGTGGGCAGATATTGTAAAGCTAAACATTTAAGAAACGCAATTTATTTATATCAGAAAGGGAGAAAATAATATCATTATCTTTCTATTGATTAAATTTTGTTTAATTGATAAAAAAACTGATTCCTATTTTATTGTTTTTGACATTTGACAGACGCAAACACTTAAAACGGTTTCGAACTATGTAAACTTAATTTCTATAAACCCATTTATTTTAACTGTGGCCCGACGTTTCGGATGCTTGCAGTAGCCGTGGACACGGGCGGACTGACTGGAGATAAGGGCGTCCCTAATGAAAAAGTAAAAACGCTGCGCTATCGCCATCCGTTCCGTCGCAGTTGGTATTAGACGAACTGGCTGGGCCTTTCAGGACTAACTAATGGTATCCTCTCGTTTAATAAATAAGTTTAACTAATACATTTCACGTTTGAAACGTTAAGTATTTTAATTAAATGACTAGTTACTAGTTAGTACTGAAAGGCCGCCTTTTCTCGCTACTTTAGCGAAAGGCCGCCTTTTCCCGCTACTTTGTTAAATTTTAATTAAGTTTATTTTGTAACATTGTGGTGAAAATAAAGTATTTTTTGTTTGTTTGTTTGTTTGTTTGTACTACTCACGTAAACTAGACAGACAGTACTGGGTTTTGACACTCTCATTTTGAGGCATTCGTTGACTAACAGCAGCAATGTTTGGCTCCAATAATTAACAGGTTCGTGTCTATTCGTGTTCGTGTATTATTATCCTTTTTAATGTTTTTTTATCGTTTATGAACCGATTATTTTTGTGATGGAATAGATATAAATATCAAAAGCAAAATCTCAACTGAAGGGCTCAGTATTCGCTTTGACTAACCAACAATCCCCGCAAAAGAAAGTTGATTTTTTAGTCTCCCCATGACCATGACTACAACACATAACATCCACACGACAAAGCATCCGAAACGTCTAACCGTAGTAAAAATAATTTTCAAATAAGTTTAACCAATATATTACGCGTTTTAAACCATTAAAGAGTTTATTAATTTTACCTTTCTTGTCAGTTGTCGTGTATTATAAAGAAAATGCTACTGCGTTACTCAGTTAAATGTTTAATGTCACCTTTGGCGTTACGACGTCCACCGCATCGATTTATGAGAGACTCGGAAGAGCGCAACCGGTAGATATATGGACAAATTCAATAAAATATTGGATGAATTGTGCCCACAATGTTTTAACCTTTTATCCCTTCTGATTTGGAGAGTGATGTATTACTTGCTACTTTATTGAAAGGCTTTCGACCTGAACGCTGACTGATATAAATGTATGTACACTTTTCATGTATTGCAAATAGTTGAGCGGCCAAGAAGATTAATAACGGCGTTAGTGCTGCGAAATTGAAATCGTTTTGTTGACTTCAAGCTCAAATTGATTCGCTTAAAGTATTGGCATGGTTAAGTGTTTAATGTCGGTATTTAAGCTGTACTCGTTTTTGTATCTCCAAATTGTGTAAGTCTCTCGCCACCACATTGCAAAGCTTGGCTTTTCGAGCTATTTAGCAGTGACATTGTACGTATTGTAGTTAAGTTAATCGTTTTTAGGTTGTCTTTGATTATGCTTCCTGGATTCCTAGATTAAGGCCTGTCCGACTTACAAAATGCATGTCATACACAACTAAGTTGATTCCGAAAAACATGTCATCAGTCCCCATAGATTTTTATTGGTGCATTGTTCATTTTTATTAATTTATTGTATTGTTCATCTGTATTAGTATTAAGTCTTGCAGAACAAATATTTGATGAACATGTATATAATGTACGAAGTCTGTAGTTTACGCAAGTAGATAAGTTATTCGCGCGATATTATAAAGGTTCCATGCAATTGCCAACTTTGGATAAAGAAATAAAAGAATAATTACGAATGATCAATTCTCGGAACCCAACTAAATCCTTTTGGGATTTCGACTTATATTTACGACTGCCGACTTAAACGATTTCGTGAAAGTTCTGCCATTGCTCCACTGATAAATATATCCAATCATATAAGTTGAACATCTTGATAAACTCTATTGTTCCGTGAGGACTTTCGCGACTTCGAAGAAGAAAAAGATTTTAAGAATCTGGAAGTTAGTTTATTTCTGCAGCAGTATTTCAACAGCTGATATCTAAGAATTTTTCAAATAAATAGCTATATAATGCTAAATTGCAAAGCATGTAATAAACTATGTAACAAGCATTTATTTATGATTATAACCAAATCTGTTCGTTTTACAACTAGTACACTTAATTATCAATAAATCGAGTGTTTTCAGCCACCGCGTATGAAATTGTGTTATTAGTGACAGGCGAAGGCGAAGTTGTATGTCGGTGAGGTGTCTCAAAATTTCGTTATTTTGCCTCATCGTACACGAGAGCTAATCGACCTTTCCATTTTGCTTGTGTAATCTCGCCTCCTTGCTTTATGAATTTACGTACCTATATATTTTCGCCGTTAATTATGCCATAATTTTATTTATTTAATTAGATTATTTAAGAACCGCTTTATTAACGTCCTGCGTTCAAGTTTAATAGGTTGCATTCATAGTAAACTTGCTCTGTTTAAAATCATACGTATATAAAGCCTTAAACAAAAGCCTCAACGTTCGCGTATTCCCAGCAGAAATACGGCAGCTACGAGATCGCAAATGGAGAATTGAATCCCCTTTATTGTTTCAGATGAAACTTAGTGAAATCAAAGTCAGATTTATTGGACCTTATTAGTAAATACCCTTCGTAAACTGATTAGAGAGGTTTATTCAGGACCCGCGACTTATTGAATCTGAGCTGTGAAAATCAATAAATACTCGGGCGCTGCAACTTTATTACTTTCTCATTCATCCAAACACTTTTCGCCGGTTTAGTGTTGCTATTATATGTCGATGATTCACTTATTTAATATTAATTATAGTTTGTGTAGTTAATCATCTAACCAAGAGTAAAAAGCGGGAACGCACTACATTTAATATAACTTCGAAATGACAAATTCTGTTAAGTTTCACAATAACTCAGATCAGACCATCCGTGTAATTTGAAAATCACATTGTAAGGACGATTAAGTATTAAAATAACAAAACGGTCCCGGAGCACTTTCCGTAATTAGAGATAATTGTCCGGGAAGTTCTGTCCGAGCCAGGCAACTGTTGCTCGGTGCCAATTCGTCAATGTCACCCCCCTCTTTTATTCCGTCGTGTCGGTAAATTCGTTTGAAAAGTTTAGAATGACAAAGGCTTACACGTATTGAGATCGACTGTAGTTAAAAAAAAACGAGGATTCAAAACGTAACAAGCTTTACGTACTACCTATAGCTAGAGCCTATTTACTTTGTCCGGATATAATAATGAACTCGCCCATAAAAGCGTAATGAAGCAATGACGGAATGTAATTAATGTCTATAACAGATTATAATCACATTGTCGAACGATCAGTCACTGGCTGAGTGGCGACGAAATATAGATTAGGGCAGGTGTTGGGAATGTTTTAATAGGATTAGTTCTATCTGCAGATTATATTTTGAGTATAATAAAAACAAGAGAAATAAACAATAATAATAAACAATAATGAAGAAGAAAACTAGCAAATAAAAAACTAATTGACCTAACAAAAAAGGACATTACTGTAGATAGTGGAGGATTTATTTTGGATTGTTAGTACAAGTAAGTGTCAGCTCCGCATGATGCTGCACTTTTGGTCCAATGTGCATATGGGTTGACATTTAATATTAAGGTGTTTCGAATCAATCAAAGCAATTAACGTGAGCCAAAGCGTAAAAGCCCCATTTAAAAGAAGGGCTAACTAATGATTAGTACAAATGTGGAATGACTACGACCTAGAAGTAGGAGTGGACAGAGTCTAGACGATATCATCTTGAGTAGGACGTTGGTCAAAACAAACAAATGTTGTGTAAAAAAATAGAATTAAAAGCAAACGCGCACCTAGTCCTTGAATATATGTAATAATCGAGGAATAAGCGATCCCAGATTAACTAAACCCATACATCAAGAGCAGAAAAGTAATTAAACTCTATATAATGTAGTTATAAACGGAACCTTGTTCATGTTGTAATTAATTTGCTAACTTGTTGAGCGGCTGTCGTAATTAGTCACACGAGATATTTTCTTATTCGAGCAACACTCGCCATTTATTCTTAATCGGATATATGTTTGCAGGCCACGTTTAATAAAGAAACAAGTTCTCATTCAATATTTAAAACAATCAGTAAAGAACAATAAAATTGATTTCCGTGTAATGTCAACGTTATACCTATCGACGACCTACCCTCAGTTAGTCTCCGATTTTTTCTCTTGTACTCCCACGCTTAAAATCGGTTAATTTCTGGATTCCACAAGGGCATTACTTCAATCATCGTAATATGTAGGCTTTACACACTGACGCGTTTGATCATTCAACACACCTTGTGGGCGGCTAAAGAAACGTGAGTTTTCCATTATCTCGATTTAGAATTCATTTATTATTAATGACGCTCCGCTATTGCGTTTTCTTACTAATTAATGTATATCCATACAGAAAAAACAATTCCTAAATTATTTATCGATTAACGAGACTTTACTTTCGACTTTGCAGGCATAAATATAGTGTTTTTTTTAAGATATTTTCTTGTGTTTCTTGTTTTAAGTTCCTTTTGTATTTTATTGATGTTAATTGAGGAAGCGAACTTTAAAAGAATTAACAATTGTAATCTCTACCTGACGTGGAAATTGGTCAAAGATTATCGAGGTTTGAAAACGCACTGTAGGCCGAGGGTCGGTCGATGCGCGGGCGGGGCGGGGAGCTCAGTCAGTACATCGTTGGAGCGGCTGCAAAGCGCTCGCTTCAAATACGCGAAGGTAGGTTCGCGTCTACCAGTAGCATTCTAAGCCGACTCCACAGGTGCCGGATCTGAACATAGCGCGATACATGACAGTGATTACGCCCGCGAACCACGGCTCGAAATGTTTCTACTAACAGGTAAGATTATGTTTAATACATTTCTTTCAATTGTGTCACATATTTATATTTAATATGATTCAAAAGCGAATATGAGACAAGTATTCTTTAAATGGCTATATTTTTTCCCCAGAAAAAAGTTCGCAAAAACTTTTGTTTTAAGAGCATAAATTGCACGTAGTTTACTGCGCATGACCTGCGCAAGAGAACTGTTATACACGCTTTACCTATATAATACAAAATCAACCGAAATTTCCTGTGACCTAAATTTTATGGAGCTCGCGCCTTTTGGGGAGAGGTCTTGTGTCATAAGATGGCCCGAAGTTGGGGATGAGTTTCGGTTATCAAGATTCTCAGAAAGTTCGAAAACTGTCAATTTAAACGTATGTTAATATTACTTGTCAACGTTTTGCTACGAATATGCTACGGCGTAGACCTAGGGCAGAACGGTGTTGAATTTAGATCCTGGCGCACAACGTCCATTTTACCAAGGCACTATTCAATTATAAAGATAGCTTGTTCTTTACACTACATTAACAGTTTTATTTGACAGTTGGACGAAAAAATAGCTTTCCGACCTATGATTATTAGTTTAACCATCCGATCATAATGAAGATTAAGACGAGTTAAGATTTAATACTTCAAAAACGAGACAAAAAGTGAAATATTTTAAAGTTGAGTTCCTTTACTGTTAATTAAATGTTCCAGTATCAAAATATTTATAACTGAGATTATACTTCTCAGAGTAATTCATTAATTTAATTAAGTTGCTCGTGTTAATTCGTGTCTGCAAATTAATTATATCGAGATTAGCATCACATAGAAATGATAACGCTTTGATTCCGCGGGTTTTAATCTTAGGCTCTCGGCGCAATTAAAATCGTATTTATCAACCTCAGTTGGAAAATTTATGTTTGATTTTTCAGCTCACATTCAACTTTTAGTGGCTGAACTAATTGGATGGCCATTTCATTTAATGAATCTATTTATTAATGAATTGATTCATGATTTGACCAATTTGTATTGAAGGTACATTTAAGTACATTGGCTTTTGCCCTATTAACAGCATTCAATTCAAAATACTTTACTTCTAAGGGTCGACCGTAATGACACTGACAATATAATTACAAAAACTTATAATTACGTATGAATATAGGTATAAACACCAAAAGTGCCTATTGCACGGATCTTTTCCACCAATAGATGGGACAACATACAGGTTTTCTTTTAAAATAAGATGCCAGTGAACAACTGAACGTAAGGATAAAATTATTATTATTCATTATGTACAATGTTATTGATTAAAAAAGTATCGTTATGGGTAATGAAATTATGATAAATTAAATAAAGAGTTTAACAGATTGTATTGATGCCAAAAGGGTCTAGCAACGGCATATGTTGAACAGTTACACATTTTCAGCACAACCTCGCCGTTCGTCTGTCTGTTGGACTGCGCGCATGTATGTTGATATTTAACAAGCTACTAACTGGCACCTACAGGAAGTGAAGTAGTATTATTCAATACTACTTCACATCGCAAACTTCACAACAATTTACAACATAAGATCGAAGCAACGTTAAGTTAGGCACATGGACGAAACCGCAAATTAGGCATTCAAAGCGGGAATGTGCCTGCTTTTTATGTAAATGTAAAGCGTAGGCGACTGAACATATAAGGAAAAACCACGGGCGAGGTAGACTCTCATCCGATTTCATTTCCATATGCCTCCGGTGTTTAGGGGTTATTTGAATATATATTTAAAGAGGCTGTAAATGTTTCTGGGGAATTATTAAAAACAACCAATAGAGAACACGGTTCCGATTTACCATTGAATTGAATTAAATTTTTAAATAAACTTAATTCGGTCTTTTGGCAATGTCGATTTTCATCACGATACGAGTTTTTCTATTTTGACTATGGAAATAAAGCTAAAGCTATAAAAGACCGAGACTAAATTAAGAGAAGAATTTACTATTTTCCCGGCATCGTGAGAGATGCGAGAACATTTTCAAATTCCTCTCTGTCTTTAGAGCGCAGTAAAAGGTGATGTAAACTATTGTAGCGTATTTTCTACAGACAGCTATTGTGACGTTTTTGTATTTCTTAAACACAACACGTACGATGTTTCCAGACAACTCCACCTGGGCTGTATTTACTGCTTCATTCCGTTACTTTGAAAGAACTCCGTGCTCAAAGTACTATTGACTGTGTAATTGGTACCTACTATGTATCTATAATTTTGATTACTTGCTCTTCAAGCGCATAATATTTTAACTTTAGTAACACGTCGTCAGTTTCCGTTATTATAGTAAGAAACTGCTTTCTATATACTATCATAGTTTGTTTCAGAAACTAAAAAGCTGTATATTATGTATATGTATATCTATACTCGCATACAAAGATGAAGAGTGGGTTTGTATGTTTGAACGCGCAAATCTTAACTACGGTTTCGAATTAAAAAAAACTTTTTGTGTTGGTATAGATAAGGCCCGGTGACGAATAACTTCGCTTGTGAAAAAAATTGGGAAAATTATTCATCGTTGTGGTTTTCCGAGGCGTACGCTGCATTACAAGATTCCCAAAAATATATGTATGAAATAATGATTCCTTTTTAAATGATCAAAATAAGTTCGTGACGCTACATGTCTTTTAAGATTAACTTGCAAGAACCACGGGAAGGGACAACGAAACGGCTTAAGTTTATAAAAATGAAGGGGTTTGCAAAAAGTCGCTGACACAGCTCGTATTCTAATAGACTCTTAAATTATGTTGGCTTATATGCTTATATAATCGGATAGATAAAGAACTATGATTTTCATTACGAGTTCATCGCGAACGCATCTTTTTATTCAGTACACACTCCTAAAAAGCTTCCTATTAAGCAACGGTACTCGCAGCAGTCACGACGTTACTAATCTCTCCAGACAGAGCCCTTCGTAACAGCCCTGTCATATGTGTCTGAGAGCTCTGTTTAGTGTGAAAGTCCTTCGCGTGCAGTAATTTAGCGAATGAAATGTTAAAAATTACTTTTTTTCATACGAATGATGGCGAACTCCTATTTTGCCGTCCAAACTGTTGTGTATACATAAGTTTCTGTATTATCGTTAAAAGCTCTATTTTGTGTAAATTTAGAATGTTTAGAGTAGAAAAAACGGCCTTGTATCTACCCATAAAACGTAATTATCGAATTACAGTGCTATGTTAAAACATGTCGTTAGGTGTTTTTAGTACTTTTGCATTCACGCTAAATGCCAATTAGGTTAAAGGCAAATTCTACGAAAAATACGTTTGACTAGCGAACGTACGAACAAAAACAAGAAATAGCCTTTTAACCTAAGACATATCGACTAATTATTGAAAATGCCATGATAACCAAGAATTTCTCGTAATTATTATGCACTGCATCAGTTCCCCTGAATCGACGAGAATTAATATTTGCAATTGGGAACTTCTAAAGCTAGCTCAGCTTTCATTTAAATTAGTTTAGGAACTTTCAATTGAATATAAAATGTAGCAAATAATTTGACTTAACGCAACGGGTTTCACTAATGGAAAACTATTATATGACTACTTCATATTAAATATAAAATCGAGGCAAATTTTAAACATAATTATTAGTTACATGAATAGTAAATGTACATTTTGTCTTGTTTTTAACCGTAATGACGCACACTTATGGGAACACCTTGTGACCTAAATAAATGAACGATTTGTAGAAATGAAACCATTTCGTAGAAAAAGGACACAGGTATTTCAGTTTATCACAAAAGTAAATATACTTAGCAGTTAGTTTAGCATACACTGTCGTAGTTAAGACATTAACGCGTTCGGTTTGCTCTACATCGCTGCGAGTACAATGTTTATCATAGTAATTTTCTATTTTTTTTTCTGAATGTTACCTGTATTTATATATACATGCAGTGAGATCAGTAGACTTACAATACGTACATCGAAGCACCGAACGCTACAAACGACAAAGAAACAGCGCATTAATGCAAAGCGATTCTCACCCGATGTAAATTAGCAAGTGCGTGGGACTAAAGAGTCATTACGAACGCTGAAGAGGTACGTTTATGCCGTATTTAATTTTTAATTTCAGCGTCGGCGTGTTCGGAGCCTGTTTTATCGCAGTTTTACACTGCAGACCGTTTAACTGCGATTTTAATAATTGTTGTTCAACTTTGACAATGTTTACTTTGCTTATAAATAGTGTAACACCAAATTATTCTAAATTAATGTTATAAACAAATGATAGCTGATAGGCTAAGTTCGTTGTTGCTCCTCAATTAAAGAACGGAATTCCCACAGTTGAAGCTGTTAATCTATTTCATCTCGGCAAATCCACGTCTATATTTAGAAGGGCGCCCCCTTTGACGAGTGAACGGACGGAATGACGTCATTGTTTTCGCTGTCTCCCATTACAATGGAAGCGTGACAGTTTTCATTTCCGCACCTAGCTTTAGCCTCACGCTGGTTCGTTCCCGTCACTCGTGTAGGCCTTAATATGTCCGATACTTATTGACGTCACCACGGTTCGCTGCTTATTTAACATGCAGTTTATTTAAAATATCACAAAAGGAGGAGGAAATCCGAGAGTTGAAAATATCAGTTCAAAGTTCAGAGGTTAAACTAGACAGGTGATAAATGTGTTATATACTGTATATACGCGGTTTATATCACAATTCTCCCTTCACATAATCCAACGAGAGCTTTTCAGCAGAATGTGAATTAGCGAAGATGTAAATTACTCGTCGCGAAGCCTCCCTATATCGGGCGGGCATTCATTAAGTGGATCTTCTCAAGAGAAATTTAAATTATCTAACGACATGATTAAGTTAAGTCTATTACTCGCCTTGTCTGCCTCCCACCTGGGCCATGGGCTCACTGCGAGATCTTTTATCGATCATCTCACTTTCGTAAGATCTATTTTATTATAGAGACGGTAAGATACTCGATTAAAGCATCTTAGTCGACTTCAAACGTTAATGCAACAGTGAGTCTTCAGTGCAGGGTACAAGGAAGTAATTATCGTGTCGGAAGTGGGACAGAGAGGGATGTTAAATGGGCCATCGTATAGACAAATGAGTTAGGTGCGTTATTAGTTAAAAGCACTCCCGTGAAGTGGTTCGGTAGAGGTCGTGTGATCTTACAATTTTTCATTATAGTTCCGACTCGGCTGCTCTAAATCATTCAAATAGATTCAACTGAACGAAGTTGGAGGGATTTTTGGATGGAAAATAAATTTCAAGGTATGTCTGGATATCAATTTCGAAAACATACATTTACAAAAGCCGTACACCGATTTATATTTTAGCTTTCGCGATAGCTTTTAATTTTATCAAATTTAATTTCAGTCGCAGATTACACTATTTAGGCCAGCTCAGTCGAGAAATACTCGAAATTGATTTGGAACGATTAACGATTGGCCAAAATTTCTATTAATCTACCTCTCGATAAGAATATCAACACAATATGTGTCAAGTTATAAATAAAACACTACCGTAAATATACTAATAACTCACGCCCGAGGCTATACTTATTGGCACCAGCATATTGTTTTAAATATGAAAGGTCACGTCATTTGTTTCTCATTTGCGTAAATATTCCTTAGCGTGGGTTTGTGCTCTGGAAAGTTAGGTAGGTAGTCAGGTAGGTTGTGGTCTACAGTTTCCTCCTGATGGAGGAGTATATATATATTTAACTAAACTTTACTTGTATACTTGGTAATAAATGACCGTTGGAAAAACGATTTACTTAAACGACCAACTTAAGAAGCATATTTTCACGCTAAGCTACTTAAGATTTGCTAAAGCAACAGGCTTTATCTTCTAATTGAATTTGTTTTAAACGGAGTATATAATTGCTCGCTCTCCTGTGTTTAGCTTAAACAGAAGTTAATTAGTTCCCGGAGACCGGAACAGATGCGCCGTTTCACTCACAATCTATAAGGCTAGACTTCGTACAGGAACTCGTAAATTAAACGTGTTTTAATTAAAAATATTTCGTATGAAAAAACGGCTCTTTGAGAACGAGTTTTACTTATTAAAGAGTTTCATTACTCTAACTTGGCGACTGAAGACACTTTTTGAGGAAAAGTAATTACTATTTTTTTATTCAACTAGCTATCAATGAGGGAATTTTCTTAAATATCGTCGTTGTATAATAGATGTGTGAGTGAGTGTGCAAATAAATCCTGGAAAATATATAGGACATTTTACATGATTTATTTGCAGTCATATACGTAGTACTCTCAGGAAGGGACACTTAATGTTGAGCAGAAATGTAGAAAATTTTGATTAAGCTCCGATTTAAGCTGTGTAAAGTTTTACCCAGCGTAAATGCACCATTAGAATATGTTAACTCTATATTCTCAGCGTGTAAACTTCGGTGGAGCTTCAACAATAACATGAGCCACGAATAGTTTACTTCTACGTAAATTAACTACGGAACTATTTTATTCGAAAGTAAATTGTATTTTACTGATTTTCATATTTCATATTTCCAGCCAAGAGCCAATAAACGACATAAGAGTTGCTTTGCTACGCAATGTTTTTGCTTAAGCAAAAATAAACCCCACATTGTCTTCACGCTCTGAAGCGACCGCTCGGGTTTCACAAAAAGAAATAAGAATCTGAGGCAAACTGTCCCAAAAGAGGCCGAGAGCCAGATAATGTATCGACGCTTCATTGAATACAACGTCAGATCGTAGGACAAACAGCGATCGCATTACGGGGGACTGATGTTGTTCCGTAGATGTTTTATATCTTTACTTATGTTGCCGTTCACCATACTCAGCCGGTTGGTATAAGTATACGATAATTTTGTTGCAGATATGATCTAAAAGACCGAGAGAGAATGAAGAGTTAATGTGATGCGGTTCCGGTAAGGAGATATCAAGAGGCGATGGTGCCTTATTACCACATTTGGCTGCTTTTTCCAGTTCTATTCGTCGCATTCCATACAGGTAACGCTTTTTAGAGTAAACGCCACAAATTTATTTATTCTGCAAAAGTTTATAGAAACACTCGCGTTGTTGAAGCACGTATTATGTACATTTGTCATCGAAACAATATAACATATCTATCTAACACGAGTGCAGACGCGAGTTTCGAGTCGTGAAAAGCTAGTAAATAATGAAATTTAATTATGCATATTGGGCTCCGCGCAGGCCGTGTAAAATTTTATTCATTCCATTCGATATTGTTCGGTAAATAGTCGGTGTTTCAAATTGAACGGCTTCTCCGCGCACAATTATCAGAATCTGACCACAATACTGCTATCGTCGATTCAATGGCAATAATCATCATTATCGTGAAGCCACGTATCGCAAAATACTTCAAATTACAAAAATAATCTCAAGTCTTCAATTCACATTCACTAATACGAATGTTAAACGGTAAGATACATTCCTTCCGCAACAGATTTTAGCACGCCACTGTTTGATAGGAAATTGGGTTGACTAACATTTATATCTCTAGGGAGATATATATTAAATTTTTCCACACTACCTTGCTGGATCCGTGTTTTAACTCTTTAATATGCAGTATTAGCGAGTAGCAGTCACGAGGACGAGACTCTTATTTGAAGGTTTTAGAAAAATACGAGTCCAAAACATATTGACTTTGCACGTTTGGCCTATATTTTATACAGCTATACACAAATAAGAGCTATATATCAATACATCGCTTCTATAATAGTTTCCGCAGTGGTACATAATTTCGAGCGATTTCAATTCGATTTGTGCTCTCATTAAAGTTTAATGTTAGACGGTAATGGATCCGTTCAATTTCGCCGCCGTTAAATATAATTGAGAGTTAAGCGCGAAAGCTTTCAGTAAAAGACCGGCTAATTTCGAGGCAGATAAGTAAACAATCGAACCGGAGTAACGCCGCCTCGCGGGTGGATCTCGGGACTTGTCACTAGCACGAGGTTCCACTCGAGTGTGGAACATATCGCGGCCTAATCGAGCTCACAAAACTACTCCGCTCTAATTTATTGTCGATTATTCTCCGACGCAGAGGCCAGCTATGAGAGTGAAATACCAATATATAAAGCTGAAGAGTTTGTTTGTTTGAACGCGCTGATCTCAGGAACTACTGGTTCGAATTGAATAATTATTTTGTGTTGGTTAGAGCATTTATCGAGTGTGACTAATAGAAGCGAAGATAAAGCGGGAAACGTCGAAAAAACGGGAAAAAATATTCATTCTTGTGGATTTCCTTTGCGTACTCTGCGAAAACGGTTCAAGATATCCAAAAAATATGTATAAAAAGAATAATGCCTCTTTAAATGATCCAAAAAATGTCCGCGACAGTAGATGTCTATCTTGTAAGATTAATTTGCAAGAACGACGAGACGCGGACGACACAACGGACGACGACGAGACGCGGACGACGTCGAGGGTAACAACATACATTTATAGTATATATTTATATTTCCTGGTCAACTACCAGGAAAAACAAAAATATTCTACGCATTCGAAGTCGCTGATTCACCAAGTTATTTATAATATATCAGCTATTCTGAATTCAATATTAGAGATTTTGTATTTAACAGCCTACTGATCACATTATCCTGCGACATACCTATTCCTTTATTTCCACGTGCCTTAGACGACAGAGGAAAGACAGGTGTAGGAAGAAATAGTTACCGATAAGCTAATTCTGTCTGAGTCAACGTAACGTCAAGACCCAAATAGCTTACACAATATTGCTTTCGCGCAAATTGAAAGAAAATGTAGGACGCAGAAGAAATTGATATTCATAGGAAATAATGTTATTGAGTTGCGGAATTGCTTTTATACGATTTCCCTCGTGATTCCAGAAGGCTATAATTTAACTCTTTTTTATTGTTCTTTAAGAAGATGCGACGAAACGGTGGCGTTATTTCTGTGACTACCCCTTTACTCAATTAAAACAATAATCATTACGATCTATTGTTTTTTTTAATTTAGAATTCTATTTTCAAACTCGAATTCATAGAATTGGTATTCTAAGTGGGTAAACTTTAACCAGTTTAAATTCTTCGCAAAAACATTTCAATTTATCATATTTCTTTTAGATAATAAATTAATGATGATCATCTAATTAGCAATAAAACTCTCGACCAATTTTTCTACATTCATTAGTATAATACATCTCAAACAAACGTTTCGTTTGTATAAAATGAGGCATTGTCTCTGCTCTCTTTGTATTTTAGGAAATGAACGGCTTCTCTTTCTTTCTTCCTATTTTTGTGTTGTTATATGTTCCATTAAATTATTTTGGAAATAAAACGCCTACGGTTACGAAAATTGTTTTCCACGACTTTATATAAAATATTTTAAACGGTAGTTGAAGTCACGCATTTTGTAAAAAAACTCCTCTGAAGCATCATATTGTAATGAAAATACGGCATGTACATACACGCAGCTCTATCGCAAACGAACCAGTAAGACAATTTTCCTCTCCTTGTGTTCGCGGGCTAGGGATTCATAAAACCCCGACCACAATGGAGACATTGAACGCGGTCTCGAGGGCTTTAAATTAAATTGATAAACACAAAAGTCGTCGTTCCACGAACAGCCAATTTCATGTCAATTTTACCTTAGAGATTATTTTAATTTTACCTCAGGGACCTTTATCTAAAAGGCAAAACATCTTTTAAAGCTTTTTTCGATTTTCAAAAATACGTAGTATTTCTGTTTACTTTTCCATTTTAAAACATAACAAAAACGTCGAACAAACCTCGACGAATTCGGAATACAATTATAATAAAACATGTAAAACCACTGAATAAAATATTTATATAAAAATTCGCGAGGGGCAACATTGAAAAGCGAAAATTTCAATAAAACCTGCTATGTGTACCGGCTGCTGCTAAATCGGAGCAAAACGAAAAGCAAACGGTTATTTCGCGGATAAATATCGATCACTATTCAAAGCTATTGGCGTGAATATTTCAATTTATGTTGGCTTTTTGTAATTACTTATCTTCTTGCACACTCCATTCTCCCCACAGTATGCATTGAGAAGTATGCTATCAATTACATCAAGTACATCGCTAGTTAAATAAAATAAATGTAAATTTTAAATTTAATCGGGCCTCACCCGGTACTGAAAAATTTATCTAAAGGAAAATCTGAAATTCTCAATGACAGACTAGCATGGGGTAAGCTGTATAGACAGTTGACCCCATAAAATCTGAATTTAAAATAGGTTCAAAATCCAAGAATAGGTCAACGGCGCATTGTAAATTCGAAATGAAACATGCTAAATTGACCTCCTTAATTTACTTATGAACAAAAGAAAAATTTGACTCAAAACCTGTGTTCAATCGAGTCAAGGCGTTGACACAAATAGTGCGTTAAAACAATTTCTATGAAAGAAATATAGATCGACAAGAATTGAAAATAATGCAATGATAATTTTAAACCCAAATGACATCTGGCACGGCTATTTGAGCGATACTTTAAAGGCCGGTGAAGAATTCAACGTTTGGATTACAAATTATTATATATAATAGCAACATTAAGTTTAAATTCAAAGGTTGAAATTCCAACGGAACGACAAAGAATTGTTACAATTCCGAGTTTCATATTTCATAATATTTAAGCGACCAACCGCGACAAAGTAGTCGCACTTATTTTGAACATTATTCACTCGTCCGGCACAAAATAGTGACGCTGCCGGCAATTTCTGGAGGGAAGTTGTACAACACTCTGCAAAAAGTTTTGAGAAGCACCGCAATGCAATGATGCTCCGTAAATAGTTCTCAGATATTCAATTGAGTTTATATGATGTCCAACTTTGAGTTTTATTGAAGTTTCATTACATTTCAACAGTTCCAGATGTAATTTTACTCGTTTTTGTTATTTAATTAGCCAATAAAAATACCTTACTTTTTGACTTGAAATTTTACTACATATTTAGATATACTGATATATAAAGCTGAAGAGTTTGTTTATTTAAACGCGCTAATCTCAGCAACTGAACAATTATTTTTGTGTTGGTTAGAGCGGTTATCGGAAAAAGCTAAAGGCTATAAAACATCACGCAGTAACTAATAGGAGCGAAGAAAATCGGGAAAAAGGTAAAAAACGGGGAAAATATACACGTTTGTGGGTTTCCGATGCGTCCCCTGCGAATGGTTCGAGATACCCAAAAGATATATATTAAAAATTGTTTCTTTTTAAATGATCTAAAAAAATGTTTAGCTTAAATTTATAAAGATGAAAAAAACTGTTCTACGCGGACGAAGTCGCTGACACAGCTAATTGATAATATCGCACCCCTAGATGAAAACATCACTAACTCAAAAAATACTTAAATTGAGTTAGTGGCGTTTTCAAAATCCCGCCATGAATACCTACACGGAGTTCAAACTCCGGTAACTCTAACTTCGACCGTTGAAAAAAAAATTCGAAAAAAATTAAAAACAATTTCCGCCGAAAATTTCATATTACCTAAAGAAAACACAACTAACTAAAAAAATGAGTTTTTTTTAAACTTTTGTGACAATAGCATTAAAAAGGCTCTAGAACTTTACGTATCATAATAATTATTAGTATACTCGATATCTTTAGTAAATATTCCGAAAACAGTTTTTAGTCATTTCTGAAAAAAAGGTTTTTTTTTTAATTGCCGGAGTTTTCATCTAGGGGTGCGATATAATTTCACATAGTTTGCTTCTATATCGTATTCTACACACGTAATAAACCCCCCTTCGACTTAATCTTCCTGATTCAGAAGCCTTAAGAACTTGAACTAGTTAAAAATTCCCGCAACATACTTAATGAGTTTCCAAAGTTTTGGATCAACACTAGGCTTCACAGGCGCGGTCTAAATTACTTTTTCTTCTAAAATATAAATTACTCCTCCTGAGTAAAATACATCTAAGTTAATTACTAACGTTATCTTTGCTACTCTCTTGTTTTACGTTCAATCACATCAGGGAGCTGTCAAGCTACAGACGTGGACGTGAAGCTCGTAGCTCCCAGCTGGGTCGCTCGAGGCAGTTCCGCCACTCTGAGATGCTTACACCAAGTGCCCCCGCAACTGCTCTACAAAGTGGAGTTCTTACGTTCGGGGGCCAAGATATTGCAGTATGTACGGGAGAGAGTACCGCCTTACACTAATTACACCTTCCAGGGCGGAAAGGTCAATGTGAGTATAATTTTAGTGTCTACAATCATTTTGCACATACCTGAGAAAAATTAAAGACATCATAATCGAAAGAATTATTTGTGTGTTGTGAATTGTATAACTGTTTAAATTTTGTTTGATTTTATTGGAATGGGGATCTTGAAATTTGAATCCTAAGTAATGTTATAAAAAAATATACTTTTTTCTTTTCGGGCTCGAGATTTGCAATATATTATATAGCGAACATTTTGACAAAAACAGTTGTAGTGTCAAAGGTATGTCCCGAATTCTAAGTAGAATACGAAACAGTATATTTTTATAGTTGCCGATTGAAACATTGACTTCGGTTATAGGGCATAGTATAAATTCGTCGTTGCTCAGTACGACATTGCGACTCGGAGACCTTTACAACCAAATTAAACATAAGTGACCATTATGTAGATTGTTATTGCAATCCGGAACCGACACTTGTCCCTGGATGGAGTTCTTCCTATTGATAGCCGAGTGTGGGTGTCGATCTTGAACACATCCATGGATATTGAACGTGAACCCTTTCCCGAGTATGTCATTATCATTGCGATCCGTATTTACGTAAGTGTTTAGGCCAAGAATCAATTCACGGGCTATACGGTTAGTTTTCGAAACGACCTCTACTTTTATCGTGCCTTTGACATATATATAGACAAAGCTTGTTTATATTTTTATAGAGCTTTTAAAATGCCCGTTTCCACCGCGACCGTAGCTAAATTTTAGAAATACCACATTTAGCTTGCTTAATTTAGGGCGAGTGGCCTGACGTAACAGAAACGTCTTAGACACGACACCTACGTAGGACAAACGACTTTAATGTAGAAACAATTAAACTATCTGCTTTTAGATGTCCCTCGTAACCGAAAACTCAATAACGTTAGAAAATCTGGACCCGACGGCTTCCGGGTTGTATTGGTGTGAAGTTTCGTTGGAGACTCCGATCTTTACTGCAGCTTCGCCACCTCATCAACTGACCGTCGTGTGTAAGTAGGCAAATGCAATATTTGAAAGATATTAAGTGTCAATACGTTTATTGCTGCAGTTCGGTAAAATACATGTCGATCATTTCGTCTCTGCATAGATTCTCAGAAACATCCCCCCATTATAACTTTCGGCAAACCGGATGTGGTGGTCGGAGGGTTGCTTCGTGCCAACTGCACCAGCGCCCCAGCAGCGCCCGCACCGAAACTCATGTGGTACATCGACAACGAAAAGGTAAATATTAATTCCACAATAGTAATAATAAAAAGTTGAAATTATCAAACGAAAATCCATTTCTTTCAGAACTAATTTTTTACAGTATGAATTGTTTATGAACTATTGACATGAATAGAAGTAATTTTAGTTACACAACGCAACAGTTACGAAAATAATATTAAAGGAGTCCTTTAACAACGCAACAGTGTCTAAACAATGATTTTTGAAATTTTCGTCTGTTTGTGTATATGTGCACGCTTATCTCAGAAAGGGCTCTTCTGACCTAGAAGTTGCCTTTTCTGAGATAATTATATAAGTGTTCCGTTCATGTGAATCGGTTTGTCAAGAATTGTAGAAATAAATAAAGGAGGATATAGTGCACCGAGAGCTTGATTTTCTTTTCTTTGTGTATTAGATGTGAACATATAATTTTGTTTGGTACAGTAGAGCGTCGATTATCCGAAGAAATTCGGCGACGTGGGTGTTCGGAAAACCGGTATTTTCGGATAATTGAACTACCTATCTGAATATTGATTCAGACATACATATTTACGTATTACTATAATGACAAATATGAAATAAACAAAAATAGTGCAGTTATGTAATCTTATAGTAAAACATGTGTTAAAAATCTTGAATTTTCGTCTGCCCAAGCATCTTACCCGCTTACGAGCGGCTAGATCACGTACTTTTTTAAGAACAGATATTTGATACTGGTCGCTTTCAGCCTGTTTTCAAACCAACGCAAGGCAATATCTAAGCCAGTAAATGCTTTAGAAGTCACTACGTTTTCATCTTCATTATCTGACCTTGTAGTCGATGTGATGCTAGCGGTGGGGTCGGCCTCATCAGTCAGAGGTCCAAAATTTCGCTATCCTGCATAATTTGGTACCCGGGATCTTCGTCGTCGATATCCAGCCATTGATGAACCTTTTCTTCATCACATTCGTGGCAATCGAGATTTGTTAAGCAACGTTCGGATAATCGACGCTGCACTGTATTTATAGTGTTTGTGAAAACAATTATTTGGGGATGATTTCTTAACAAGTTAGTTAACACGTACGTAGTATGCATACAAGGCAGTTGAGTGACCCCGCTATTGGGCTGGCTACATACGTTTGAAATTAGTTGTCAACTTAGTTTATACGACATGAAAGGTTGCATTGATTTGACATTGGCTGTATACTCTCGATAACAGTGATGAGATCTCTCTTCGATATATTCAATTTTGTTGCGTTAAACCTCCAATCGACGTGGACTTAGGCGCAGGCACACCTAGTAAATACTATGTAATGCATAAAATTCGTAAATGTCAATTTAAATTCAGATTTTACATTTGCCACGGCTTTTGTAATTTACGATGTTTTCTAGAAACCTTCGCTGATCATCGGCACTTTCAAAAAGTGATATATGCTTTTAATATACCCACCATCTATGTTAGGAAATATATAGCAACGGATATAGTTATGTTATATGGTGTTTGTTTGCCATATCCATTTAAGGTAAAAAGTTGCCCAGTCTGTTAACATTTTTTAACGTTTGAAAACTGTAATAGTTTTCACATGATGGCAATATATAATTTAAACATTAACAAATAAGTTGAAAAAATTCGACGATGCGGTGTAGGACTTGGTAGTTCAATTGGTAGAGCAACAGCATGAAATGCTGGCGATGTTAATAAAATCAATTTATTTTCGATCTTAAAACATTTTTTAATACAATCTAACCCAATACTGAAAGCCCTCTTTTGACATGATCGCCAGTGACTGCTAACTTAAAATATACAACGTTTATTATGTATGTACAACTTTGAAATTTCCAGCACAATATCAAATTTCCATTAGTGTCTTGAAATTTGAAGCCCGTTTAGCACTGAATTTATGGTAATTACTCACATCCCGTTATAAACTAAAATTGTACGTTATTTGGCTACGAAGAGGTAAATTTTGTGTTTTGAATTATTCTCGTAACGAAACAAACTGAAGCTAAACCAATATTTACGACCTTACGCGTTATATATGAAATAAGCAAATGCTCCTGACATCTCAATAACAATGCAACACGTGCAGGTTCCCGAAGATTCCATAAAATATTTCTCGTACCGCGTGTCGAGTTCCACTCGAACGAAAGGCGGGAACCACCGACACCGGAAGTACCAACACCGATATATAGCACCAGAGTTCAACTACACAGCTAAGTATTGGGCGCTCGTCAGCGAAACGACCCCCGCCCCCGCCAACCTCACTAAACATAGCAAGTGTACGCTGAAAGACGGCCAGGAGGGAGTCGCAAAGGTTAGCTTTTTAAACTAAAAAATGTTTCGATTGGCGCGGTTGATTCACGAAATTGGAATCAAAATATAATTGTAGGGCACTTATAAGCCGTAAAACAGAGAGATAGAACAAAAGAACCGAAAAGTAACAGCAAAATATTTTAAGAGCATAACTAAATCCTAGTTCCTGTACTGTAATCGTCTGAAACAGATTGAAAAGCCCCGGGAACTGGCTCCGCCACCCATATCTTTGTGGGTTTCCATCGCCGAGCTTCGGACTCCTGCGCACGGTAGACTACAGCTCACGTGCACTGCCACCATCCCTGAAGAAGTGGGGCCGGGCGAACGCTTCGCCGATGTCAAGAAACAAACCGTGACGGGTAATTACAATTTTCAACCTCAGTCCATGTTCCGACGAGTTTTTGAAGTCGAGTTGCAAAAGAATGTAAGGGTTTATTTGTACTTATATTATAAAGCTGAAGTGTGTGTTCTAACGCTCTTATCTCAGAAACTACTGGTTCAAATTTGAAACGTTAACAACTTAATTGAAAAATACTTTTTGTTTCGGTTAGAGCATTTATCGAGGAACGCTACGCTATCGCTGTCACAGCTAGTAACGTATGAACCGATAAAAAATTACTACAAAGTATCCTCTTTGTGGTGGATACAATGTCGAAAGACTAAGGTATCAAAAGTTCAACTAACTTAAAACGACCTATTGTCTTTTACGAGACAGGTTTTGGTGTCAGTAACTATTGCTTCTATCTTGTTAGCTCAATAGGACGGAACTGATATTTTGTCGGTTTATATTGTTCACGTTATCCATGATGCTTTAAAAAAATCTTTTCGTACTGTAACGTCGTAAAATAAATAGAGCAATGAAATAAAATCTGCGTCAAAACTTTGTTGGCAAGCCGCTTTCAAAACTTCCAAGTATGGAAATTCCTTTTAAACAATATTGCGGCGAAGCGAAGTTGTGTGAAAAGTTCAGCGACTAACAAAAAGATAGCAGACACTGAATCTCTAATGTTTTTCGACAGTCGCGGTGAACGAGCTCACGTTGAAGAAGCCCCGGACGGAAACGAACGTCGCGAACGGCACGGCCGCGGCACCGCGCTTGGGCCCGCTCTGGCTCTTGGGCTGCGGCCTCCTCTTCCGAGAGCTTACGACGCCCCTAATGTGATCCAAAACTGCATCTCTTCATAGATTTAGTGTAGCTCATTGTTCTTATCGATGTATTTTTGTAAAGTTACGTTCGACTCACTTGCAAGGTATAAGGTTGTCCTTGTATTATTTGCCCGATCGCAGTCCATTTGTGAATTACATTTGATACAAATTATTTTCAAAATAGAGACATGAGAAAACATATTTATAGGATTAAGAAAATATCCCTACTTCTGTGAGCTTCCTTCGAGTCAATTATGGTTTTCATTTGACAGGGTTTCTTCGTTACATTTAAATTGTGTTTCGTCGGCTGGAGTCATATTCACTATAATGATATATATTTTTGTAAGATGATATGATCTCCCGAATACGTGAACAAACAATTCGTCAGAGGAACAGTAACAGCTTTATTTTGTAAGTGGATTTAAGGATAATTTTAGATTTTCTATTAAGTTGTTGATCTCACCGCGACAAGAACTAATTTAAAGACTGCGCAGTTATTATATATGTATACTATATTTAATGACTTATTACTTTAGTAATTACCGACAGCACGAAACGCAAACTTAATAGTCTTATATGAAAATACTATGTTGTTAAAAACAGTTTTCTTTGAGATTGACATATCTTATATTTATCTGTACTTGAGCTTAATGTAAACCATCTCGTATTTATGAGTTTATGTTTAAAGTTTTGTGTCTATACGTGTTGACATTTTTATTACTAAAGAATATAGTCATATTGTTATATATATATTTATGTGTCTACCTTATCGGAGTCTAAATTTGTGTTACCAAATGAACATTTCTCGTATCACTATCGAAGCAACTTTGCCCAAAGGGACCCCCTGATTTTATATACGCGTATCTATGTATTGTGCTTCGATATTAAACTATTTCATAAGAGAGGTTATCGAAGTTCGTTTTAGTATTATGCTGTGAGAATTATAATGAAATTATACAGATATAATGAATTAGACGTAATATAGTGTACGCCACTACGGGTTTGAATTTTTATGATGCATCAAAGTAATTCTGTATTTTTGCCTTCCTTGCATGTGTTTGAGATGTATCCTAAGAGCCTTGTATTATAAATATTCAAACCTCGTAGCAATGTGGCGTTGAATGTCTTCCTGCAGCTCTTTACACTGACTACTGTAGAAAGTTTATTCGTTGCTGGCTGATTCATACTACGACCGGCGTGAACCACGCATCAAATTATATATATAACCGATTGCATTGCGGCTTCGTTCATTCGAGTAGAGGACCACTGGAAGTCCGAAAGGCCACCGTATGAATCAGCTTTTAGGATAGGTTAGGACTTTGGCAATCCAGATTAAATGTATCTAGGCAAACGCTCGCTCCTCGGTCGAATGGAGAATCGCGCGGAAGATCTCTCACAGATTAAAAATATAGCAAAGTTGCCAAAAGTCTAACATTTGCTAAAACATGTGATAAGATAAATTGTGGTTAAGCGAAATATATTTTGAACTAGATCAGTTACCGTACAGAAATTATATGAATGTGTTGATATAGAACTAGAAATAAGAATGTATATTGAAATCTGATCGAGAAGCCAATAATTGCGTCGCAAATGAGTCGACGATGGTTTTCCTAAATTTTATTCAGAGTTCGTAATTACGATCGCCGTTTTCGCGTTTTCATCGGAAACTATATTATCCAGTACAGTACAGATATAGAATTTAGTCCCATTGTTGTGAGGAAATAATTATTGGCTTCATGAGAAAATTATTTTTTTTAACCTCTGGCCATTTTAAATTATCACAGTGGTACAAAAATAAAGCTTATAAAAGCAATTAATCGTTTTATTTCTATAAACGTATCTTCGTAAGTCTTGTAGTTGATAATACACATGGAAATAACCTAAGAACTTTAACTAAATTATACACGAAACGATAAGACCTCCCGTAGATGATCCCCGAAAGCTGGCTATAAAGGAAACCTAACTCGCGGAAATGGCCCCGATTATAGACATCTCGTAAAACATCTGAGAGGTGCAGAGGAAAAGAAAATATAATTCGATTCATGATTTGACACGAACATTCCATATATTGACAAAATTCATAGAATTATAAACAAAAGCTTTTTTGATTAGCTTAATCTGGTAGTTGAAGCCGGTCTATGTATTCTGAGCTTAGAGATGCATATACATACAGGCAAAATAATTTAATTGTGTGTCTATGTATTGCGGCTAATATATCTAAAAAACCTTGTCGTACTTAACAACCAAAAAAGGTAGACTAATAAGTAAGTATTGGACCAAAACAAAGAGTGTGTAAATTTACAGACACTCGTTAGCAGGAGGTAACAGATAGAACACACAATTCTAGCTATCGATCGCGAAGAATGAATAATTCAGTGCTTTCCAACGAATTGTTATCGTTGACAATTCGATGAGGCTTTTGAATTCATCATAACATTTTCATTGAAGGCTCTCATCATAATTTCAATGTACCCGAATACATAATAATAGGTTCGATTACAATTAAGGTTATTTAACTGCAGTGAGTGTCTAACAAACAACATAAATAGACACCTGACTACACTATACCGGGAACAGTTTAAAAGCCACAGTTCTCCGACCCTTAAAAAGTGAGGAGCCTCTAACAAGAACAGGTCGCACCGCCTCATGTATCGGGCTCGATAAAGAGCTTCCTCCGCAGGCTAATGTTCGAGATAGCGGGGCTTTGCGTCGCCATAAAACGAGATGCCTTCATATCGAATCCATTTACTCGTACGGAGAATGTTCCAAGTACGACACGACGAACTCTACTGTATACACATATATGTAAACTTAAATTGCACAAATATATCCGAAAACGAAAACGATAAAGGAACTCCCCACCTCTCTTTAGTTTAATTTTACAAGTCTTGCAAATTCTATCTAACTTAATTTAACCTTTGTGGATGCCAGTTCAAGTCCTACCCGTGTCGTAAAATTGTTCAATATAAAATCTTATTTAATTTATATAGTTTTCAAAAGACTAAAATTAAAAATGAACCGGGAAGTATATTTTTCTACCCTTTTAAAGTTTTGAAATCTTTCATTATTGGCCGAGCTTTGTACTTTTGGGCACATAAAATTAGAGTTGGCACATCGTACCGCCTCCGCCGATTTCAAGAATTTCACCATATCAATTTACTTTTCAATAGAAATGACACGCGTCGATGATAAATGATAACACGTCACTCGCATGTCGTAAGCCATTTTCGCCGCCTTTTGAAGGTTGAAGGCTGCTCAGTATCTCTGCGATACTAAGACATATTCGATCAGAACTTGTCTTTTTAATAATGCGCAACATTTGATTTATTTTCATCGACGTTCAATACACAATGTCGGTTTTTATTCTTTTTTTGTAAGATAATTTAACTGGTTTTTGCAACTTCGAGTAATATAGGCAAGTGAGCAACTTTTCACACCCTAACTCAACGTGGCAACGGTGTGGACGATCATTAGATATGTGCGCCGCTAAGTATAATTTGCTTAGCGCATTGTTTCCGTCAAAACGTCATCCTCAGCTGGCGAGCCGCTTCCGCTTGAGCTAAATCTCGAATGTAATTCTTCGCTAGACAATATTATAGTGAAGTGAAATGGAAATCGTGTTCGTTATTCCGAGCATATTTCCATCGGGAGCGTGTTCGCTTCCGCCCCTGATCCCGGAGGCGGGCTGCTGCAGAACACAGCTTGTGTTTTAACTGTCGTTTCACTTTTACATTTTTGTACTAGCATTCGAATCGTGTTACGTAGTTCTACGGTTGTGTATTATTGGCCCTAATAATTCTTCTGAGGCTATCGACGCATAGTTTGAGAGAAGATATTTATTAACTCTATTTTTTTTACAACTCAGTAATAGCAAGAAATATATTGTTTTATATATAATTTTGGTGTGCCTCAGGCTATTTTATATAAAACTCTAATTGGAGAGGGTTACAGTTTAAGATGTGACTTTACAATTTCTTTTTAAACGGAGTTTAACTTTTTGAACTATTAACTCCGCTAGCCTCCGCTATTGTTATACACATGCACTCCCTCAAATAGGATGGTTCGTTTCCCATAGTTGGTTCTAATTTTCAATTTCTGTAAAAATCAATAGCCACGGAAGTCAAACTAGGCCAATACGCTGCGGTGTTCCACAAGGCTCACTGTTAGGACCTCTTCTCTTTCTTATACATATAAATAGTATACGCGATCTCGGACTAACAGGTGATATAACTTTGTACGCTGATACCAGTCTTTTCTATTATGGACACTCAATAAAAAGTATTGTGAATCAGGCACAAGAAGATCTAAATTTGTTGAGAAAATCAACCTTTTAACAATAAATGCTTCAAAAACTAATTGCATAATTTTTTCCGCAAAAAATAAAAAATTGACAACTATAATCCACTAAAAATAAATGGTGAACAAATAAAAAAAGTAAATAATGAAATATACCTGGGTTTGACAAATAAGAAAAAAACAGTCTTCCCTAACAGGGGCCCTACGCCCAATAGTACGCAGTCTCCCACAAAAAATAAAATACACAATATATAACTAAATAAATTGTGTAAGGCTTTCACGGCCATCATTCAGCATATCATTTTCTTTTGGGCGGTTTTTCGCCCTGAAATCTAAAAAAACTACAGGTGACCCAAAATAAACTAATAAAAATACTTTTTAACTTTAAACATTTAACTGCCACAACTCAAATTTACAAAAAACACAAACTTAATGAACATTGCCCAAACACATAAATATTATACGTGCATACTTATTAGGAAAATATTAATAAACAACATACACTCCACTATAAACTTAACCCGCAACTTTAAACAATCTAAACGACAACCCGCCAGGCGAATAATATCATAACACAACAACCAAGAACTAATTATGGCAAAAAGTGTATTTTATACGGCGGTGTAAAGCTATATAATTAATTACCAGGCTATATAAAAGAATCAAAGTCCATGATAATTTTCGAAAAAAAAAACACTTAAAAACCATATTTCTAAGTCTAGGGATTCAGTCAATAAAAATAGTGTATAATATTTAAAACTTATTTATATTGTTAACTTAAAGCAAAATAATATCACAACTAAATAGCGAAGCTCGCTGTGGAATGTATGCCTACGCGTTAACGCGATCTAAAAATAGCTCCATCTAATCAGTTTATATAGACAAATATAACTAATATTGTAAAGGGGTAGTGCAGGTAACACCAAATGCTAGTTAAGTTTAAAAAGAAATTACCCTAGTTTCTCAGTAAGAGATTTTATGTAATCATTTAAGAAATAAATCAATTTTTAAACCGTAAACCGTAATTTTTCATAGTCTAGCTCATTTTTTCCTCAAGTTACAATAGGGGGTTTATTAGGTGCAGAATTCTGTGATTTGTGTTTTTTTTTTATTTAATTTTTTAAATACTTTTGTTAGAATTATATAGAATTTATAATTGTTAAAATATTAATCCTATTTTACAGTGCAAGAGCTTGCGAGAATGTCGACTTCTTAGTTTTATTTCTCATTTAATATTAACGTCAACACTTCTTATGGCAAAGCAACGTTTGGCAGGTCACATACTACAGTAATAATTAAATAACACGCCTAAAACCGAAAACAAAGGATCGAATCAGTTGCACAGTTTCTAGTTAAAGCTTCGAACGCAAGCAGCACCTGAAACGCTGCAGTCGACGAAAAAGTGATCCCGAAACTAATTAATATACGCGGACGGAAAAAGGAAATTAAAATAGTTTCTTTCCACCGATGAGTTTTATTTAAAGTTGACACAGATCCTATTAGAGGAGCCAGTTGGAGCGCCTATACACTTGCAAAGGGTAATAATGTGAAATACATCCGGTATTATTCTAGTAAAGTAATTCCCCAGACCGCGTTTGTGCTCGTGTCTATAAACATTTATTCAACGTAATTTAAAATAAACAGCGTCGCGATTAACTGTGCGAGTGAACGGGAAGCAAATAGAACATACACGGCTAGTTTTGAATTTGAATTAACTGTAGCTCTAATTAATTTAAATTCTGAGCTAGCTCGGCCTCCGGCGGGCTTAGCTTTAAAGAACTACTTCTTTGCCTAATTTTGGGAGAATTTATATCTGCGACTGAATATTTTATTTAGATGTACACCGACTCTGTTGTCGTCGAAGAATAGGACATAGAAGTTAAAAAAGTTGTAAATTTATAAAAATCATCTCGTGTGATACCCAATCTTGAAAATATACGAGAAGTAATGGTATAATTGAGATTGCACACATTTGGATATATTAAGTTTTATTGCTATATAGGCGTGTTGCATTTCCATTATAAATTCAAGTATAACGCTTTATTTATCTACAGATTAGAATCTATTCTCTATACTAATATATAAACCTGAAGAGTTTGTTTGTTTGAACGCGTAAATCTCAGGAACTACGGGTTCGAATTGAAAAATTATTTTTGTGTTGGTTAGAGCATTTATCGTGGAACAGGACGCTAAAACATCGTGGGTAATAGAATACGATTATAAACGCGGACGAAGTCGCTGACACAGCTAGTATAACATAAATAATGCACAAGTGAATTGTAAATTAGCGTCAATAAATATCCAACGATGAATATGCGTACATAAGACATTGTTAGGGTGAAAATGTAAGACTTGCATATAATTAGTGACCTTCTGCACACTGCATTGCTCGTAAAGTCGTGCAATATTGGCACACGAGCGCTGGAGATGCCAATCGCTTAATTAAATTGCGATGCTAATTATACATTTCGACCTTGCGTGTGTTATATTGACGTAGTTCTAGTTAGAATATTATATTCTTTACGCAAAAGAGGCGATCATGAAAGGCGTCCCTATATTGCAGAATCTTGGAAATGTAAGCTGCTCTGGTGTTATTGCATCGAACATCAAAATAATATATGTCTAATAGTTGGTTCTAATTTTCAATTTCTGTAAAAATCAATAGCCACGGAAGTCAAACTAGGCCAATACGCTGCGGTGTTCCACAAGGCTCACTGTTAGGACCTCTTCTCTTTCTTATACATATAAATAGTATACGCGATCTCGGACTAACAGGTGATATAACTTTGTACGCTGATACCAGTCTTTTCTATTATGGACACTCAATAAAAAGTATTGTGAATCAGGCACAAGAAGATCTAAATTTGTTGAGAAAATCAACCTTTTAACAATAAATGCTTCAAAAACTAATTGCATAATTTTTTCCGCAAAAAATAAAAAATTGACAACTATAATCCACTAAAAATAAATGGTGAACAAATAAAAAAAGTAAATAATGAAATATACCTGGGTTTGACAAATAAGAAAAAAACAGTCTTCCCTAACAGGGGCCCTACGCCCAATAGTACGCAGTCTCCCACAAAAAATAAAATACACAATATATAACTAAATAAATTGTGTAAGGCTTTCACGGCCATCATTCAGCATATCATTTTCTTTTGGGCGGTTTTTCGCCCTGAAATCTAAAAAAACTACAGGTGACCCAAAATAAACTAATAAAAATACTTTTTAACTTTAAACATTTAACTGCCACAACTCAAATTTACAAAAAACACAAACTTAATGAACATTGCCCAAACACATAAATATTATACGTGCATACTTATTAGGAAAATATTAATAAACAACATACACTCCACTATAAACTTAACCCGCAACTTTAAACAATCTAAACGACAACCCGCCAGGCGAATAATATCATAACACAACAACCAAGAACTAATTATGGCAAAAAGTGTATTTTATACGGCGGTGTAAAGCTATATAATTAATTACCAGGCTATATAAAAGAATCAAAGTCCATGATAATTTTCGAAAAAAAAAACACTTAAAAACCATATTTCTAAGTCTAGGGATTCAGTCAATAAAAATAGTGTATAATATTTAAAACTTATTTATATTGTTAACTTAAAGCAAAATAATATCACAACTAAATAGCGAAGCTCGCTGTGGAATGTATGCCTACGCGTTAACGCGATCTAAAAATAGCTCCATCTAATCAGTTTATATAGACAAATATAACTAATATTGTAAAGGGGTAGTGCAGGTAACACCAAATGCTAGTTAAGTTTAAAAAGAAATTACCCTAGTTTCTCAGTAAGAGATTTTATGTAATCATTTAAGAAATAAATCAATTTTTAAACCGTAAACCGTAATTTTTCATAGTCTAGCTCATTTTTTCCTCAAGTTACAATAGGGGGTTTATTAGGTGCAGAATTCTGTGATTTGTGTTTTTTTTTTATTTAATTTTTTAAATACTTTTGTTAGAATTATATAGAATTTATAATTGTTAAAATATTAATCCTATTTTACAGTGCAAGAGCTTGCGAGAATGTCGACTTCTTAGTTTTATTTCTCATTTAATATTAACGTCAACACTTCTTATGGCAAAGCAACGTTTGGCAGGTCACATACTACAGTAATAATTAAATAACACGCCTAAAACCGAAAACAAAGGATCGAATCAGTTGCACAGTTTCTAGTTAAAGCTTCGAACGCAAGCAGCACCTGAAACGCTGCAGTCGACGAAAAAGTGATCCCGAAACTAATTAATATACGCGGACGGAAAAAGGAAATTAAAATAGTTTCTTTCCACCGATGAGTTTTATTTAAAGTTGACACAGATCCTATTAGAGGAGCCAGTTGGAGCGCCTATACACTTGCAAAGGGTAATAATGTGAAATACATCCGGTATTATTCTAGTAAAGTAATTCCCCAGACCGCGTTTGTGCTCGTGTCTATAAACATTTATTCAACGTAATTTAAAATAAACAGCGTCGCGATTAACTGTGCGAGTGAACGGGAAGCAAATAGAACATACACGGCTAGTTTTGAATTTGAATTAACTGTAGCTCTAATTAATTTAAATTCTGAGCTAGCTCGGCCTCCGGCGGGCTTAGCTTTAAAGAACTACTTCTTTGCCTAATTTTGGGAGAATTTATATCTGCGACTGAATATTTTATTTAGATGTACACCGACTCTGTTGTCGTCGAAGAATAGGACATAGAAGTTAAAAAAGTTGTAAATTTATAAAAATCATCTCGTGTGATACCCAATCTTGAAAATATACGAGAAGTAATGGTATAATTGAGATTGCACACATTTGGATATATTAAGTTTTATTGCTATATAGGCGTGTTGCATTTCCATTATAAATTCAAGTATAACGCTTTATTTATCTACAGATTAGAATCTATTCTCTATACTAATATATAAACCTGAAGAGTTTGTTTGTTTGAACGCGTAAATCTCAGGAACTACGGGTTCGAATTGAAAAATTATTTTTGTGTTGGTTAGAGCATTTATCGTGGAACAGGACGCTAAAACATCGTGGGTAATAGAATACGATTATAAACGCGGACGAAGTCGCTGACACAGCTAGTATAACATAAATAATGCACAAGTGAATTGTAAATTAGCGTCAATAAATATCCAACGATGAATATGCGTACATAAGACATTGTTAGGGTGAAAATGTAAGACTTGCATATAATTAGTGACCTTCTGCACACTGCATTGCTCGTAAAGTCGTGCAATATTGGCACACGAGCGCTGGAGATGCCAATCGCTTAATTAAATTGCGATGCTAATTATACATTTCGACCTTGCGTGTGTTATATTGACGTAGTTCTAGTTAGAATATTATATTCTTTACGCAAAAGAGGCGATCATGAAAGGCGTCCCTATATTGCAGAATCTTGGAAATGTAAGCTGCTCTGGTGTTATTGCATCGAACATCAAAATAATATATGTCTAAGAGTTGTAGAGAAACTAGATGCGTTATACATTTTTCAGTGTTCGTTACTTTCAACTAAAAATCTAAAGCGATCGAATATTGGTTTCCAAATCATCATTAACTCTCAAAGAAACTATACAAATCGACTTATCTCCACGATTTTTATTGTGTTATTGTAAACTGTCAAGGAATTGAAGTTTTCATTGCAGATAGCTTTTTGCAATTTACAGAAGCAGAGATTAAAAGAATGATGCATTTTTCCACACCTTTGTAACTTCTTTTAACTGACTTTTAGATGCATCGTTTCGCATCACAATTGTCTTTTAATAATAAGCATTTGTTCTATTTGTTATTTCACGCAATTCATTTTTAATTATATTGTTATTAAAGAGTCTGTACCTATATCTAAATACTTATTGGCCCAGGCGTAGACGCAAGCCCAGGTAGAGACGAAATGTCCCCAGATAAATAATGTAGGTACCCCGAGATAGTCTATCCCTATTTGTTTCTGTTTACAAACGACATTAGATTTCTCCGGAGAGGGAACGCGTGTCGTAACTATTGATCTCTCGTCTGTCATGTTGCCTTTGCTATTCTGCTCTCTAGCGATCCCCGCGAAGAGAATGGTCGTATCAAATTATATATTTATTTCGACCCTAATAATTTCTTTATGAATCCTAGAGTAGAAGTAACAACACACAAGATCTAATTAAAAAGTTGATATGGGCCATAAAATGTTCTCAATGCTGTTTTCATTAATCCCGGTATTTAGGGAACGAAACGGTGGAAGAGGTTGAGTGCGTTCGTTGTTTAGTCTCGACTTCTAGTTTGGCTGGCGAATGTCGCATACGGAACGTCGATTACAATTAGTTTCTGGAAGCTATTAGGTACATAGGAACTGCTGACCTGAAGTAAATTGACCTATAAGACTTCAAGGACTTTCAAGGGACCCCGGCGAGATAATGAAAAATAATCTTTGTAATTCAGATCACAATTCTATTTTAAACAAACCTCCCGACACCGCCAACATAAAAACGTTACGATCAAATATTTATTTGGCATTTTCATCGGGTTCAAAGCCGCAGGAATTTAAATTTAGGACGGCAATATAAAATTAACTACGGTCAGAGTTACCTGGAATCCGCAACTGAAGGGATGATATATCCTTAATCCTCGTATCGGAGTGAACAACACGCACTTATTTGTAAAACCCTTTTCATGTGTTCGCTTACAGTGAATACTACTCAAACTATAAAGCGAAGCTATGCGATTTTTATCTTTCAAAAGATATTCATGTATAATAGTCAATATATAAAAAACTTGTTCTCGTTCAGTAAACCGCGCAGACTACAAAAGAATATAATCCGGACATAACCGGATGATACCGATATCGGAATTTGGGTCGCGTCCCGAACCACTGTGCATAAACGGAAAAGCCGTAAAGTGCAAGGTATACGTTCCGATGCATCGCAGCTGTATACGTTATTAAATTTGTCCAGAGACAGCTTTCCATGATTCATCCCACGCATATTTTGCAAATAAAATAGCTCAACAATCAACGACTCGCCCAAATGAATAGTAGTCTAATGGAAACCTCGGTAGGTCCCGTCGCAATCTCTGACGCAGCCCGGCTTTATTCGGGCTAATTTAATTACGGCCTCTGATGACCTCATCATCTCCCCTCTGCCCTTTGTTCTATTTCAGGCCCGGCGTTACCGAACAAACGCGGGCGCTGAAAAATTGCATGTCATTAGCTTTCTTCTGTCCATTGAAAGCCCGCTACATAATATTTGATCCGAGAAAAAACCGGAATCCATAATCACAATCAAATAAATGGTCGACACCTCGCGCCCTAAAACGGCAACCCGATAAGGGTGGTGCGCTTTTATGATGATGAAATTCATTGTAAGGATCGCCTCTTATCCATTTCGCTCTTTATATCGCCGTGTTATCAAAACTCACAATAATGTTATACATGTTTTTTGTCACTATTATCTTTTGTGGTGTATCGGTCTTCTACAAATACTCAAAGGGTGCGTCAAGCATAAGATGCGCAAACAGTGAGGCGTCAGGTGCAAGCAAATCTTGCCAATAAGAGCGGGTCCTGCCACTCACCGTTATTGTAGCCGACGTTTAATTTCCTGGATCGAACCACGCTTGCAAACGTTCCCGGCGTTATACATGTTTTAAACCTTCCTTCTCTAACCCTTTTTATAATTTACTTATAAAGTGAGCGAGCCTGAAATAGCTTTCCAAAAATTTGTTTCACATTTTCCAGAATACATTTTTTAAGACTAAATAGTCTCCGTGTATTATTGAGATGCCTCGCTCGACACCGCAGTAAATGGTGAAGTTATTACGAATATAACTGTTATTGTAAACCGACTACATTTAGGTTTGTACATTCATAAATTGAAGCGAGCGGCTAGCCAATATTGTTTCGAAAAGCAGTACCATTAAATACCTTTTCGCAAGCTTTGGTTTGCTACTAATAGCTCCACGTGCTTAATTACGCAACCAGGCCGTGTTTGCTGCGGTGTGTCTAACGATATACAGAATTCAGAGAGAGCCATCTAATACACATTATGTGCTGTACACAAGGAACCTTTTCGGACTAATGAGATATTGATATCCGAGTCTGCATTTCATTCGCAGTACTATTTAGTTTTTTTTTACATTCTCTGATGTGGAATTTTCCAGTGCAGTTTATATTATAGCAAACAATCGAGAATCGGCAATACGTAAGATGGAGTGACTTCGTCGACAATATACGTTTGTAATATATAGCTAAATAAATGAATATTGTTTTTACCATATAAATAATCGTGCTATTATTAAAGTAATCATTTCAATAAAGTAACTATTCCCTAATCATTCAAAAAATCAAAAATGTAGAACGTTAACACTCAAGTTTTCACTTCTGGAAACTTCCAAATTGCACCTGGCAGATTGAATTTTTTGTTAAATACATATGAATTATGTAATTCAATCAAACAAAACGTATTACGAGGCGCAGCCATGATAAACATTATAGGTGCGATGAGGAGCAACGTCTGGTTTGGAGACTGAAAACTAATTTCACACTTCATTGATTTAGTTTCTAGAGCCCAAGCGAACGCACTTCTTAATAAATATGAGACCTGTCGTCTATATTTCGGTTAATTGACTAAATGCAAGAGAAATACAAAAGAAGCGGAGATCAGCCAGGAGCTAATCACAGCGCAATGTGGCGGAAGAGCCCAACGGAGCCTCGCATTTCCGAGGAACCTCAGGCCGTGAGTCTAGAATCGGGTTCCAATGCTAGGTCTAGATTGTGACCTATTTCGGATTTCGGATAATCCGTTTCTGCGCTCGTGGGCCGTATCGATTAGAGCCCGCAGGCGCCGCGCCGATCAAACTTTTTACGGTTTCATACGAAAAGTGACAAAAAATGTCGCATCGCACTTTTTAACGGGTCGAGTATTTTGGCTCGCGCTGAGAGCGACGACTAACCGAATAATAAACGCTACCGTTTAGATTTTATTTATTGAAATTACAAAAATAAGGCATTTTTAAATAATATATAGCCAAGACTGATTCCTTTTAATATTATCTAAAAAAATGTCCGTGACAGTCTATCTTGACTATGATTATCTGTTAAGATCAATTTGCAAGAACAACGGTACGCGCCGTGGAACAGCTAATGCAATCGCCTAAAGCTGAAAAGGTTGTTTGCAAAAATATGATGTCCATAACTATTATTCCGTGCGGACGAAGTCGCGGACACTGGTGTACAATAACTTTCCGAGTGAGCCATACAATTTCTTTCTTGAACGCGAAAAAATAAATATTTATGTTACTTAAGTTGAGTAATAAGAAAACTAAGTTGATAACAAATGAGGAAGAAAGACACTGATTTTAGTGCACACGTTTGTAATCGTCTGTCGTACTGTCGTACCGTCGTACCGTCGTGCCGTCGTACCGTCGTACCGTCGTACCACTCCAGGAGATTAAACTTGAAAATTGATTAACTGGGCGTAACAGGTTGATAATATAAATTGTTGTCGGTGACCTGTTGAGCCGTTCGGCTGGCGATCGGCCAAACGGCCTCCGTGCTTTACATAATGCCGGGAACGTATGTGGGGCCGCGGCCGAGTCATTATCGATACCTCTTTTGTGCTAAGCCCCGATGCCGCGACACGTGCATTTTTCACTTCCATAGGCTAAACGTCAAATTACATTATTTTTAGCTTTCTAGAAGAACGAAATTCCAGCCGCGTCACAAGCTACGTAGGTTTTAAATTACAAGTTTGTTTTTCATTTTGTAAATTTGACCCATACGCCTACGATTGTAGACGATTGTTTGCCCCCTACTTTTGGTTACTTAATAAGAGAAATTTCATTTGTAGGGTTTTTATTTCAACGCACTTTCTCTTCATTCTCTCCTGGGTATGCATCAATACTTCTCTGACGTTCGATTCCAAAACTCGACGAAAGTACGACGCAATGTGTATATTTCGTGGGAATTTAAAACGCCCTACTTGCATTCCGGCCGTATTCGGTGGCCCGCCGGCGACAGATATTAAATTTTCTTGTTAAAGCGCGCGACTCGCGTTACTCCGTAATATGTATTGGATATTTGGAATAAACTTCGCAGCGCTCCCGGGGCGCCGCGCCGCCGCGGGGAGTTTTATCGAAAAGTTTAGTAATTATCACGATATCTTCAGTGTAGTTACAATGTTTCTTTTTCAAATAATGTAACGTCAGATTCTACGCTCTATTTTTAGTAAGATCAGAACAATGCTGGGTTGGTATTGAACATAAATTTAATTTTATTGTATAATAGCTGTTTTTTTAAAGGGTGTTTGCGAGTTATTTTTAAAAGATGAGACAGGGTGTCGCGGACATTTCTTCAGGTCATTCAAAGAGGAAGCATTTTTTTCATGCACATTTTCGTTGTTTCTCTCATAGCAAAATAATTTTCCCCATTTTCTCAACACTTCTGTTGAGAAAACGGGAATAATTATTCCAATGACTAAATATAACATCTTGAAAATTTAAAAGAACCGACTTTTTATTCCATAAGATAACGTTTCATAAGAATCATCCAATATGACGTTTGAACAAATGTAGATGCAACAGCTGCAGAACCTGAAGGAAGCAAAACGTGACACGCTGTATAAATCGTGCTCAAATCTGCATTTTGCATGACACCGCATGAATCGCGATCGCATATACCAAGTCTATTAGGAACAAAGTTTGACAAATAAAGGCAACACAACCCTTTACAGTACAGTTTGACCTAAAAGGGGTTTTTGGCCTATCGAAAAATAGAACATCATTGACGATGAACCAGTCCAGCCTCCAGGGAACTGGATAGATCTTCACTCGGGGCACTAAGGTCGCCCATGTTGAGGTCTAAAGCAACTTTGCTGCTTTGTGTAAAAGTATGTGAAGGAAATCGTTAGGGTAGTGAAATTCCATAAGCAAATAGGTTAATTTCGTCAACCTTTATAAAGTGACCGAGCGCAAAGGTTTAGGTTTTTAACAAGTGCACTACCTAACTGCATGACATTGATTGTAGTCACAATTTGTTTCCCCCTCCCCGTTCTTTGTATGGTAATTTATTTGCTTAATTTTTTTTAAAGAAATCAACGTCGATTAGCTTTCGCGACAGTCGGTCGAGATCCAATCGAATTATAAGTTAGCGTTTTTTTAAGGTCTTAATAGAAGTTCGACACAACAGCACGCTTTTCTACAAAAATCTGTGATATATAAAGCTTGTTTGTTTGAACGCGCTAATCTCAGGAACAGTGTATCTTTTAAGATTAACTTGCAAGAACAATGGCACGCGGCGACGTGGGTAACAGCGAGATGTAAAATGTGTGGTTTGCAAAAACAAATTTAATGTCTAAAACAACTATTCTAGGCTAGTGTAATAAGTTACCGCGTTTTTACGCCTTAACAATGAGTTCAATACGTCAATGGATCTATTGCAAATATGAACCACTGACAAAAAAATAAAACGACGAAGAATAAATGTTAAAGGAGATAAATACACTGTGTATTTTGGTGTGGAGCAGTAAATCAGTGGCGTCATAACTCTAACGGCGCTTCTCTAATTCCCGATCGCACCTGCGTCCCGAGGCTGCTCACACAGAACCCTGTCGTGCAGCAAAGCCTTCATTTATACTAGATGGGGCCCTTAAGGAATTCTGTCTAAAATTTTAAACTAAATGATAATCCACCTCACGAACCTTCGCAATTATAACAATAGTGGAAAAGCCGTTTAGTTGCCTCGGCTGAATAGTTGCACCGGTTCTTAATTTATACTAATATATAAAGCTGAAGAGATTGTTTGTTTGTTTATTGGAACGCGCTAATCTCTAAAGTACTGGTTCGAATTGAAAAATTCTTTTTGTGTTTGTTAGAGCATTCATCGAGGAAGGTTATAGGCTATAACACATTGCGATGTGACAAATAGGAGCGAAGATACACCATACTAAAAAAAGTCCGCGGCGCTATATGTCTATCTTTTAATATTAACTCGCAAGAACGACGGATAGAGACGCGAACGACGTTGTGGCTAATAGCTTAAGATTATAGAGATGACGAGGTTTGCAAAAACTTATTTGGATGCCCAAAATAATGAATCTCGCGGACAATTCGGCACAGCTAGTACTAATATATAAAGCTGAAGAGTTTGTTTGTTTGAACGCGTTAATCTCAGAAACTACGGGTTCGAATTAAAAAAAATTCTTTGTGTAAGTTAGATATATTGAGGACGACTATAAGCTATAAAACGTAACGTCAATCTAACTTGTTGTAATTACAATTAATATCTACTTAACAGCTTTTGACTTTTATCCCTTCTTAAGAAAGAAGAAGCTTAACACTTGCCATGAAAGAACCAAGAGAGAAAAAGAAGGGGTAAAGAAATTTATCGAGCATACGGAATATACTCTCGAACCTTACGAACACAAAACGAACCAGAGCCAGCAATTAGCTCTACAGTAGATGTAAAAATTATTTAATAATGTTAATTGAGACTAATTCTCAATTCATTTAAGTTCTGTATAATTGGATATTTAGTACAAGAAAGAGATATTAAGTATTGTTGAATACATAATAAAGATTACTTTAATTTAAATCTAAAATCGTACTGAGGCGACTATCCTCGCAGGAGGCAAGTGTCGGGAAATAATTCGCCGGGATGAGGCAAGTATCCCCCGAAGCATATCGCACACTAGCTATCCCTTTTCTGGCAGGAGAAACAAAACGTTATCTATTCAAAAACTACATTAATTATGTGTATTTTTATAGAACATTAAAAGCCTATGTTTAGATATACACACTAAACAAATACCAGCAAGTTCCTATTATTGTTTTATCTAGCTTTTCCCCTAATAACACTAGGTCTAAACTAAAACAGTACACTTCATTAGAATACAAGTGACCACAAGCAAAATTGTTGAATGATAATAAATTAGTTATATGAAATTGGTAAAGATTGGAAAAGAGACAACACAAAAACGATAAAAACCTGTTCCTTTTATGTTTGCGAGTATATATTTCAGCAGCATTTTACAGCAATTACATTCTGGAGTTTGCGAAATTAAGGAAGCATAAATCACGTTTTATTATTAGCAGGGCGGACATGGCACAGACTAAAATGCCGCTGAATGCAATCGAGGGCCTTTATTTCGTTCATAAATCATATTAATTGTTATATTTCTACTCTGCGGAAGGGGTTAAATGTTTTTAATAAGGGTAGTTTATAATTCGGAAAAATACTTTTTTATTTCATAAATATTGACTTAGGATCCACGAATAAAGACCCGTCGCGGAAGAAATATCGGTGATGTTGTTCTTCCAAATTTGTTGTGGGTGAAGTTTTTATTTATAAACACGTTTCCCTCTCCGCAAGACCTTAACATTATATTATTATCTATTAGACAATACTCGGCGCTGACCTTTTCGCACTGTATGGAAGCGCTGACCCGTTTCGTTCTCGAAGGCAATATTAAAATTGCTCATTTATTTTTAATTCCTGTGAACTATTACACCTTTGATGTTACTAAGTATTTTACCTACCTTACGCTTGTTTTATAAGAAAGCAAGTGCTAAATACGGACTCAGGATTATCTACTCATCTATATGATTGCTGAAAGGAGTTTATAATATTCTTTTTGAAAATATTTACTATAAATTGGGTTTATGAGTCATCTGTGTGTTAGACTTAATAATACTGAAGTAGTAACAGAATGGACGATAGTTTTGTCGAAATACGATAGTTAGTCAAATGTTAAAAAAAAATAATATCAAAGGAAATGAAAGTCAAAACGGAGACCTCCGAAGGGTTCCGGTCCGACATATCCAGATAACCCCAGAATTATATGGTCAATTGTTTCCCGAATTTATATGGGTCGCAGCACACCGGGCCGAGAGGAGCCACTTTCGACTAGTCTGACGAGGGGTTTTACGCGAACTCGAGGGCTACAAATGAAATTCAAATATCCCTTACGATGAAGAAGAATCATCATATTTTTTACAGCTACAATATGAACAATTTATTAGGCAGTTACGATAGTAAGTATACGTCATACAAATTGTATAATTACACTCACATTTTACTACCTAGTCGGATGCTATTAACTAACGTAAAGTAATTTGAAGCCGATGGTGCCTCAACTAGCAATATGCGTTTAGCGCAGAGCCTAACCCCAGGGAAAAGTTTTTGATTGGGCAAAAACATAATTTAGAGTAGAAACGGACACATTAAATTACAGTTTAGACAATAACGGTTGACGTGTACACAAATTAGATATATGGGAACAGTAATTTTATCGAGCGCAGTCCAACTCACAGTTCGCTGCGACGTAGATTGTTCGAAGACGGCAACTTTGCACCATTAGCATCAGTTCGGAGTTCAACCAGTCAAAACTTGTTGCAACGCTCTGCGATCTGAATTTCCACGAATATGTCGGTCCATTCGGCTCCTGGCATAACTACGAGTACACTTTACTTGAATTTAATTTGAGTCCAATTGAATAGTGCCCAAAGCATAAATTCGTTATATAGTTGAACTGGATTTTCAACGACACAAAGAATCATCGATAGTACCTTTATATTTTCATTAATGTTTACATTCTGAATGATACAACTATAATCCATTGTGGATTTATTACTTTTCTTCGCGGAGATCTCCATCAGTTTTCTCGTTCGAAGCAGTATTCATTACTGCAAAGAGTGAAAACGCTCATTGAGCGAAAAATTGGACCAGACGTGGAATTTTTCTCAAAGCAAAGCGAAGTTTCTGCTTTTCACTAAAAGCCCACGAAAATAATAAATTCATTGCGACGCTCGATGTTATTAGTACTAAAGTGGAGACATTAGCCAATGAATTAAATGGTTCAGTAGCGAACTAATTTTTCACTGAAAGTTACGTGTAGATTTCTCATCGACGTTATAAAAAGTACTTACGTTATTTCATGGGATTGGCAACTCTTCAAAATGAAAGTACTAATATAAATACAGACATAAAACGTAAGCGGTTTCAAAGTTAGTGACAGCAACTCAAAATTTAATTTAAAGTAAGCTTAAGGACGGATTAGTTTGTATAGTGCAAACTTAAAGTTCTTAGAAAGAGGAACTTCGCGATCGCAACCAAAGTTGCGTAAGTTAGTTTTCTGTTAGTGTAACTTAAGTAGTCTCGCATATTGACTTAATCGAAATCGCGAGCGAATCATTTTAAATCGTATACGAGGGGAGTTCAATAGAAATTTGTTAATTTGCTAGCGAAGTGTGCGACTGGATATCGAGCATCGAAGAGTCATTAATCCGGCCCTCGTAACGATTGTTCCCGAGACTTAAAAGCCATCTGCGGCCGAGCGGCGATATTCAGAGGACTTCAGAACTCAGGCTATTATCGGGATAAATTAATTCCAGATTGGATCATCCGAGATGAAACATCTCTTTTTACTCTTGGTGATTCGTCTTTTATATTTGATCAGCTCCTCAGCAAACATCCCCCCCAGCGTCCATGAAATCATGACGGAGATTAACGAAAACGACTGCCGAGATAAGTACATTACTATGATTTCATAGATATTTGAAATTGAATTGAAGAGAATTAACTTTATATACTTAGATGCTAATATTGCGTGTTGAAAGTAAATAAGAAATAATATTCCTGCTAACGACATCTAGTGAAAAAAGTGCGAAATAAGAAAAGGCGAAAAGCTAGCGACATACATGTTATAACGCACATGTCGTCTATCTATCATGTCGCTAAAAGCAATAAAGCGACATCTAGTGTGATTTCACTTCACTGTCATGTCAACACAAGGCTCAATTAAACTAAATATTTTGAAGTTCAACTCTCTCTGGATAGATGTCGCTTACTCAAATCAAAGTACTTTTGAGGACTTGTGTACATTACGTCATGGATAAAAACGAAATGCATTCATTCATCGTAGTATTGCATTATTCAAAAAGGGGGCCTATGCCACGGATCTAGACATCAATAAAATACTATTAACTCTTTTATATCAAATATGAACCTCGTGTTTGTTTTATTATCAATTAGTTCGACGGCATGATAATACCTACCTGAGTTCTATGGCTCTATCTTTTAGTATATGTAAAAACCTATTAGCATTAACGCGGTACAATTACCATCAATAAAAAGAAAAAAATATATTATATATATATATATATATATATATATATATATGTGTGTGTGTATTTGATATAGCTAATTTAAAATTTGCAAATTGTCTATACCTATACAGGCAACAATTTATAAAGAATTCAGCGCTGTATTACTGATTACTAAAGTACACATAGTTTAATTTTTTTTTTCAAATAAAATACTGACAACATTAGTTAGCTTGAAAAACAATCTATACTCTATACTAATATATAAAACTTAAGAGTTTATTTGATTAAACGTGCTAATCTCAGGAGCATTAACTGAGAAAGCCTGCTATAGGCTATAATACATCGCGCTGTGTCTTATAGGAGCGAAGGAACTGCGAATAGTGTGAAAAAACGAGAAAAATTATTTATCTTTATGGGTTTCCATCGCGGTACCGACCCAAGATTTCCAAAAAGTATATATGAAAGAATCATTTAAATGTTCTCTAAAAATGTCCGCGATACTTTCACCTTATAAGATTAATTATTTAAGATAATTGCAAAAACGATGGGACGCGACCGACCTACCGTTGTGGCCAATAGCTTAAATCCATAAAGATTAAGAGGAGGTTTGCAAAAACAAGTTTTTATGCCCAAAATAAATATCTACGTGGACGAAGTCGCTGACACAGGTAATGTTACATTAAAATCATGACATTATACATTTTACTTAATTCGATACATTTTAAAAAACCATATTATGCCTACGTACAAAGCTGCTAGCAATCTGAATATATCGACGACTATTTTTATTTGAAGTAGCGAACTATTACATCTTAATTGTTATAGTAACTATTTTTCATTAATATTATTTAACAAATTGAAGCAAATGACCATAGTTAGACGTTAATAAGTTATACGTTTTAGGTAAATGGGAAGGTGATAACTTGATATGAATGCCTAGTATTGCCTATATTTTGCGTAGAAGTGAAATTAACGCGCTTTTTGTAGTTATAACTGTATTGTCAACAACACACGCCATACAAAGAACAAACGCTCGGAAGTTCAGGCGTTGATCAGTCAGTAGATAATCGAAACGTAAGTTGACCATTATCCAACTACTGTATACTACTATATTCGTCCACCCTCAAATTCATTGAAGTCCGGAAAACCGTTTGAGTTGCACAAACAAAAACACTCATGGCTTTCGAATGTGTGATATAAGCCTGATGCAATTTTATAGTCCATTTATAAGCGGAATTTCCACTTTTCCACATTTAGCACTGCAAACAGGATTACAAACGTTAAATTAGTTTCTCTGGTAAAGAGTATTGCGTAACTAACTACTTGCCTTATTTTAACCTTTGTCTTTACGACTTACATAAAATACTATGTAGATATGGTAACTGGTACAAAGGTGCTTTACAATGATACATAACAATTAGTACATAACGAAAGAATAATTTTTCTTTATTATTTTTTACATGTTATTGCACATGAAGGCACTATATAATTTAAAAGGGGCGAGAGGTGCATGTATCAATAAGTTGAAAAATATTTAATCTTTTAAAAAGGTTGTTTAAGCGCTCCAGCTTAGCTACTTGTTTAAATTGAAAAATTGTTTTTGAAACCAAGAATGTGTAAACGAATGATTCCTCTCAAATGATCTTAAAACATGTCCGTTACAGTATAATATGTCTATCTTTAAGGTATCTCACAAGAACCGTTTTTATGACAATCAAATTTGTCGGAATTATTTCATTTTTACGAATTGTTGATTAATTTATTTGAGAACAAAGTTTTCTTTCACATTGCTCAAGTTCAGTAGGTCCTTAGAAGAAATCACAATTAAAAATAACTCCAATAAAAAATCCACGTGGTGACTTCGTGCGGGCACAGCCAGTGAACATTATATACAGAAGAGCCGTGTGAAGGCATATCTGCCGCGTGCATTATCTATAGCGGAAATCAAATCAAAAACTCGTCGTGGCGGATTTAGCGCCGGCTTTTCTCCGCAAGTGGTTCTGTCGAACCTGCGGTTAAACGGCCAAATGGAAACGAATACCACCTCCTTACAATTTATATTATTTGTCTGTAGTCGTAGTGTCGCCGTATGGCGGCCGAGATGTCGTGACTTGTGATGCAGGATATGCAAAACGTTTCAAGTTAATTTCGTTTGTAAGCACTCGTGCACTCGTCGCGGTAACAATGGGAGTGAAGTAAGTTCCTTTGATGTGCCTAGAAAAGTATTCGTTGGAATTTTCGCGTCCATACTTTGAATTTCTAACTATTATATTACTTTTCCGTTCACTATTTCCATTATTAAAATATCAATCTCTTTTTATTTCGTGGCATCAGTTGTCAAGTATTTGCGACGTCGAGGCGGAACTGAAGAACAAATTTTTCTTTCTACTCTGTTTATCACGCACAATGGGACGCTCGAATTTATTTGAACGAATATAATATTTTCCATTATATTTCATCGGTCGCGTATCTGTTACGTTGAGCCGTTTTCAATAATATAGCGCTAATCCTTTCTCCTGTTATAGACTGATAATTGTGCTCGGCCTACTGATCGGGGTGTTGTACTGTATTCACATACTTGTGAAGGATTACCAAGCTATTTCAGCGGCGAAGGTGTTTCGATTACTTTTCAAACGCGACTTAAGCTCCCCAAATCCTTATGTGAGTACACGTTTAATAGTTTTACGATTTAAGGGAGAAATGTTTATCGTAGAAAACATTTTAGCTTATTTATTAGTCTAAGAGATAAAAATATCCAAATTATTCATTTATTACAATTACGACGACCACTTGTATGTGGGCAGCTTCCTACAGCGCGATGTTTTCTTAATGCGTAGTTCCGCCGTGTTCATTGGTTTTGCGAAATAAAATAGCAAACCTCGAAATCCTATAGAGGTGGCATATATTTTAACCGTATAAACTTTGTCACTGACCTACTAAATCCTGTCTTAAATAATATTATAACGGCCATATGGGCGTTGAGATATAAACAGTGAAGACCGAGATTTGTACTGAATTTCCCGTCTCTTTTCCAGAAGGCGCACGTGCGATGGGGCGCTATTCTGCAATACGATAGGATACAGTGCACTCGGTACATCTTTTGCGACTTGGGACTGCGAGATATAAAAACTCCGTTGAGAGCGGGCTTCGCAGACATGCTTACGTAAGCGCTGTGTAAACCGCTTCTTATTATCATTATTCTGCAAAACCTATTTCCACGTGGAATATAAACTCACCGAGATGCACGCTTCATCTCATCTCAATGCTTTGATACTTTCTCTAATGTATTAAATACCTCCGGAGTTGGCCCATGACCCATTTCGTGTTTCATCTTCAATAGACGTATGCATATTTATGACGATTTAAAAAGCTTAGTCTGCCGAGCTCCACTTGAACTACGTATTCTAAAGAAAAACATTATGTTCCACTATATTATGTGATGATCGACCTCCGACATAACAGAGAATAGATATTATAGAAATACGAATGAGAGGTTATATTGGCAATGTTCTTTCTATTTAGCCATAAGAAATGTCTACGTTACGGCTAAAGAGCAAGGAAACCCCAGTAGCGAAAACACTAAACTTATACGTAAACGGTTAGGACTAAAGCAGAATTACTACTTCAACCAGAAATAAATTAATTCCACATGGCAGGGCCATATTGTTATGAAGATGTTCAAAAGTTCGCGCACGTTGTAGTTATTAAGGTACATAGGTTGTCCGCCGAAATGTCCGAAGTTTGGATAGTCTCATCAAGTTTAATTACATTATGAATGTTAATGTTGGACAAACTCATTACGGGGAGGCACAAAATGTTATCTTGAGCATAATACAATATCGTCGCTCTCTCTAAAATACAGCGTTCTTCAAGATGACACGTTATTGGTAAAAAAATGGGATCTTAATATGGGGTCACTGAAATCCTATCGAGACTACTTGTACTTATAATTGATTAAGTTTTATATTATTATTGTTTTAGGCTGCAACCCCGTAACGAAGACGTCGACGCTTTGGAAGTTTTCAAGACCGCGTATAATTATGGAAGATCTTTTGGAACCACCGACGAAGACCCCTGTCGGACCGAATACTCTATGTGTCCGTTCAGAATTGCGTTCTTGCATGAAGTTATTCAATATTTAATGCGCGTCGGTCAGGTCGACCCCGCGACCGAGAAAGTCAAGTCGTAGCGGCTGCGGGGATACGGTTTTCAGAGTGCAATAAACAAATTCCTACTTCAGCCTAGGACCTGGGATTAAATTGTGCATTAGAGAGCATTTGAATGTATTAGCTTCCTTTGGTGCAAAAGTGCCACCGCAACAAAGGCCGAACGGTGGTCTCGAATTAAGCGGTCAGGCCGCATTTGCAGCACTTTCCGAAATAGGAAGGAACGAATAGCGCTCTGCCGTCTCAATGATATCACATAAACATTAAAAACGTTTTGTTAGAATGATTCATGATGTACTAAACAAAAGTGTAAAATAATTATTAAAAAGTTCTTACCACCGAGTAAGTGCTCTTGCATATTTCAATTAATAGCATAGATTACAATTAATATCCTTGAGAAACGATGTTGACCTATATGATGTAAATTTAAGTACTTGTGTTTGACACAATTAATAGTGACAAAAATTAGTGTTTCGCCCAGTATGCAGACAAATTTTATAGGTTTATTTCCAATAGGAAACGTTAAAAAAGCTAAACAGCTGCCGTAATGTAATCGTAACACAACAATAAAATGCTATGATTGTGATGTAAATTGGCAGTTACAAAGATCTTAACAGTTCATTGTGGATGCTTCCATGAAACATTTTACAAGGCTATATATAAATTCGTGTCGTTGCCCTTTTTCCATTCTGTGCGAGAAACAAAATAAAAACTTTTATAACTTCATCAAAAATTTATCGTTATCCGGATGCTCCATTTTTTACGATTTTTTGTCAAAGCTTAATTTTTACGTTATAGTAAATTCACTTAATTGCAAATTACAGAACAGTCGTATTTGCATCAGAAATGCATTAGTGAGGTCGATCTTGTCTGCGAAGACTTTCGTTATTAATACATATTGAAATAACTTTTAAAATCTCTTTTTGTTAAGTAAATTTAGTTTATATTATATTATTTAAGGTTTACAAGAAGCTAAAGAAAAAAAACTATGTATGAAAAAATCATCCTCCATTAATCTAAAATAATATTTCAAGATTAACTTGCAAGAACGGCGGGACGCTGACGAAGTCTTAGTTATGACATTTATTAGGTACAGTAGAATTATTATATTAGTCTCGTGCCTACCTGTTAGGTGATGCTCGCTTCTGCCAGGAGCTCGCTGGGTCAGCGCGCGCTCAACGAAGTGCTCGTCTGTCTCGCCAGCTCCGCGCCACTCGCCATCTCTGCCCTCTTCCGCCTGAAACGTTATACATTATTATTTATTAACTATCATACAGATAGTTTCACTTATTCTGTCAAACAAACTGTTATGCGAATGATTTCATCTATTGACTACTGCAACGGACATTATAACGACATCCTTTCGTACAATATATGGCTTATAGCAAACACATGACGTTTTCTTTAGTTTCGAAAGCCGTACTTACATTTTCTGCACTCAAAGGTAAATCGAAGTCGTGCTGCGGACTCTGCTGGCCATGCCGGTCAATGGTATTAGCAAACCATATAACTATATCTGAAATACTAAATAAAAACCATCGAGAAGTATATACTTATAATATAAATGGGAAATAAGTGAAATAGTCAGCATAGGGTGGACTGATCACCGGGCCTTCTATTCGTGTCTCAGGAACTACGGGTTCGAATTAGAAATAATTTTTGTATTGGTTTAACAGTATAATATATTCAGGGGGAATGGAATTCATACGAATATACGAAACAAGAATTTTCAAACATATACAATTTTTTATATGTAGGCCGAAATAGAATTGAATGTTTTATTCCCGGTGTGCATTACTTCGTAACAGCATGAAAATCTGCCAGGTAACTCGAATATACTGTCTGTCTTATAAATGAAAAATAAGTTCTTAAACGATCCTTCTTTGATAAAAGTTGCTACGGCGTAGATCGTCTCGGCCGGTTCCTTTTCATATTTGTTTTATTATTCATAGACGGTAAAGACATGGATGTAGGTCAGAGGGTGAGTAAAGTGTACTTCTGAGATTCACTCGTCAAATCTTTGCCGTACCTGCGTGCTAACCTTTATATTAGTAGAGAACAGTAATAAGTAACGAAGTCGTTTCGGCTTTTGAACGAAATCGAAATCGAAACGAATCGAAAATATATATATATAACTGGCAGTTATGTTAGAATACAATTAACAGCTGCACAATTGTTTTGGAGGGTCGTTTCAATTCATTTAAACAAAAAACACTTGCTTACTCCGAGACTGCAACTTGCGTACTAATGGCGAACTACTTCGACGCTTGCAAAAAGAACAAAAACAGTGAATAAACTTAACATTGGATCTTCAACAATAATATTAAACGAAGCAAGGCTACTGTCGGATATATAAATCGATAAGGAAACCTATTTATAACACGATAAACACCATTTGTTTTCAAACGTTTGTGTTATTATCTTCATTCGTTCGGTTGCAAGTGTTTTTGTGTGCTCCCGCAAAAAACGTTTAAATAAATTAGTAAAAATGTCGAAAATTAGTCAAAATAGTGATTTAAGCAGTTTAAACGAGCCAAATAGCCCATATGTAACTCCAGGGTGTGAAAAAAACTCGTTCGAAACTAATATTAATACGCTGAGAGGATCCCGCGTGCAAGCACCCGATGATTCACTTCTCATAAATGGTGATTGCGATTATGCTTTGGAACTCCGAGCCTTCAAATACCAAGTTATCAAGAAAATGGACATGCAAACAAGAGCTATTATGGATCTTCGAGATTTGTGTATTTCCCTGAAATCGGAATTGCAAGAAATTAAAACGAAGTTCATGTCGGTAGTTGAACAAAGTGATAAAAGCAATAGTGAAAATATCAATCGTGCTCTCAATGTAAATAACGGGCAGTGTATTCGTACCGAGGACATATCGGAGAAGCGAATAGAAAATATACCAACACCAACATTTGCCAAAATCACTCAAAACCCGAGGCAGGTAGGCGGTAGTACTAGCGAGGCCACGAAAGCCACGAAAATCAGCTCAGCGACAATCAAAACGCGACGAGTTAAGAGACATCAATTGCAATCGGTGGATCTCGAGACCGTAGAGGTAGGACATAGGAATAACAAAAATAATTCCCAAGAAAAAGTCTTAAGGTCAGAATCTGCAGATATTATGCGAGGAAAAAATTGCAATATGCTTGAGATTCAGGCTTCAGAAAAAATAAAACATCTACATGTTTGGCGATTGAAAACTGATACCACAGTGGATCAGCTATCAACTTATGTACAAAAAATATGTGGATCGGATATTGATACAAAGATTATTAAGCTAAAACATAAGCGGGAAAGAAGCTATTCCTCTTTTATAATCACCGCTTCAGAGTCAGTGTATCAGAAGTTATGCCAGCCGGAAGTTTGGCCCATTCATGCAGAGTTTTCTCAGTGGTATTGGTTTCGTAAATCAAAAAGCAAATCAATCGAAGAATAATGCTCATTTAACTATCTATTATCAGAATGCCAGGGGCCTTCGAACTAAGTTGAACAGTTTTTGTAGCAACTTAGAATATTTAGAAGCTGATATCATTGCTATTACGGAAACTGGATGTAATGACTCGATAATGGACGGCGAAATTATACCTGCAGGGTACCAAATTATTCGGTGCGACCGTACTGACGGACGTAAACAAGGCGGTGCATTTCTAGTGGCCGCGCGCGGTTTACGAATACAAAGAGTGAGCCGATGCGAACTAGATGACGTCACGGTAGATCGCCACTCGTTCGAACTAGTCTGTGCGACCGTTCACTCTAATGACAAATTATTGTTGTTGTGTTGCGTAGTATATCTACCTCCTAAAATCAGTGAGAACGAATATATGTTATGTTTAAATTTATTAGAGCGACTGTGTTTAAAATACGAAAAAGTGTTATTGCTAGGCGATTTTAATTTGTATTCTACTAATGGAGTTGTTAGAAATTATTTTGAATTTTTTAAATCTTACTGTGATTTCACTCAAGTTAATAATATTCCGAATTGTAATGGTAGGCAACTGGATCTTGTGTTGTGCTCGTCATACTTGTGGGATAAGGTGTCGGTGAAGGAGGCGGACGAGCCGTTGGTGCTGGTGGACCCGTATCACCCGCCACTCTTGATTGAGCTGGACTACCCCCGATATACAAGGATAGGACGGGACGTGTTGCATAACTGGGAAAGTAGGACCGCTGCAGGTAGGAGTAAATTAACTTGGAATTTCTATAAAGCAGATTTTGCTTCATTATATCACTCACTGAGTCTCGTCGATTGGGGTGACGTTTATAATATGCGAAACCCTGAGCACGCCCTTGCAGCGTTATATGATATCTTGAACAACATTCTAGATAAGCATGTGCCTAGAAAGTCCAACGCGAAAAATCATAAATGTAGCTATCCCGAGTGGTATACGTCCGATATTATTAATGATATAAGGCTTAAGGCTAAGTTACACAAACGCTATAAATTAAGTCGATCGGATACGGATTATAACGCTTTTGCATTTTGTCGAAGGAGAGTTAAGGCTAATCTAAAACAGACATTTCAGATATACGAACAACGAATTCAAAACAATTTAATTAAAGACCCAAAATCTTTTTGGAAATATATCGGAGCAAAAAAATCGTCTGCACAAAAACAAACAGTTTATAAAAACGGTGTGCAGTTATCGAATTCGGAATGTGCGAATGAATTTGCGAAATATTTTTATTCTGTGTACAATAACGAACCAGCGAGACTCAATGTTGACGAAGCGGTGAGGGCGAGCGGCGGCGGTAGTGCTCGTGTTCACGTACCCGAACTGTCGCTAGCCGAAGTAAAAGTTGCGCTCGTTCGGCTGAAGCCAAAAAGCTCCGTGGGCCCAGATGGAATTCCGCCTTTCTTATTACGCGACTGCAGGTTAGTATTGGCCAAGCCATTTCTACATGTTTACAACTTATGTCTTGATCGGTCACACTTCCCGGACGCCTGGAAAACTACTAGGGTTGTACCGATACCTAAAAGCGACGGCGGTAAAACTATCGAATCGTTCAGACCCGTTGCAGTTTTATCATCGATTGCTAAAGTATTCGAGTCAGCCATTCAACGAAGTATGCAGCAGCAAATAGATACGTACCTAACTGACTCTCAGCATGGGTTTAGGCCAAAACGAAGTACGACCAGCAACTTGCTAAATGCAGCTACGTACCTGATTCCTCATGTTGACTCCGGGGTGCAGGTGGATGCAGCCTACTTCGACTACAAAAAGGCCTTCGATGTAGTGGATAACGATGTCCTACTTTCGAAGCTGGCAAAAATAGGATGCACTCCTAAACTATTATGGTTTTTTGCCAGCTACCTAAAGGATAGGAAACAGTACGTGGAGTATTGTGGGTGTCAATCTGCGACATATTTTACTCGTTCCGGCGTAAGTCAAGGGAGCAATATAGGATCCTTGCATTTTTCGATCATGATAAACGACTTGCCTGACGTAGTAAGAAAAGCCAAGTGTTTGTTGTTTGCCGACGACTTAAAGCTCTTATTGGCAGTCAAGGACAAAGGCGACTGCATTAATCTTCAGGGAGATATAGATAAAATAAAGACGTGGAGCGAAAATAACAAGCTGCAAATTAATTTATCTAAGTCATGCGTCATAACATTTACCAAAGCAAAAGCCCCAATTCGGTACGAATACAAATTGGCAGGCGCACCTTTGGAAAGAGTGCAATCTGTACGTGATCTCGGAGTTACAGTAGACGCAAGGTACACGTTTAGAGACCACATAGTCAGTGTCTGTAAGAAAGCTTATAAGCGACTGGGTTTTGTCCTTCGGAGAGCGTCTGCATTCACCAGTACCAGAGCCATCACAGTGCTGTATAACGCATTAGTAAGAAGTCAGTTGGAATCCAACGCCGTTCTTTGGGCGCCACACGAAGTTAAGTATAGCAGTATGCTAGAGCGTATTCAAAATAAGTTTACGAGGCACTTATATCAAAGGCATTACGGGGTGTATCCTTACTACCCCTTAATGTATCCGACGTTATTCGTTTTAGGCATGGTTGGATACGCTAAGCTCGAAGCACGGAGGCACCTAGCGTTGGCCACGTATGTGTTCAAGGTGCTGAGAGGCATCACATATGACCCCACGGTGCTACAGTCCATCAGCTTCTACGTCCCAGATGCCTACCTACGACGACGTACTAGATCACTGTTCGCCATCAGTCCCGCGAGAACAAACTTAATGTATTATTCCCCGAATATGCGAGCACTTCACATTCTTAACAGTGTTAATTGTAAAATAGACATTTTTAATTGTACAGTGACCGAGTTCATAAAGACTATAACGTATATGTAGTAGCGTTATATGTAATATGATAACTATTAATTTTAATTTTATTTAAATGATTAATTGTAACTCACTATCATGTTGGAATTGTTATTCTGTAAAGGTGTGTGATTGGTTTTTAATAAATAAATAAAATAAAATAAATAACTTGTGTAATTTAATCTTAGTTAAACGTGATACTGTTCCATGCTCTTTGAAAATGTTATTTAAAGTTGCTGTTGCTTAATAAAAATATGTGAAGTATTAATAGGGCTTCGTAGCCAAAGGGTAACATTGACGAAAATTTTTAGACCGTCTGTCACCAGAATTTAACTGAAGAAGCACAGAAACTGGCTTTTTTCCTTTTACACAATAAAATCAGGTACTTGAAATATTCGCACAATGCTTGTTAAAACTTCATTAATAAGAATCTAATAATAATAGTATTTATATTTAATGAAGGTACCCTTGCATAAAAACATTACCTAAATTTCTATAAGTGGTTATAGTTATAAGCACTTAAATATTGTCTAAAAGAGTTAATGCTATAATAATAGTTAATCTTTTTCAAAACTGCAGAAATGTAAGCAGAATAAGTTGACTCGGAAAGAAAGCTTAAAACACAATTAAGCCACTCCGCGTCGCTCCTCCGTGCGAAAAGGATCCTTCGCCGGTCATAAGCATTACTTATGTGACGTCTGGGAACTTAAAATGATATTTAAACATTCTAACTCGACTTAATTTCTGATTTTCACACGTTCCCCTCGCTGGCTTTATGGGAAAGCACGTGCCTGAAAATTCTTTTCGTGTGCGAAACTTCAGTCGGTTTCCGCGAAAACACAAAAAGCTTCGACAAGAAATCTTGGTCCGTAGAACTGGGAACATTTTTTTTAAATGTAATCGTATGCCTGTATGATTGTAAGCGTAAAAAAGAAATACTTTTTCGAGATTAATAATATTCAATTTAATATTAAGCTACTTTACGACGCCACGAAATATTTATACCGACTAAACAACCAAAAATGTATAGAATAACAATGGCCATGAAATATTAAATTCACTGCAACCGCTATTTGTACACCTCTATGGTAATTAAAAAGTTTACGCGTCTAGTTCCAGAGGCTCAGTTTTCAAAATTAAATGTCTCGGTGAAAAAAAAAAAAGGATAGCGAAGGAAAGCTGATCGGTGAACGTTATAGAGTATACCGCGATACATCGTGCATCTGTATTTATTTGCTTTGAAGTCATGCAAGTTGGGAGTGTCTTTGCAGGCGTGCTGAATGCACGTATAAGGCAGTATAATTCTACATCGCTGCTATTCTACGATAAGGACTATTTCATTAAGATCTTTTCTTTAACATTATTTAAGATTTGATGGACTGTTCTCGACGTTGGCGACTTATGCTTTTCAGATCGTAAAGACACTTTTCCTGTTAATCGTATGACGCGGAACGGATTTTATTAACATTGAAGTGTGTTAAGTGGGCGACAAATAATTTATAGTTTAATATTTAACAACTGTGTTTTTTCATAATGAGTTACAGGCTCGGGCCTACGGACTACGTACTATCTACGTAATGATATCCCATACTTCGTTTAGAGGAAAATGTGAGAATTGAACGCGTAAGCTGCTTTGAAACCACATTAACATAATTATTTGAGTAACCCTAAAAAAACAGCGTATTAGTGTGACGTACAGAACGGTTCCCGTTTTGAACTATTCCCGCTTTAATGCTATTTGTTAAAATGTATGTTTCTCCGTTGTCTGTAATGGATGCCGTATGGCTCAGGCGTTTTAAAAAGCGGAAGTGGATCTATTTTATCCAGTCTCATAAACAAGCAGGTGAGGTAGATAAGAGGAACAAATAAAGGGGGATTTACACGAAACGATAAATCGCACTGACTTACCTGTACAAACAAATCCCAACATTTTATTGAACGTGCGGATTAAGCTCAGTTCGCTTTGAGAACATTTTTCTAAGTTTGTCACTTGTCAAGACCGGTATTGCGAGAGTTAACGATTAATGGCCCAACTTGGGGCCTACTTGCTTTTCATTCGTATGTACTTTCTTAAATAAATAAGGACTAATACTAGAATATGTTTTAAAATTTAAAAAAATAAATATAATCTTTATGTGCACAAAACTGTCAGTAAATAAACGTTTTCTTTGCCTTTTCTGCCTGTAAACTTTCACTTATAAATTTTCCTGTAAGCGTGGCTCAACTCTCAGAATTAAGATACTTGGATCTTTTTTTTTTAACGCAATAAAATTACCAGTTAATAAAACTACCTTGGACCCCATAAGAGTTATTAAAGACGTGAGACTTTTCCGAGATGTCTATCGTAAAGAGCCATTCATATTCTATTTTTAGCTTTTTGTAGGCAGGACCCCCAGTTAAGACGACTAGAGTGACTTTTTACATTCAGCTTTAGTATCAAGACACTTTTCAAAAAGCATTGTCGTCATAGCTGTTACAAAGGAGCAAGCGATGCCGTATGGAAGTCCTTCCTATGCACGTTATGTGTATATGCTACCTATGTTGCTGTGAAAAACTAGGAGACTGTCGGCTTAAAAACTTACTAAGTTTGATATTTACTTTTGATTGTTGCAGGCGTTTCCTAAATACAGAAATTCTATGTGATAAATGAATTTAACTTTACTATAAGTAATTGAAGGATGATTACATATTTGGGAATCGAACCCACGTCAGACAAGGCTGGTCGGCATCGGCACGATACACGACGACATAAGAATCATTATTTAAAAGTTCCAATTAACCGTGGGTTACCAGTGACCCGAAGTCTAGACTAGAATATTTTAGTGGCGCTGTACATACGAACCGTGTACCTATTTTCATACTACACTTTAACACCAGTCACGCAGTGTAATTTGCGAACCACAGTTACTAATGAGTGGATTTAGTACGGATCGCGCAAAATACTGCTACCGCTAACGATGTGTTCTGAAATATTACACAAATATATACATTTTTATTCTATATGACACAGATATAGTTAAACATTTTCTACGCTTCTTCGATTCCTAGAGAGCCTATAAAATCTATTGGTACTCGCTTTATTTGTTAATAATTCAATAATTGCCTGAGGGTAGGTAGTAGGTACCTATTTCAATTGTACACGCGAATCGTTTTTCGTAGACATCGAGACAAGAATGATGTGAGGGTGGCCGCAGAACAGACTATCAAGGACGGTACGCAAATATTTGAAATAATACGAAATTTAAAAAAATAAGAATGAAGGGAATTGAACCTCATAAGTTTTTAAAGCTTTTGGTGAACAATAGTTAGATTTGCTTCCGACGCCTTAGAAAAGCGTGAAGTTAAATAATTGGCCAAAAAACCTACTTAAAACGCGAAACGATGAATATATCTTCCTATATATAGAAAGTTTTAAGATCAATTATTAATTGTATTACTTGTGGACCCTTAATTAATTTTTCCATTGGATGAAGGTTAAAATGGCAAAACGTGTCCACGTCGCCACATATTTCCGATTTTTGTTTCGTCCGGACTCAGTTAAGCAGAGATCGTTCTTTTCGAAAACTGAAGTAAATATCGTTCAATGTCTTTATCTCCCAATACGTAACAATTACACGACGATGAGAACGTAAAATATATGAAATTGTACACTGGTCGCGTAATGGCGTCGCTCTTGTTAACGCGTAGATGCAACATGGCGGTGTTAAATAAAAAAAAAAGCTACTCAACCAAATACTATTTGCCAATTAAAATCAGTAGTAAATTTAAGACAAGCATAATTACCATTAATATTCTGGATTAGATTTGATAGAAATTACAAACGGAAACGCAATAAGATGACATTACAATTAAAAACGTTGATCAAAGGAAACATGTAAAATATAAAAGGGACTCACCGCATCAGCTTCTCGTTGGCGGCACAGCACCATCAGCACATCAGGAAGTTGTGTACCCTGCTTCATCGTCGGATGGTCTAAACTCTAATTAAGACTTTGAAGGCTCCCGGTAAACTGCGGTTCTGTTCACTTTTGCTTTGTTCGTTGGCGCTTATTGTAACTTTACGCGTATTGTATTTATTCGTTATGAACATTACTACACTGATAGACTTGTAACGATTAGAAAAGTTTGTTTGTGATAAACAGTTCTCTAATATAACGTCTCTTCTATTGGAAAGTTTTAAGAAGGTCGGTAAGTCAATTTAATTTTCTTTTGGAATATTTTTGTTGTCTAGTGAGATAGAACTGTGTAACAACACCCATTAATCCAATCCATTCGAACGAAACCACTAATTTAGTTTTTTATTACAACTACTACGCCATACGCGTTACGTAAAATCAAATTAAAAATGATGCGGCCGCTGATAATATAACTAGACACTTCATAATAGCTGTATAAAGTACTTCGAGATGCCCTGTATGCATACATTGAATAAAAATTGCGATTCCCCTTAAATTTTGCGGTTTATTAGCCCTACTAATAGGTATACAGAACATTGTTACATCTATGTCAGTATTAATAAATCGTAAACCCGTAATTACCCGCGATAACATTTGCGTTTGTACTTAATTTCATCGTCGTGTTTACCTCTAATAAGCGACAGATTGAACCATGTTGTGTTCTTACATGCGTAGCGCACGATTATGTTTGCTTAGGCGCGTTTGCTCGTCTCTCTTAACTAATCCCAGCCACGGCAATAAATATCGACGTAGGGCTTCGCTTAAAGGAAGTCGGACCGATGCCGTTCGAACCACGCTTTTCCGCGACGAATAACACCTATTATTTTTCCACTGACAATAAAAATATCACGGTTCAATATAAAATTCATTTGTTCTCCCAAGATTTTACAACATGCATACTAAAAACCTTGCACACGCTCGTAGTCCCAAGGTGAATTGCATCACGTAAAGCGGGGAATTACTTGCTCAGCTCCTCTTGCGAAGGCAATTTTATAGTTTCATTTCAGTTCTCAATTCCCATGCAGTATATTGCAGGTTCAGCTGTTCAATTCATATCTAGATTAAAACATAAATTAGCTTCGCGACCGTCCGCACCGTTCATATTACCAGGATGAGCACTCGTGGAACTTTGTCGTTTGCAACCGTACTTAGTTCCACAATAATGCATACGTGCGATCTGTAACTCGCAAATGTTGGTGTGTTTAATCGTACGAAGTGAACTCGACAGCTCTCCAAACTTGCTTGATTTTGTTTTGTTATTTCACATAGGCGTCACAACTACCTATATTGGTATAACCTTTTCATTTCTTAAGGAGGTCGGTAGGGGGCAATCGTGCGCTGCCCAACTGGTGCAATTTGCTATTTCACATTATATTCATTAAATATCGAAATTCTAGTTATACTCTCTACTACTACTTAATATATTTTAGCGTGTATTAGATAGCACAGGACATCATTTATCTTTTTTATTTTAATTACAACCTGCTGTAACTAAGTTGTCGCTTAAAAATATTATAATATTTGCTTTGAATTGTAGACGTTAAACTCCTAAATTATTCCTTTGATTGATTTATCTCATTTGTTAGAGTTGTATTGTAAAATAAACATTTTCCAATACGTGAATGTATGTAAATGACCATTAACGAACATTAAGGTAGGCGGTAGCATCATCGCCGTATTGCATCCATTGTACCTAATTCTGTTGAAATATTTCTAAAATATATTATAACGTCAAGTAATCATAGACAATTTGTATTATATTAATAGCGTCTGTTAAAAACAATAAAATATGATCAAAATCAAATTATTGATGAATCAATCAACAACAATGCGTGCCATAATGACAATTTTCAGATATGTTTTTCAGTGTTAGGTGACGATTTTACTTTTTAACATGGTTCAATATTTCGATCCACTTAGTGGAGCCTCATATAACTTAATAATAATAATATTAAATTTCTTCATTAGAAGTAGCAGTATAAATAAATGTAATTACAGTAAAATAATGAATACGAAATATTAAATTAAATCTGAATAAAAGTGATGCCAAAAGGGTCTTGCGTCAGCGTAAGTTACGCGGTTATGCTACAACACTGATTTTCAGCGAAACCCTACTGTTTGTCTGTGAGGCAGCGCTCATACAACCATTTGATATTTGAAATAACAGTGACGTAAGCGGGAAACATTATTAAGTATTGAATTAGTTAACATTGCAATTATTTGTGTAAAGTGGAAAGTGGGAGGGTGAAATTCTTGCGCCCAGTGGAAGTGTCCTGGTAGTTTAATCGTTTTTGTCTTCCATGTCGTCTATGTTTTAAAATATGCTTACCCATTTTATTATGCAGCTTAAACCGTCAGTTAAACCGTAAGTAATCAAGGTTCACAAACACGAATCTTGATAGGTCCCTGTATTCTAATATTGTAACTTAACAATATACTAGCTGCGGACGCGACTTCTTTCGCATAGAATAGTAATTTTGGGCGAACACAAATAGACAAAATTTGGTTTTGCAAACCTCCTCTCCATCTTTTTATATTTTTGCTGTTACCCACGACGTGCCCTCGTCTCGACGTTCCTGCAAGTTAATCTTGAAAGATAAACATATACTGTCGGGAACACTTTTTTAGATCATGTAAAGAGGAATAACTCTTTCATACATATTTTTAGGTATCTTGAACCGTTTTTCGCAGCGTACGCAATGGAAACCCACAAGAATAAATAATTTTCCGTTTTTTCCACATTTTGCACTATTTCTTCGGTTTTATTAGTCACAGCGCGATGTTTTATAGCCTTCCACCATAAATGCTGTATCTAACATAATAATAGTTTTTCAAATTGAATCAATAGATCCTGAGATTAGAACGTTCAGACAAACAAACAAACTCTTCAGCTTTGTATATTAATATAGATTTGAAATTGACCTGGTAGTTACCAATATTTTTGGTAAAAATTAAACAGGTTTCTAGTGTAAGCAAAAAAATATTTAACAAAAGTATAATATTCTGGATTAGGCGCGCTTCACACAATAACAACAATACGTATTCAGTGAACAGGTACAATAAAGACAGGCAAATGAAAAACAGTGCACGTCGCATCTGAGAATTTCCCAAAGGAAATTCTCTCTTTTCTATAACATACTATGTACGAGAAAACAGTAATAATTCTGCAGTAATTACAGAAATCAAAAGATGAACTTTTGGGCTTTATATTATGAACAGTTTGGTATATTCTTTCTTTTCTGTTTAAATCGACAGAATTAGGAGGCACTTTGCACTAAAACTCGAGAAAGACAACGAACTAACGCGCGTAACATTAGCGTGGAACGACCACAAAATCCACAACTCATCGTCTATTTATGCCAAATGACCTGAATCATTTGAAAACAGTGATTATGCCTAAAGTGGGTAATCATGCGCATATTTTACCGCCCGATCCAAATTAATTTATGCAAATTTTTGAACGCATTCAATATTATTCTAATTTTATCTAATTGAAATATGAACGATTAAAAGTGTTGAAATGTGATATGCCCATTGTTTTAATGTAAGCGCTTTTTAGCGTCCGCTAAACTGAGCTCTATAACGTACATAAAACAAACAAATAACTCCAGATTTTTACTGTTGAAAAACGTATCTGCAATCTAATGATTTTAGAAATAAATTGAAATTATTTCTAAAATCTGGTTTTAGTGACCCTTGTGCTCGTCCCTCAACTTCTGCAGGTAGTTTATAATAATCGTTTTAACGTCTCGTCTGTATAGTCCCTAACATTATCTCCAATAAAATGAAAAACAAAATGATGTCGATCTACTTATTTTCGTATTATATTTCGTATTTGTTAAGATAAAAAAAAACTAGTCGTTGTGTATATACCTAGTTACGATTAATATACATCGGGCCTGTGATTGTGCTCTCGAAATCTGGACGCTCTCGTACATATTGTAACAAATAATAACTTAGGATTGCCTTTAGGATTCGATATCAAAATTCAATATGATCGGTGAAACGAAGCACGCAGAACGTTATTGAATTAAAGATTCGTGGAAACCTACATATGAAGGGGTTGCAATTCGCGAGATTTATTTCGGCTAGGGTGTAACGCAGTAGAATATAATTCGAAAGAGAAATTAACGTTCAATTAAAAATATGTTTTTAGGTATACAAAAAAGATGATATTATCGTATTAATTTATGTACACGTGCGGCCTTTGAAACAACATATTGTACGAACTGTGTTCACTGAGAGTGTAGAGTGGGCCTTTAAAAGGTACTCAATGGTACCCGCGCCTGAGTCATATTCATGGTCTTCGACAACTGCAACATTTGGTTAGAGGACGCAAAATTATTTTAGATTCGTTTGGGCCATCTGAAAACTGTTTAGTTTTAACAATTGAAGGAATCAGCCAATAGAATCTCGTGTACAATAATATTGACCACATATTAAATTGTTAACAACAAATTAAGGCAAATAATCCACAGAGTGCGTGGGTAAACACGAAAACCTTGAAAAGCTAATCCGCAGAACGCGTACTGAATCATCTAGTCCTATCCCTCGTTGTGGGAGTGTTATGCAGTAATCGCAATACAAATAAAGATGTAGGTCGAAAAGCTGCTTTTGTTCAAGAATTCAGAAAATATAAATGCCGCTCCACATTATCAAAGCAGTAGCTTGCACTTTGCATCTCCAGATTCGTGCAGGTCAAATATTATGTATCGCCACTGACCTATTTGACTCGTTTCTTAAACCTTGTTTGTATTCAGAGAAAATCATTTTTGAAAAATTTGTCATCAAATCGACGAAACACTTAAGTCCTTCTTCAAGAACCGACCTACATCCTCTCAGTCCGGTGACTTTAAAAACTAAAAGCCTCCTCAATATTTACGTACACTAAATAACAATTGAAAATAATTAATTATTATAGATAGACCGATAGCTACTTATTATAATAAGCGCTTTACATTTCAAAAGAGAATCGTTTTTCTTTGCTGATTGTATGAAAGCAGAGGATTATCATAAGCAGTCCGCTGAAACGAACCCAGTTATAATAAGAAGGTTTATTCCGACTTTATCACGAAGCGAAAGCCCTCGTTAGCGGTATTTCACTCAGAACTCGATCTCGCTTTTCGGAATTATATGATTCACCTGCGACTTTAGAAAGTTAGTCGAATTATGTTTTTAGCCCACGATCATGTGGAGTTTACTTAAAAGAAATATTGGAAAACTCCTTTCATTTGGACAGGTTCCGAACCCACTGCGGTCTGCGTAAGCATAGTATCTGGTGCTACCTATTTTCAATTGATTCATGCAACTCTGACGAACCTGAAAGATTATTGTTTTATTTATATGTGCTTATTTTCGCCTCCATTCGTGGATCCGTTGGCTAATTCGAGAAAATATTGTGTTTACTAGGCTTGCAGCGAATATTCGGTTGCTATTCACTATTCCGCCCAAGAGGCAGAAAAGTAATAAAGGTGATAAAGTGAAAAATAAAAAGGTTAATTAAATATATATTTCTTCTCTTTCTTTATTCTCTTACTATAATTGGTTACGACTATATCAGGAGAATTTTTACAGAAAAAAATTCTGCATTATTAGGAAGTAGCTTATTTCTTTTTTTTTTCGTAGACCATTACAACTTCACAGAAGGGGCGCTTTGAATAAACACTACTTTCTGGCGCGCACGAATACTTCGTGTATGGAGAAGGTAGCGGCCAAGTGGTTGATTAAAACAATCACACCTGTTTAAATTTTAGTGCTAACATCTGACCGAATAGTTTTGCCGAATATATTACATTGTCACACCTCTCTTTTGTCGGCCCTAAGCACGTGCTCCAACGTTGTTTGTTTTTAAGAAAGTAACTGTGTTTAGAGTCGTAGTAATGACTGAGACTGTGCCAAAACCGGAATTCCATTTAGTTTATGAACTTTTCCCGTTAAAAACAGAGACCGCCAGACTCGATAAGATCCCGTAAAGGGACGTCTACATTGGCGCTGTTGATTTTATCGTCTGTCGTTGCATAAGTAATATTTCGACTCCGTTTAATATACGGTGGCTTAATAAAAATAAAAGTATAAGGCGTTTGAGAAAAATATTAATTCGACTTATTAAAATACCATCCTTATCGACATAATCTAAGGCTGTCTCCGATTTTTCTCGTCTTTGCTTTATATTAGCTTCTGGGAATTAATAAAACGGCTCTCACCGTTTAAATTTAATTTGCGATGGCACGGTCGAACAATGTCCGTTTAATATATAGCTCGGCTCGGTTTGGAAGTTCGCCAGCAAAGCACGGCGCTTCGCGCCTGTTTTATTAACAACTAAATAAAAAAACACCAATAGTGTTGTCCGTTTATATGGGTACCCTCATTTGTTTATGGGTTATTCGGCAATATGAGACACTTGGAATGTTCTTAAATAAATTATACGTACAAATATTAATAAAATAAAATAAATAATCTTTCCTTTTTTTATATAATTTCCAAAAAAATTTTTTTTTTTTTTTTTTTTCCCCCCCCCCCCGGCCTATCTGTTTTTCCGAACGGTACTAATAAAATAACGAATACTAACATTCAAATAGGTGTTGTCACGTTTATATTGGGTACCCGCATTTGTTTAACCTGGGTTATTCGGCAATATGAGACACTTGGTAATGTTCTTACAACTAAATCTAATATAATTATTTTGGGAAAGCTTTTTAGGGCTTTTTTTTTTCCGTCCCCCCCCCCCCCCCCTTTAAGCCCCCGTTTCCTTCCCTCCCCCTTTTTTTTCCCCCCCCCCCCCCCCCCCCCCCCCCCCGGCCCCCCTTTTCCCCCCCCCCCCCCCCCCCCCCCCCCTTCCCCCCCCCATTTTTTTTTTTTTTTTTTTTTCTTCCCCCCCCCCCCGCTTTTTTTTTTTTTTTTTTTTTTTTTCCCCTTTTTTTTCCCCCCCCCTTTTTTTTCCGGGGGGTTTTTTTTTTTTTTCCCCCCCCTTTTTTTCCTTTTCCCCCCCCCCCCCCCCCCCCCCCCCTCCTTTTTTTTTTAAATAAATTATACGTACAATATATTAATTCCAATAATAATAACTAGTCTTCGCTTATAACATTTTTTAAAGTCTTCGTGAGTTGCATATTATAACAGACTTCCAAGTTTAAAACTCTTGTTAAAGGCTAGAAAATAGTATTCATAGTTTGGTTAGTTCGAGGTCGGGTTAAGAGGTAGTAGCAGATAGTAGGTGCAGGTTGTCTAAATAAGATGAGCATTAGCATATATTAGCAACAACCATATATGTATAGCAATAGAACGTACGCAAAGCGGTTTCTTCGGTTTGTACTCGATCCCTAACGATATTGTTATTCGAGAGACTCATTCGTAGCCTTCCTATCCTATTTGTACTCGATTTCCAATAGAGGGATCACTTGAAGCATTATTGCTTGTCATTACGGAACAGGCTAATGAAACATTCTCAAACGTGAATCAATTTAACAACTTCCTCTAACATTATTTCTATTTGTTCTCATATACCATCTGGAAATCTCGTTCAAAGACATCACTTACTTACTTACTTATCAATAGCAAAATTATATATCGAAAATATTGAAATTCCAGAATAGGATACGATTTTTGAAGTTATTCATTATATATTCACAAAAATTTATATTATGTTGCCTAAGAACTGGATAATACAATTTCAACAGACCGTGTAAAATATCACGTAATCCTTTTTGATTTACTAGACAACTAAAACTTACTTAACTTACATTAAATTCACTATGCGTAATATAATAATCTTGAATCTATTATTATAGTATTACATATATTAATTACGAAGCAATTGCATACAATGACGGATGACATATATTTCCGTGAACAGATTAATAAATATACATAATACTGAGGTGTCTCGCTTGTGTGGCCACACCACAGTCCTTACAAACTAACAGTGCGCTACTTTTTTTCAACAAGTAAATCGGTTTCATTTATGCAAAGCTTAATTGCGCTCGTCTCGCCATTCGACAGCTTAACAATAGTACTCCGCACTTTTTTGGTGACGTCACAGAAGCTATGGGAATCCGAGCTTACTGTCCGGTCGAGTCGACTGTGATGGAACCGCAAAGCTTTGTACGTGGTCGATTGATATTATCTCAAGCTGCCATTCGCTTTACAATACATTTGAATTACGTTCCCGTTCGGTAATGTTTATTTCAGACGGACGATTTAAATTGTCTGGACGTAGCTGTAGTTGCATTTCTATTGTTCACACAGAAAATATTAACAAATAAATGTTATCAATTATACTAAAATAATAGTGTAAGCTGTGCTGTTTCGAATGAATCGGAGATTTCTGCGTATCGTTGTTGTTTTAAAATCAGATTTTCGCAAAATCGAGCCTCAAAGCTCAACTCCACTAATGAAGCTTATAGTCCGGGACATAAAAAGCTTCCACTTATCAAAGTGTAAATCCAACTTTCCTTTATATATTCTCTTTTCTCTCGTGTAAAAGCTGGACACTGAATAAGTAGTATTGAATAAAAAATACATTTTGTACAGACCTTTTCACGTTATCTCTTTGGAATTGAAAATTACTCAGCCGTCGGCGTGCACTTTTACAACACGTTTAGACAATTATTATACGGTCGACTTTCAGAGTATAAAGTCAAATTCGTTGCTTTTTACTTATTTTTCAGTAATAAATAGAATTTACCCGCTTTAAAATGGGATAAACTGTGCTAGACCGTTTTGTGTTCCCCATTATTTCTGTACATCGAGCAAATCAATGCAATGCAAGGTCTTAATGTCAAACTAAACTATTGTGCTCGTACCGAGTATATGACGCGGGAGACTACAGTCTGATCCTGTAGAACCCGTCAATTGCGGTAATAAACCGATGACCATATAATAGACGTCGTCCAGAGATAAGCTAATCTCCAAAGATCGTACCCTTAACTCGGTATGATCTTAAGGACTTACCCTTTGATCAGAGAAGTTAGCAAACACTGAGAACTCTATCCGATATCTATTTACTGAATGCGATACAAACCTCTTTGAGAATAATTATTGATGTTGCGTCTCAAGTGCTGCAATGCAAAGTGCTAATTACTTATAAATGGAGAGTTTTAAATCTACCGCTGGATTCAGCATTGCAATAAAGCGATCAAAGATTCTTTAATGGTTGGTAAATATTATCTTTTTCAAACTCATTTGCGTCGAAGTTGCGTGAAATTACTATTTAATAAAGGCGAGAATGTACCTTAAATGTTACCGGTAACTTAGATCATAGGTACTCTGTAAGTCTAGCAAGATGGATTTTATGATTTACCTTTCCAATCAATCTATCCAAAATATTAGTGAGGCGAGACGGATGGCTGATCTCCTGAGGCCGAACTGTGATCTAATAATTTAGCGAAGATGAAACTGCGCCTACATTAATTTCATCCGGGCTCGACTTTCAGACGTCGATTGAAATAGCTTATGAAAATTCATCCAGTGTAGAATATGTTATAATTAATTTTGTCGATATTAAACATAGTTGAGTCGTTATCAAGTGAATAATTTCGCTGAATACTAAACGATTACTTTTGAATATCAGCGAAACTATTTTTGATCGTAATCCTGGGTTCACTGATTGAACAATATTTGAATCGCCGCTTTCTACGCATTACTACAGATTATAAAGTCCATAAAGTCATCAATATGAGATTCGATCTCGCCTCTTCCACGCTTCTGTCTATTTGCAAAGAGCTCGAGCAGCTTTTTCCGCTTATGCTGGCCGTTTAAACGGGTCAAACCGACAGACCAATGCCTATCTACTCTCTAATATATGCATACTAGCTGTGGCAGCGACTTTGTTCGCGTGGAATGGTTGTTTTGGGCGTCAAAACTTTGGTTTGCTTCTCAACGTGATAAGTTTTAGCTGTTTACCACGACCTCGTCCCGTCGTTCTTGCAAGTTAACCTTAAAAGATAGACATATGACATGTCGCAGATTTTTTAGATCATTTAAAGAGGAATCATTATTTCACATATATTTTTTATCTTGTATCTTGAACCACATTGAGAGATTTAACCTCAACTATGCTAAGCAATTCATAAGTATATGAAACATTGATTAATTTGTATTCTAGTCAAAAGTCAGGTGCACCTGGCGACACTTACATTCTTCTTATTTTAACATGTAATCTATACTAATATTTTAAACCTCTACAGATTTTTGTTTGTTTGTAATCTACTTTTGTTTATTATCTATTTGCTAATCTTATAATATAAACAAAAAATAATTTTAATTTAGAATTATTTTTGTATTTTTCGGACGGTTTATCGAAAAAAGCCAATAAAAGCGAAGAAACAGTGTGAAATGTGGAAATAAAGGGAGAAAATTATTCAAAGTCGAATGGTTTTCGTTGTCGCTCAAAACATCTAAAATATGTTCGCAATAGTTCGTGTCTATCTTCTGAAATTAACTCACATGAACCGTTTTTATGGTAATGATTTAAGTCGGGAGACAACTCCACAATGTGATGTCCCAGGTGACACCATACGTCATACCCTGCATTGCCTGGTACGGCAACGCCATGATCTATCGGTGATGACATCTCCCTTCCCAGCAGTTCGTGGAGTGGAGGTCAGGAAAGAGGTCGCCACCTTCTGTGAGCTAGTAATGCTGCAAAAGTAGATGGCTGAACATTTAAACAAAACCCCCTCTAGTTTTATTTAATATGTGTTCTGGTGGACTCTCGCCTTACCTATCACAATCAGTTGAAAAAAAATAAAATGGTTAGCTCGTCAATAATAATTCGCCTTTGTTCAATTAGGTTACAAAAGAATCAATTGCGTGACATATAAGTAATATAAAAACACTAATGTTAATCTAACGGTTTTTATTCGGAACGTATGTTTCAATTCCTCAAAGTGAGTCCCTTATAAGAACGGATTGTAATGTTAGGACATTCAAAGGAAAGAAAAATGCGAAACGGTATTTATCATTCCTGGTTTCTCTAACACATTAATCATAATTAGGAATGTTAGAGGCACACTCCTTTGGGATCATACCTAGAACATAATAAAACCTCCGCGAGAACATTCAACATCGCAGTAATATGGCCTGTAAATTAAAAAGCACAATACCTGTACCGCTGCGAAACCCGTACTCGTAAATCAATGCCGGCATAATAGTATGCATGAAATATATTCTCGTGATGAGAGATTCGTCGGCTCGAGAGCGACAATATTTTCGATGCCTCGCCGGCGGTCGAACTTGCGACATCGCCTTATTTATTTTATGGTCCCAAAATATTAGAGTGAAAAAGAGAAAATAGCACATTTGATAAGTAAAGCTTAGCGGCGTTTATATTCGAGCTCAACGTTCGGTGCAAGTACATGTAGTAAATGTATTTCCATAGTTAAATTTAGCGTTAAAATATGAGCTCAAAACGTGAGCTTCGAAGTGAGGAGTGGGGAAAGCTTTATAACGTTGTGCCGTATAATGCTCGTAATACTTCAAAACACTGCATCAATTATAATGGGGCGTTTACAATTCGTAAAACAAAGAGATTGTATCCTATTCGCAGCTTGCGCGCGAACATTGTACACTTTGCGCCTTATTGTTATTAGCATTAAGTTAAAAAGTATTTTTGTGGTCAATTGCTCTTCGGCGGTAAACACTACATCCAATATTCGACACAATCTTTATTCGTGAGGAATTGCCCGTAAACTTTTTATTATTTCGCAAACAAGCGGATAAAATGCTGGCTCTATATTAGCATTTTATGCTCTCGTTACCCCCTCGGTCTAATCAGTGTTTATGTCTATAGCCTCTATATTTATAATCTTTGAGACAGACAAAAGCTCTTCTCTCTTAAAATAAAAAAAAAGTTGTCTAAAGCGCTTATATTACAATCCGAAGCAGGATCGTTCTTATACACATACAAGAAAGAGTTAAACAAAATGAGATTTGTTCTCAAACAAAAGCCACTCGCATTAATGCCTGGAAGGCCGTCTGCCTTTTATTTTAGTATCCCTATCGTGTTATCTGGATGATATTATTTATGTCTCGGCTACAATGTGAGTTTCGTATTTCACGACACAAAAAGTATATCTAAGTTCTGTTATATTAATACTCTGATATGGTCTGACTCTGCTCCATCGAATCGAGGTCCTTAAGCATACATCAATCCTTACCTATGGAAATGTTTATATTTTTAATCCATCGTAACATTTTGTTATTTATTAAATAGCAATTAGCATGAAAAAAAAACATCAAACATTACAAAGTACTTACATTTCAATTATAATTACCTGTTGCTTATGTTGTATGGGAGCCTCACCTAAATATTTATTTTACATTGTTTAGTATTTGCGGCTATGGCGACAAAAGAAATACGTGATTTGTAAAAGTTTATCCTTTCTGATTTTCATGGCGCTCGAGATACAGCCTCGTAACAGACGGACAGCGAAGTGCAAATAACACTGTGCTCTAAAAGCAACGCTCCACGAATAAGGAATAAAAACATACCCACCCCCATTAAATTTGTTACTTATTTTACCTCCATCATTAAATTGGCCAAACCCATTTTGAATATGAAAAAAACCTCTTTTCGTTCAGTGTGCCTAATCAAAAAATTTTCACGAAATGGAATTACTACAGCGGGAAATATTCCCAGGTCGTTTAGGAGAACAAAAAACCACTCTAATTAGCTACTATAGCAATTAGATCTCAATCTACAAAACGCAATATTTCCATAGCCACTATTACAGTAAAAAACATTCTCGGACTTCGACTAATATAAAGAAAAATATACCAGTTTGTATCTGACAGCCAAAGTAAATGGAATGCAACTACTATAGCACCACATTCATGTACCACAGTGGAAAATCACCACAAGTTGAAATTGTATAGCGGACATATGCAAAGTTTAGGTTATTATAATCAATAAAATCACACTCACACCCCCCCCCCCCCACAAAACGGCCCTTATCAGGGCCAGGAATGCTGACAGACAACCTCCACTGGTGCATTTAGATAACGCGAATAGTCTCCTTTTCCCATCAACCTCCAACCTTTGATGAACTTGGATCGCTATGGGTAAAAAATGGTTACACACACACAAACACATACACACACCCTTTTCGGGAAAAGGTCAAATAGTCTTTAATTATTAAATAATTGGTTAGAAATGCGTGATTAGGCACACTGAACGTAAAGAGGTTTTTTTCGATTTTTATATTCAAAACGGCGTTTGCGCCAATTTTCGTTATGGTATTCGTGATTAGGAGGTCAAAATACATAAGTATACCAAATTTCAGATCGATCGGCGGTATGCGCTTTTCGGAAGTACACCCATAAAAACGTACAATGTATCTGATCTCAATGTATTAAAAGCCATTAATAAAAAATATAAAAGTAAGAGTTAAAGTCGTTTTGATTTCTCAATAACATTTACTCGCTATTGGAATTTTGCCGTATAAATCGTAAAAGGGTTGATCGATATAGTAATCCTATAGATTTTCATAAATATCTTGCGTTGTACACACAAAAGAAATTAACTCGGAACATTTTCGCCTATTGTGTTCCGTAATTGCCGTTTCATGACTTATTGTGGGTATTGTTACAATAAATACAAGTGTACAATGTTTCTGCATAACAATTTAATTATGTACTTGGTACGAATAAAACACACCTGTTTCCAGAACTGCGCGGCGATAGTACAAAATTACCTACACGTAATTTCGCACGTACGACAGCCTCGTACGTACTCAGTACTTACTACAAGTTGTATGTCAACTTTTTTTAAATTGTGTCTTACTTTAATTTTATTTAAAACAATTAAAAATCAAATTATAAAAAAAACATCTAGCTTTTTTGTAATACAATCGTTCGGAATACTGAGCTAGATCCGAAGCTCCGACTTAGGTATTTACAAATGATTCACAGTTAATATAAATACCAAAATGAAATGGAGCCAGTGAGGATAGTAATTAATAGAAAAGCGGTGAACCTTTGGCTCATAGCTCTGTAAAGCTTACACAAACAAACCCGAACATTCTGTCGAGCAATCCTGAGCGAGTGAAGAATGCTGACTAATTCCGCTAACTTTTAACCATACGGTCGTACGTACTATGCGGTTCAATTGAACATCGCTTACGAAGATTTTCAGTATCAAACAGTAGTGAACTATTTTACTGGAATAGTTAGCCATCGGCAAACATCGGTTCTGCCAATAATAAGATGGGTAAAAAACTTTTTTTTATTTTATTAAATTAATTTTTCACCAAAAGTCTCGAGAGAAAGATGAAGTTATAATGATTCATAGCGCAAATGTAATTCATACTTGAATGTGGGTAAGACATAAAAATCTACCCATTAGGTAGGTCGACTAAGCGCCCAAGAACCATTCAACTTTTTTTGAGGCATATACAGGCTTACTTTGTCAATATCGTGTATAGGTCATGCGGCCGTTTCTCGTTTTTATTGCTCCAACCTGAAACGTCGTCGGTGAGACCTTAGCCTAAGACATGGCTATGTACTTTTTAGTATTCGAATATACATATGTCGTCGAATAAGTTCTAGGATATGCTGTTCTGTCCCACACCAAGGGATGACCTGGTACCTACTTAGTAAAAACCTCTCGATGCGAATTATTTAAAGTAATTTCCTTTGATCGGCAAAAGTGAATATATTTCCATAGAAAATGAGGTAAAGTATAAAAGCAAGACTTTAATTTTTACAAAAATGTTTTAAGGAGTGGGTAATGCTCTTACCGCTTTTTGAATTGCAAAAGTGATTCTGTCCATCCCGTATATTTAATGTGACTTTTAAACCAATGAAGTGGACGTCTTTACCGTGTACTCGACGGCAACTCAAATTTTCTTGAAGGTACTTCTAGGAACACCGATTTCAATGCCAGGTGGAGCCGGTTAGACAACCTTGTAAATACCGAAATATCCGGTCTAAATGGCTTCCCCGTCTGTAATTTGTTGTCTGCGAAACATTTCTCAAAGTGTCGACGAAAAATGGGAATTACTTTAGCTCCGGATATTAAACTGATGAGCTAATACGCTTCGCTGGAACCTCCTATGGAGGAATTATACAGTTTTGTTATATTTCCTTTGGAGGGCTAAACAAGTTTCGGCGGTGATTACGAGCGTTTCATTTCGTAATCAAAAGAAAATTATTCGGCACAATTTCCCTTCTAAAAGTGGATGAATCGGACCGATTTATGAATATCGTTAGTGAAGAAGTATAAATGACAAACCAATCTTCTCTGTCTGTGACATTAATAGTTATCAAACTATAACTTTTACGTTAGAGCTGATTTTGGGTCGTACTTAATTGTCAATTTTTAAATAAAGCAGAATGATTATCGGAAGTAAATCACAGAATCCTGCGCGGCGTGCACGCTCGCATGGGTGGGCAATAGGCAATTTATTTGGGCGCCAAAATTACAGCCTCAGAGCCTCTCAGTGATTTACCGAAATTATAGTATTTTCATTGCGAAATTATTGTGTTTTCGGCTCATGTTTTACGATTTACATTCGAGATTGAGAGATAAAAAATATGCATTTTCGAACGGCAGTGATGCATAAAATATATCACGTATTCCTACATATTTAAAAAAACGAAACAGTTTAGAAACCGATGGCAATTCAATAGCAACAGCAACAATAATTAATTGGCCTCCAATTTAGTTAAATACACGGAGCGTGCAACCACAAAAGCAAATATACCGTTAAAGTGACGCCGAATGAACTGCTAGAATCATTCAGACCGTAACAATATGAACGTTACAAAGGTGAGTTAATTCATTGCTCCGTACAGAGGAGTAAACGTTCTCATATATTATTGTTATTATTCGCGTGCATACAATAAGTGCGTACGGTGCGCGTGTAAGATATGCGAACCATTTCGACTTTATGATATTATGACATAAGTATACATATACCTGTTAGTAATGTGTGATAGTGCGGCATTCAACACGGCGTGTCCTGGTTCACATTTACATACAATACAGTCGCAGTGCGAACTTATATTACTATCAGCTTAAATCTTACCTTACATACTTTACCGTACATATCATTAAGGGTTCAATTGAAAACGTGGCTTGAAATCGTTTCGCGGAGCTTCCACAACCCTCTAATACTTTCACGCGTCTCCTCTGATCGCACAATTCTCGTAACCTCGTTTGATGACGTCGTTCGCTGAGAGCGCGAATTAACTCAACATAAGCGTTATATTGTGGGCTCAGAAATAAGGAACTGAATTTAATAAAAGAATTAAAGCGCAACTTGTAGTTTTCGTCTTACCGTAAAACTGGTTAAAAAGCTCATCGTGTAAACTTAACAAACTGTTTCTCACCCTTCCGAGCCGCTCGCTTTGAGAGCTTATTCCGAACACGGACTCGGTCGGTAGTCGACGACACTGAACAAAATTTCAGGAAATTGTAATCTCGTTCATTAAAAGTTCCACGATGCAAATCGGGTTCGTACACAGCCTAGAAATACAACTTTTACAATTTTATTTTACATATTTGTGTCTTATTTTATTTATTTTTACAGTCTATATAAGATGCAACGTGGCGTGATGGGGCATTCGAGCGAAATTAAATCAAAGTTGATCGAATATAAAATTTAGAATTTTTGTCAGTTTCCTTAGAACCGCTTCACTCTCAATTAAGGGCAATAAAATCGTTCACGCCAGTTTGTGTTGCGCAAAATTTAAACGCTACGTATTACAATAGGCACAACATTAAGTACATGCACATTCATTACTTGCACTTGACAAGCTAATGACGTGAAAAGGTAAAGCAAAATTCACTATCCGCCTACAAATTAATCCAATTTCATTTCACTTAGCGTCCGTAACAAACGAAAATTGTCACCACAGATAAGAAACAAGAGAAAATCGAGTGAGCTTTACTATGTGGCGGTATTAGGAAGTTCTTTTCCACGCCGAAAGTAATCCCGGCGTTGTGACTCGCGACAGCTGCGTAATACGGGCGTAATTCAACTTCGGGACCCCTAATGACTTTTGGACTTCCACTGGTTCATAAAAGAGCCTCACAATATTCTCGCGAAAGCGGTTGCAGCCGTAAGGCGAAATTGAAAGATTCCGAGAGCCCAATTATTAAATTGGGAAAACCTTTCAGAATATGATCTAATAACATCGTATTAATTATTTTCATATTGTGCCGATATGAAAATTTAGCATCTTAACTTTATTGAAGGGAAAATTTCCTTGGAATGCCAATAATTACACTGTATGATGTGAGTACTGTTGGATGGCGATAACGCGTGCCGAGTTGTGTTCTAATTAACGTCTGGTAATTAATTATGGAGTTAACATTGCCCATCGTTACTCGAAGTTTATCCCGGTTTTGTTTTTGTCGTGGACTCGAAGTCTAGAAGTTAATTAATAATTTTCTTTCTTACATATTAAAAAAAAAGTACAAATACAACGTGTTCTTATTGTGTTCTCGCTGTGAAATTCATGGTTGGTATAATAGTAACGGTAACTAGGCGACTAAAATATATCGGCAAGTCATTCAACAAACGATTCTTAACCAAAGCCGAGCTCACTTTAGGGAGATCTTCACAACTACGGGAGTTACGTCAGCGAAAGTGCATTTGCGGTGAAAGAGGGTTGCCCCTCGAAACAAGATTCTGTTATGTTTTTTTTGTAGAAGAATTTAAGTTCGATCTATCGCTAGGCTGAAACAATATTCTGTTATGTATTGAATTTAACAATTCTTATACTTACCTTTAAAAAGATAAGTCTACGACTACAAGGTTAGGCTCACACGCTCTAAATTTATAATGGAACAATAGAATTGTATAAGTAACGTAAATTCTTTAAAATACGATCACATTCGACATCCTAAGTAATAATTCGATTGTAGAAAGAAACAATGGAAACTTTCAAATCTTTACCAGTGCAGTTTAATATTTACTCACTGTCCCACTAGAATCACGTTAGAATCGTTGCACGTAACAACCCTATCATACGGAGGTCAATATAAGCTGGAGACGCATCCTCCGTAGTCGGGAGGACGCGACCAGACGGCGCCAAATTTTATGACTCACTTCTGCCAAAACACCGATTCAATGCATTTGGCACTATAAAGCCGACCCACATTGCCGACTTTAGGATAATAATATGAAACTCATTATTCGCGCGATCTGCTAGCGTCTCCTATCATTAGAATGAACGAAGAGAACTACGAGCAGAGGATCTTCGATTACTGAGTGACTTAGGCAGCTATAATTCTGACTGTAATTGATGTGACAACTTAGTAGGGGACAAATATTGAATAAGTGTTATCCGTTTATAATAATAGTAGAATTTTTATTATTCAAGCTATCATGCATCGAACTAATATACCCCACAGATATAACTGTTAAGCTTATAGAGCGCCGAGGCCATTGTATGTATATTTTATGTTTTTTTCAAAAAGCTTTTACATTTTGGTGTTTGCTACACCATCAAAAGTTTCCATCCATATTTACCTACAAGGCCCTTCCCCCCCTTTTTTTTTTTTTTTTTTTTTTTTTAAAAGCTTATATATATATATACAGGCCATTGGTACAACTTGGCATCGGGCGACCGCCGGCTGTCGGACCCGTTCCCCCCCCCCCCCCCGCCTTTTTTTTTTTTTTTTTTGGGGGGGGGGGAGAGAGGGGCCCCCCCAAAAACCGGCCCCCCCCCCCCCCCCCCCATGCTTGATACATATCAAATGATTTACCGGCGCAAGCACGCTTAATAGTTACTTGAGATGCAATAAAATTGATGTAAATTGTTGTGTGATTAGATTCTGTGGAAAAAAATTACTTAATAAATTCCATATTCCCCTATATGCCAAAATGCACATAATATTATGTAGTATACATATGAATATCGTTATTCGTGGTAATGTCCAAATTTGACTCTTTAAATTAAAATTCTTACAAAGTATTCAAATGCCTGTCGTTCCGTGTATTCTATTAGATCTATATCCTATGAACATTTACTCTTGTACCATAGCATTTAGTCAAATGAAAAATATTTACGTCGAAGTGATATTCAACAATAAATCACAATATGCGAATCGTATTTCTGCAGTTACGAATGTCAGTGTATTCGCCTGAGCCAGAGTTTTCACTTGACTTTATCCGCCTTAGAAATCAATCTTAATATGACGTCCGGGGGCTTAATGGACATACTCGTATATATTCATCCGCGTTACATAAAATTCGTAGACCCTCGGTGTTAGCAGAGATACACTAGATCGATGTTATTGATAATCATGACGACGATAAAACGGCCTCCCCTCGGGGTGGCCGACGAGGGTAAAGTTTGCAAGTCGGCGTGCACACTGCCCCATTATACATAAAAATATTTGGACTCATTCCGTATCGCGATCTTTGTCGTTTCCGCGGAAGCGTGAACGGCGCGTTGCGCATTGCGGCGGGGGGCGCTCGCCGTAAGCCGACTTATAAATTGCTTTAATTTAATAGATCGCAACTCGGAACCGAGGGTTCACCGCTCACACTCATTTTTCTCTGGGGACGCTATCGTTACATAAATAACCGCGAATTCAAACTTGAAGTATTCATTGTGAGCTCCCCGCTGGATAAATACGACTTTATTTTCTTGGAGAACTCCAAACGGTAAGGGAGGCGCCGACCTCGATATGATTCGAATCATTTCAACTGTATTTCTGACTGTACGTAATGAATCATTACTTCGTTCGATATACAACTCGTTTCATTATAAAAATGTACCTCGACATTGCACCGTCACGTCGGTCTGTCCCGGCAAAATCCGGAGATGTTAATCCTTTAATCCGATAAATATTTCAACTTAGACTCATAAGAGTTAAGCGGATTTCAACTTTAAATTGCCAGCAGGTACGGCCGACGTTGTTTCAATCGTATTAATTAAATGTCAAACGGAGCAATGTTCTTTGCGGATGCCATCTTTACTTTGGTATTACTCGTATAACAATAATTATTACTCTCGTTCTAGAAACGCAATATAAAATTAGCGTACCTAGGCCAAGATTTATAGGCCGCAAGTGTAGCTATTGCTAAAGTTTAATAAGTCTGCGCCGTAACACCGGTTGAACCGAGGTCTCAGGTAACGTGTGGCCTGAAATTTCATATTAATTCGCTCGCTGGCCGTTTATTGTGGCGAAGCGGTAGACGGAGACTTTCGTCTAAACCTCGAATACACTGGAATAGCTGCTCCTTCGATGCTAATGAGAGCCATTTAAGTTAAGTACTACGTCAGTATGATGACCATCGCTTGTTATCTCTGCTTTTGATCAACGTATCGAGTAATTAATTTGTGTCGAATTTTATTCGATACTAATAGCAAAAAATAGTAATTACACTTTGATTAATTAAACTATTTCTAGACTGGTTCGGTTAAAAAGGAAAACAATCTGCTAATCCAAAACGACTACTCCTCGGGCATTACCTATTGTATATTATCCAATGTGGTACTGGAAAGTGGCGAGTTTTACCTGTGAAAGACGACTAATAAAAAAACCTGTTGCATAATATATTTATTATTTGAGCAAAATATACGATATATATATATATTAGTAACAATTTTTAGCGGGAATTAAATAAAAGTGAATGTCTCGTTTTCAGCATTTCATTTAATGAAATACATAAATTCGGGTTGGCACAACTACGAAGTAGGCATCAACGATCCAAATATAGAGAAGAATTTTTCAGTCGTAGAAACTTGAGGAATTTCGCTTTTATGAATTCAGTACAACAGGAATGATTCGGTACTATCTGATCACAATCGATATTTGTAGGAGAAAGCAATAATAGTATTCCTTTTAAAAGACTCTCTTACATTCGGCCGCGAACTGGAACTCGCGTCGTATTCGCAGCCGTTCTTCGAAGAACGATTCGCAATAGGAACCAATAAGTTACCTGTTAAATAGGACACTGTCGCGTCCAATTGTTCGATGCAGCTGAATGTAAATGAGAGTGTACATTGAAACCGGAGATTCAGGACCAAGGTTAATATTTGCGAAGGCTATTTGCCTTAATTAATCTGCAGTTAATGTGTAAATTAAAAAGGGTTCTCAATCCGCGCGAGGCGTAGTGTAGTCTCTCAGGAAAATGAGAGCGAGTTTCATAACTACTCAATTATATAAACTAATATAAAAATTCCTCCCTAGTCTCGTTCTCTCGATCCCCGGAGCTCTTACATACTGAGTTTGTTTTTACTCAGAGAGATCTGTATAAAATACTTAATTAAAATACCCTCGCTTACATAAGATCCGGAAAAGGGTAAACTCGGAGCCACTCCGCGATAAGAAAAAGAAAAATGATTCGCGACTGACGATAAGTTTAGTTCAGAATAGTTGATTATTCTCACTGCGATCGCTAAAAGTGTTAAGTTAATGCGTTCCGTACAAAATATATCCGCAGATAATCGTCCCTCTTCGCCGAAGGAAATTCAGGTGAGAAATCGAACACGACTTGCCGTATTGTATTATAAATGAGATGGAAATCATTTCGAGAGGATTACGGCTCCGAGCAATTAGTACAAGTAGAACCAAATACGATCGGTGTACTTCGCGTCTAAACGCGGCGATCGTTGCAATTATTACATTTAACATCTAAATATTACTCTAATTAACAAATCTATATCTGCAATAATTCATTCGGAGAACTTTTAGTCAGAGGATATTATTACTAGTTATTTATACAATCAAAAGATACTATGACATCGATCTTGTTAAGTGATTCGAAATACTTCGTCGAAATCTGTGTTCATTCGGCAAGCATATGTCAATGTGTTACAAGTAGTCTGATTCATGTCAGGGTTGTCGGTATTACATTGGCATAACATCAAAAACAGTTACATCGTTTAAGCACGAAAAAGAGACAAACATCCTTACATACGCTAGGTGGGCCCGCGACATAGTCGCAAAAGCACACGATACGTCAATGTGTAATGTGATAATTAAAGCACACATTCGTTGGCGTTTAATCCTTTGTTCTATATAGCACTGACACTTGTACGGGAATACTGCCAAAACGCAACCGCCTGCCAAGCTAGTATGTCTGCGTTAATGGAGGATTTGATCAATCGATTCGTAGTTGGCTTTGCATAAAACAAGACCAGTATGAAACGCCGGAGATTATTATTGTTAGAATAAGCTAAAGAGACACATGGGGGTATGTAGAAAAGTTTAATTAGAAAACAGCAATGTGTGGGGGAATGTGACCGCTGACGCACGCGTGGGCATCACGAGTGGTGCAATGAAAACGTTCAATGTGTATTTTAGGAATGCTAATCGCCTTGAGTTCTCTCTTTTACCTAGAGTACAAAAACCTAGGGAAACAAGTATCAACTTAAAAAAAACTTTTAAGTTAAACGGTTTTACTTTTTGTGCACTGCAACATCACCGTGTTACAGTTAGCATTTGATACCCATATGTGGGATGAGGAAAAAAATGTATTCCGCCATTTTGTATCGGTGGCCATCTTGGATTTATAATGTTATTGATTATATTGTCATCTAAATTAAATGTGAGTACGAAATTTCAGATCAATCTGGCAACGGAATTGTACTAAAATTTCAATTTCTAATTTTGACCCAAATAAATAAACTCCGTACGGGTCGAGCGAAATAAAACCGTTTAGAAAAGAGGTTTATGAGGATAGTTGACCAATCGGATTATTTAAAGACGACAGGGATTAATCAGCTCTCCCTGCCCACTAGGCTGAGTCATTTCCGAATACGACAGTTAATCTGCTTGAGACAGCTGTCGAAATGATGCGATGATACTGACGAAAGCTATGTACTCGCCTCGGGCACATTGAATGCATCGACAACTATTGAAGTTCGATTTAATCTTGGTCATTATAATAGCATCATTTATTTACAAAATACGTTTGGTACAAAAATACTTCGCACAAACTAATTATGGCATAAAACAATTGTACAAAAGGTGTTCTGAGCGTCATTTACTATATGCTTAACAAAGAAAGGGAAGCGTTTTTCTGTTTTCTGGAACCGCGCTACAGCGGAACTGCATTTACCGCTGGCGGCGCACGATTCAACATTGCCATTTATTTAGTTGGTTGGAAAAAAAGGACCCATTGTGATCAGATCGTACGCGCCTAACTAGACGTGTATTGCTATCGCTTATCTGACGACGAAGGTGAGAATCAATGTGATCCCTGCCACTCTGTACTCCGGTCCGCACCACGCGCCTACATTTTCAGATCCATCTGCAAAAAGATTACGCGTGATATAGCAAGACAAAATGATTCAACTCCCATTAACATCAAAATTCTAAATATGTGAAGTGTGTTCCCGATTAACACCACCGGGTCACTGAGTACTTAAATTCAAACGTTTGATCCCGATGTAATGCTAGATTGTGTGACAGAATTGAATTTTGGGCTGTACGCATTGCGCTTTGTCCGCAATGCAATTATGCAACATTTGGCCTAATGGGTGTATTATTCAAAATCCTGAAGCGAAATTGATATCGGGATCGATCGTGACACCGCCATTTTAACTAATTATAGCAATCGAAACTATGCTCCAAACCTACGATCGCAAAAAAACCTTTACTCTTAAAGCTATAATACTATATAATTATCATTGAAGAATATATTTCTATTCGTGTCAACTTAAACAACCTCAATGAAATTAGTCAGGTGGATTTATGTTGCGTTGTGACCGTGTATTTTATTTAAAATGATTCTGCAAGGCCCTTACTATCTGAGACAAAATAATATATCATATAATATAATAAGAGATACAATGATAGAATTTCTGAGTAAAAGCTTTCACTTGAAAAGTCTTCTAGATACACACTGGATATCGCTTTGCATTGAACCACATCGGCAAGGGCCAAGCTCGTTCCGTATGATTTCTGTTGTCTTTAAGTTTCAACCTGACTGCCTCGTGGCCCACATAAAGAGAGTCATTAGGCGGAGAATAAATACATGAGATGGAATATATAATTTAATCGGAATCAGTCCCTCGCAGTAAGATGGATTGATCCAAAATGATCAATCATAATGTCTAGCAGACTATGGCAGGTGTTCATTACCGTCGATTTATAGCTAAAACCAAAATTGCCTATCCCACAAAAGTAGGTTCCTTCTCATATATTCTGTTTCCGGTCGTCGTACATTTGTTAAGTACATTTGTCATTAGTGGAATATTGGGAAATAGTCATTTAGATTTCGACATGAATGAAAATACTTTTCGAGTCCGGCCACCCATAATCTGCCAAATAAGGGTTGCGACCGCTCATACTCACTGTTATCAGAGATGCGATGTATGGGGAAGACGATAGCTTCCCTCGTCTCCGGGAGGGGGCCGATCGTGGTGCGCGCCCTCTCCTCCTCCGCCACCCTCTCGTGGCTTCTGAAGTATATCGAATATATGTACGCTGAACACCGAATCTGTTCAAACACAAAATCATATTCAGTGCGCCACGAAATAAATCTCGCGAAATAGCGGTGCATTTCGCTTCGCATATGCTAATAATTCTACATTCATAAATATTGCTTAAGGAACGCGAGTTTATTTGCAGAGGCTCCGTAGAAACAAACGGGGCGCTCGATTTTGTTCTCCTTTACACGATGCTCGCGGAAGGACGACTACGCATAAGCACTTAGGTATACGGAATTATTTCTGTTAAAGCGTTTGTTAAGTTAGTTAAAAGCTTTATTGATATAACAGTCTTCGTTACAAACCGGCACCCGTCTCGGTTCCGAGACATTTCGCCAAAGTTCAAAGTTTCTTAAGACTAATAGTTCTGTGCCATAAATTTCCGGGCAAACTTCGTCTTTTATATTTACACAGATAAAGGAATTTAGACCTCGAATAAATCTCAAACACGTTTTTAAAACGACACAATTATTTCGATATTATAATGTTTATTACGATATGTATAAAAGTAAATACTGTATTGATTTTATCGACAAATATTCGACATTTTGTTACCGAATCAGCGCATTTACTCACGGCGCGTAATTTCAATTCCCTGACCGGCATAGCTGAAGCGAGAAAATTAAAAATGTCATACATTGTTTTGAGAGTACAGTACGAATGTCTCACATTTAAGCGATGTTAAAATAATTTTGTAGTGCATTGTAAAAATGATTAATCTTGTATTCAAATCTGATGTCCGGGGGCAATAAAGCAGCAAATGTGCGAAGTCGTGCAATTATTAAGTATGCGACATTAGGATGTTCCGTTGTATTCTTGTATAATACGAATTTAATGAAACTTAATTCAGAATATGCTCATGGAATGTCGGCCGAGACAGCTTATCGCGCAAACGACGATGGCGTCCATTCGGAGCCCACAAAAAGGGTTCTACGTTTTAGTAATGAGCTAACATTTACGGCACAATGAGGCCTCTATATCAATTTCATGAATTTAAGCTTTTGTGTCACGAAAACCCCTGAATTAGGTTACAATTTAAACAATTTCGAGGGAAAACTATTGTTAATACGGACAATAAAACAAACATAATGTGTACAGTTTATATATTTAGTGGAAATATCCAAGAGAAGTCGGCGTCGGCTGGTAACGAGAGTACACGTCCGACAATATTTAATCGCTCTCGATTTTGTTTGCCGTAAGAAGCGCAGAGGAACCGCGATCTCTGCAGATACCGACTGCGCGAAGGCTCTCATTAAAAGTAAACTGTTCCCCTCTTCCGGGAAACGGCAATTAAACGGAAGTCATTTTTTCAATCTTTCGCTTTCTTATTGAGCACTTTATATACATCTAAATTAATTGCTTGTTACTAGGGTCAAAGAGAACGGTTACATGTAGCGTGGAAATCATATCTACCCTATTTGCAAATACTGGAAATTCACTTTTCAAACATTCAATTCAACGTGCGGAATTGAATCACTGTGTGTAGAAAAGTTTTAGAAATGGAACAGCTCAGCTTCCCAAATTAGCCATCCGAATAGAACTAGCTTTCCTCGACTGGGACAACTGGGATAATATCAAAAGTTTTAACCGAACCCAAAATAATATTTAAGAAATTATTCGTAAAAACTTCAACAAAGCCTTTTTGTATATAGCATGGCGTAAGAGCTCCTGAAAAAAGGCCAACATATAACATTGGGCAGTTACTCTTTACCGTGTGTTGTCTGGAAGATCTCCTATAAACAATTGTTAACGTTGTTCAGTAATTACATGAACTGTTTTGATTTTATTTATATTTGGAAAAGAAACAAACAGTCACTTAAAAAACAATGGATTACTTAAAATGTTAAACAAATAGACCTAAAGTTTCACTTAATTAAATATACGTGACGTAAATACAACAAGATACACAGTAAAAGAAAATATCTAAAAAATAATAACAATAATTTTGTAACTACGACAAGTTTAATTTAGATTACAAGTTTTGTATTTAAAGATACACTAGAAAAAAATCGACTGAATTCAAATTCTTATTATAAAAATCACAGCTTCTTATAATGAAACTATTTTTCACGTAGTTAGTGCTCGCTGTGGGAATGTGAAACGTTTCCTTGATGCGGGAAGAAGGGCGGGGGACTTTAAAACCGATTTTCTCGAGGATAGGTATAGAGTCAATACTGCTATGTATTAGTTTGTACAGACAAATACATCTAAATAGTCACGGCGTACCTTAGTACTTGATGTTGTGTCTTTGGAACTCAATTCATAATTTACGAAATTCGAACCTGATTATAATCTAACGATTTTAAGAATTTGTTTTGAACTTTTTCAATTCATTAATATGATTATTATATTGGGGACTCCAAATTACACTACAAAATTCTAATAAACTACGTACATATGCGTTAAATAGTATTTTTAAGGTTGTAGCCTTTTTAAAAGGTTTGGAAATTCTTAATATGAAACCCAATATTTTAAAAGCTCTAGACTTTTCAATGTGAACATTGAATTGTAGCTTGGAATCAAGAGTGACTCCAAGATCTCTAATAGAAGTTACTCGACTTAAGGTCCTATCAAATAATTTGTAGTCATATTTTAAGGGGTTATTTTTGCGACAAAAGGTTATTGTATTACACTTTTCTACATTAAGAAACAATTGATTTTCGTAACAATAATTTTCAAAAGACTGAAGATCACTCTGAAGGTCAATACAGTCATTAATTGAATTTATGACTTTAAATATTTTTGTGTCATCTGCATAAAGCAAATGACTTGTGTTTGCTAAACAAGTGTGAAGGTCAAATATATAAATCGTGAATAGCAAGGGCCCCAAATGGGATCCTTGAGGTACTCCAGAGGGTATCGGGAGGAACCTGGAACGGTTCCTTTCAGAGCAACAGCCTACTACGGTTATTAATGTAAGAAGCTTCCAACGTAGAAATTGCCATGAATGCCCATCCCCAAAAGCTTGTCTAAAAGAAGAGAATGTTTTATTTTATCGAAGGCCTTTGAAAAATCAGCATACACAACATCGACCTGTTGTCCTATAGCTAAGGACTTTAGAATATAATCTGTAAAGGAAATTAAGTTAGTACTAACACTACGACCTTGAACAAAACCATGTTGCTCATTAGGAATATATTGTGCAGTATTACATAAATGTCTAGCTATATTTTCTCCAGAATCTTACCGAGTATGCTAAGTTTAGATATGGGTCTGTTTGTTTGACGTCATGAGGGTCCCACCTTTGATATAGGTGTTATCAAAGCTCTTTTCCAAATATCTGGGAAACAGCCTTCAGTAATTGATTTATTGTATATTATGGTTAAAGGTACAGAGAGTTCAGAGCTAAGTTTTTTAATTAGGAATGGGTGAACATCGTCGTAACCAGGACCTTTGCTAACGTCTAACTGGTCGAAATGTTCCTTAACCAAGTCTTCGGGAATATCAAAATGGGAAATGTCTACCAAAGATTGTCTAGAATTTGCATTGCAAAGTTGCAATGTTTATGATTTAAGTTTGGATAATTGACTAAGATTATCATTTGAACAAAAACCGAATTAAAATAATCATTGAACATGTTGCAAATGGTATCACCATCTTCAGAAGTAAAATTATTGTAATTTATATAAGTAGGGATATTGTTTACGCCTTGTTTAGATTTTACATACGACCAAAGATATTTAGGTGAAGCACAAATATTTTCTTCCGATAAATTGATAAAATTAGTATAACACTGTTTTTGTAACAACTTTTCTTTAGCACGTAAGAATTTGAAATCTAAATAATCACGGGGGTTTTTGTAACGTTTCCATTTAGAATGAATTTTTAATTTTCTACGTATAGTTTTTATTAATCTTTAGAATACCAAGGGGGGAATTTGTAGATACTGATGCAACACGGGATGGAACAAAATTAATCATTAGATTATTATAAAATGTATAAAAATATTCTACAGATTGATTAATATTTAGCGATGATAATTCTTCAACCCATTTAACGCTGGCAATTTCTCTTTTTATGCTGTCAATTCGGCCGCTGATTAACCGTTTAATTCTGCTTTTCTCGGCAATATATCGAATATTACAGACGGAAAGCCGAATATCGAGTGCCTTGTGGTGGAGATCCTCAAAGACAAGGGTAGGATTAGCTGGCTTTACTTTACAATTTATAGTACTCAAGACGAGGTCTAAAACCCGATTGTTTATATTGCGACAATTATTAAATTGGCGGATATTACTAAAATTCATAAAGTCCATCAAGGCATTTACTTTAGTGTCGTTTAGTGTTGTATATAAATTAAAATAAGTACAAACGTCATTACTCGGTTCCCAAATCGCATTAGATATATTAAAGTCTCCGAGAAGAATAAAAACATCATTAGGGTTGTCTAATATAAGTTTTGCGGCGTTTTCAAAAAACATTTGTAACGAGGCCAAATGTTATTATTATGCGGGAAGTAAAACAACGATTGCAGAAAACATTTTTGTAATTTCGTGTATGCGGTGATCGCGGAGGAGCACGGTGCAGCGGCACGCTCACGCGTCGACGCTCACCCAAAGCTCCCGGCCGACTGTGACAGCACCAATCGTCGCGGCGCCCCCAGCCCCCGCTCCACGCACACACCACCGCCCCGCGATGGCCCGGCTCCCGTCTCACGCTCGTTACCGTGTTATTCCCGATAAACATTACTTATTATTAAATATTCAGCGTCTTTAAAATCTTTCGTAAGCCACGTTTCGGCGAGACATTTATTAAAATGACTTTAGACTTGGCAAAAAATAAATTAGATTTTGTACGTAGGCCCCGCACATTTTGGAAGTAAATATTAAACGAATTTAAGCTATCACATATAAAGAATTGAGTGAAAACAAATAATAAATACGCAAGTAACGTAGGTAAAACTAATGGTTTTATACTATGGGTTGGGATGAGCACTACATACGTTTACATCTAGATTGATAACAACAAAAGAGTCTTCATAATGCACATAAATGTTATTCTAGAAATAGTATATTGACGTAGAACTAGTCATTTAATCTTTAACAAATCTGATTCTTGTGAAATGCGAATAATGGTTGACTTTTCGTGTTTACGCATAAGAATTTTACAGTCCCTAACCCACAAATAGGAATAATTCAGTTCACTTTTTAACTCGCGGGCACGTTTTAATAACAGCTTATTGGATGGAGTGAGTGCCGTAATTTGGACGGGGGCCCTACTATGGCTTGTCACCGTGCGCGCGCGCGGGCGGCTGCAAGCAACTCGTCCTTGCGTCTGCGCCGGGTAAAACGTACCACATGGCCGGGGGCCGGGGCCTGCCCGTCGTGAGTTGCGAATTGTCTAACTCGATGAACTGTGTCGACGTCGGTGGGCTCAAGCCGAAAACCCGTCACTGCACAAATGTCGCTCACTATGTTGTGTAGGTTTTCGCCTGATTTGCTTGGCACTCCTAAAATTTCAACATTGTTCAAGCCAGAACTGGTCTCAGGTTATGATTTATTTGAGAAGAGCGACTTCCTCTCTAGAACTGTCACAGTCGGTGGAGATTTTAGTTATTTTCAGTTCCAGTTCGCCCATTCGTTCTTCGATGAGATTTATTCGCGTTTCCAAACTGGTCCAACTCAACGTTAACTCCCGCACTGCATCACTGTATCGTGAGTGTCCCTTTTCACCGTATCAAGATCCAATTTGAAACTATTAAATTCAGATTTCAAGTTCTTTAATTCCCTCAAAATTTCAGCGTTTGTAGTGTTGTCGGTAGACACCACGGCGCGGCACGTTATACACCGCCAGGCCGCTCGCTTCTCGGGGCCCATTTTCTTGTACTGTTTTCCGAAACCCCACACACACGTAATATAAGCACCCGAACACTGCGCACACGACACCGAGTCCGTCAAAGATTCATTGCATTTGGTACAATTCATTTTAAAAACAAAATATGTTATAGAAAAAAAACACCAAAACACTACGCCACTGTGATGATCGCGGGAAGAATGATAAGATTGATATCATTATTACTAGAGATGCAACGGATATCCGGTTACTATTCCGTATCCGGCCTATCCGGCCATTATTTTACTATACGGCCGAATACCTTACACCTTACGAACTAGTTGCGCACTATCCGGCTGGATACCGAATAGTGATTCTGTTTGCTATTTAATTTTGAAAAATGTTAGTATGTATACTACAAAAATTGATAATTGATAAATTACCAATATTCGTTTATTAGTTTAAAAATCGAAAATAAATTGAAAAAATTTTCGACTCGGGCAAGACTTGAACCGGCATCGTCAACGTTCCGAGCTGTTGCTCTACCAATTGAGCTACCGAGTCCTACACCTCATCGTCGAATTTTTTTAACTTATTGATACATGCACCTCTCGTGCAATGTAATTTCAACCTTAACACTTGTGTATTAAGGTTCAACGTCTTATGATTTGCAGCTTAAGAAATCGTCGAACAGCACGGAACGCTGATAGTATAATTCCTGCCCGAGTCAAAATTTTTTTCAATTTCTTTTCGATTTTTAAATTATATAGTGCCTTCATGTGCAATAACATGTAAAAATAATAAAGTTTTCATTCGTTTATTAGTTTTAACGTACAATTTAAACTTATCAAAATCCATTCAACCAATGGTAGCGTATCGTATGTTAATTTTTAATAAAATAAAATAAGAGTTACCATATAAATAAAAAGAGAGAACAATACGTAACAGGTTGATACTTGCACGACGCGCGCGCCGCCAAACTAAAATATACATAGGTATCGTTTGGCTGGCAGAATTTCGGCGGCCGGATACCTTATTCGGCCCAACGGCGAATATCGAATTCGGTATCCGGCCAAACAACTATCCGTTGCATCACTAATTATTACTTATAAGTGTAGAAGACGGTATTAGAAGACCTGGTGTCGCGGTTACAGAAAAAGTAGGTTCGCCGCACGTATCTTGCACGTAAGCGGTGACGCGGCTTGTTAATTTTAAATAAATAAAACACATAAATAACCTCTTCGAGCGTCACACGACTTTTCGGAGTGTCGAGTGGAAATAGGAACGTCCTAGTTACGTATGGTAAGTAGCTGTCACCGCTTCATGAGCTGCCCGACGCCGTTTATAGTTTATAGGTCGCGCACTTTTACGCCTTTGAACGTCGTGGCTGACTTTATGGAAATAGGATAAAGAAGGTTATCGGAACAGAAAATGTTTCTTGAAATTATATTAAAAGTTGAGCAAATTGCGATTGTAATAAATTTAAATTACTAGTTTGTTACTCCGTCCATAAATTATTGTCGTTCGTTTGCGTGGACGTTCTAACGAATAAATCGATCCAGTATTAATTAGCCCGGATACTCTTTATATTTGTACAAAAAAGAAAGCACTAGAAAACCCCCTTGATGTATGTTCCCGTTTTCCACGCTTGCGCTAACACGAAATAAAAAGCGGCGGGCATTTGCAATTCATTCGGAATCTCAGTGTCCATCTCACATAAATACAGATAGGGGTTTTGTTTACAGCGAAAGACAAGAGCATACCTATGGCGTTGCGTCGAGAAGGCACGGACTTTTATCCCGCACGTGATAGATGTCGCGAGAACATACATAAACTTGTTGTAGTCTAAAAAGTTTTGTATTTATTCGATTGTCTTAAGCAAACGACAGCGACTTCTCTAAATGAAACGTGTCAATCGGTTACCTTAATTTTGCCTCGCACGAAGTGATGCTTCTGCACGACGAATTGGATCGTGCTGTAGGCGGTCCACAGGCTGCCGTTTTCGCCTCCGCCCACTCGGTGCCATACGTGCTGCGAGAGAGCCTAGAGCGCCACAAGTTATTTTTTCCTATATTTGTAATTTAAAGCTTATCTCACATTCAAAATTTACGAAAAAACTAACTTTATATACATTATAGTGTAATGGTTCTGCGAGACTTACACGCTTTCTCCATTTTCACTCAGTCAGATATAAATGCCTTTTGCGAATGCTACCATTTTTAAGTGGCACATTTAAGCTTCTATTCTTAGAAGACCGTAATTAAGGAAATAATTGTGGCACCATTGTACCGAAGCCACCGAGGCGAGAATGATTGCGATCGTCCCAAACGCATACGTAATGACACAGCTGATGGTGAATTCAAATTTGCCAATGCGAATTAATATTAAAGCCTTCGATCGCGGACATTCGATGACGCCCGAAATTCAGCCACAATACCGTGAGCGAAATAAGTTTACGCGCGCAATACTCACCGGCTCGTTGTTGACGAAGAACGAGAGATTGGCTGGAGGCATCGAGTCGTGACTGATGCATTCCGCCTTCAGCTTCATCCCGGGCCGGTAGCGTCGTTTCAAGCCGTTCAGCTCCGGGTCCGTTTTGGGAAGGTCTGCAAGAGATTTCTCAAGATTCATATCGACTTCAGACGTCGAGGGAACGGAACAAGTAGTTTAGCGAATGAGCTTTATATGTTATAAATAATGTGAAGCCTTATTCACTTTTTCAATTTACTCGCTACGACCACAATGTGGACTGAATGCGAACTTTGTCACGCGATATCCTTCATTACGTTTTTCATTTCAATTTACACACTGCTTTTGTTTTCAAAGTGAGTAATACATTTGAATATAGTATGTTTAATGTTAAATTTAGGAAGAACTCCAGAGGAAATTTAGCGGTATTAAGTGACCTTTGTCAAGTAAAAAACCTCATTGAAATAAATCACGAAAATCCCTCGGTTTCCGACCATGAGAAGGGTTTTGCATTTGTGTAATATAGTGTTACTTGTGTTTGGTAGACTGCATTAACATATTAAAAGAGACGTTGTTTTAATATAAAACGTCCTACGTGTTATATTAAACATGTTTTTTACACTTTTTTGTGTTTGAAATACTTTTTATATAGGTATGTATATAAAAAAGCGTCTAAAGTAATCTCCAAAATTAGTCAGCGTCAAATTTCTAAATGTCTCTTTTTTTTTTCACGTTTCACTCCTTTGTATCCTCGAGGAATTGAGAAGTAACTTCACCATCTCTGAGAATGTCTCGAGACCCATAAATCGATATATATCACATGTGGGGACGTTTCACGTAGTTCATAGATTATACTAAAAGAATACCGAATTCCCGTTACTATTCCGAATTGTATTCCGAACGAAATCATTCAAACTCCTAAATACACGTACTGTATATATTAATATATTAACTGAAACATTGGTTTCGTAATTTTAATGATGAGTCCAGTGTCGTCCAGATTTTTCGAACGTTTGACTTTCATACTGCCCGAACCGGCTGGGAATGACGCTACGGCCTGCCTTATAAGTATTTAAATTTTTCATTAAACCGACACGAGTGGTCCCTTTATTAATGAGTAATGATTGTTTCAGTACATTATTCGGTACAATACTGTTTTTCAAGTCAGTTACCTGTAAACTTTTAATTTTGAGTGAAACCTTTGCGTTATTACGTATGCAATTTGACATTTGTAACGAAGCGTTCAGGAGCCCCGCTCCAGGGGTCTCCGGTCTACGCGGTGAAACGGTAAATAAACTTTTACTACTTCTAAGCTTTCGAATATAGGACGCGGGTCTCGTAGAAATGTTTGGAAGCAATATTCGAGCCTCCACCGTTTTCATGGGAACTTTGTCCTTCCACTCGTTATTATTTTAAACCTTACGCTGTCGCGTTACGGCATAAAATGGCAACGGAAGATGCGCGTAATGTTAGATATTAATTTTGAAGCAATCGCAGCCTCGCCAATTTTGATTTCTCGGTGAATATTTTAGCGACCGACCCGAATTCCGATAAAGCTATCAATTATTCACTTGTTGGCTCGCAGTGTCCAGAAATATATTTTAAAAACTTTATTTGGCTACAGTTACCATAACAACCAAAAATGAATGAAGCTAATCTTCTGCCATTTTTCTGCCGGCGAAAAGTTTAAAATTAACACTTTATATAAAACACTCCCGCCGGCCGAAACATAAGGTGGTCTAGGAAAATAATAAAGCAGCCGACCTCAGTTCGTTAATAAAACGTATCGTCCATCCGTTTCCGTTAAATTGGCAACACGAAACAATCTCGACTTGATATCTGGTGTTATATGGACCGGCGGGTCGCTTATTGCTCTCGGAATTCACTCAGGAGCCCGTGGAAATTGTTTTGACGCAAAAACTTCTCTATATCACGGGTTACCCGTGAGCTCCGAAACTTAATATGAGCTTAAAATGCTATACATTCGGACGGCAATATCGCATCTAACCTTTTTGTCATAACTACGCGCTGATCGTAATTTCCTTTTCAAGAAATGTGGTTGAAATTGTGCACTGTAATGTTAATCTATATATAAAGCTGAAGAGTTTGTTTGTTTGAACGCGCTAATCTCAGGAAGTACGGGTTCGAATTAAAAATTTCTTTTTTGTGTTGGTTAGAGCCTATATTGAGGAAGGCTATAGGCTATAACACATTGCGATGTGACTAATATGTAATAATTTTTCATCTCAGTAGGTTTCAGATGCGTACGCGGCGTACTCAAACAGTACTGGACCGATTTTAATAATTAGTTTTTCATTAGAAAGCTACATTATCACTGAGTAACATAGGCTATACTTAGTACTGGATAACGGTAGAAATCTTTAGAAATTTATGTTAAAAGCAACGGGATGTGTAAAAAAAATTAGCCATAAAATGTCTTTAATCGAAGCAACTATTCCACGCGAACGAAGTAGCTGGCACAGCTAGTATGTAATAAATACACGATGCTCAGAAATATTTTCCTGCGGGTATTGTTATTGGAGTACATTGAATTTGTTACTACATAGGATACTGGTAACGTAATATATTATTTTTTAAAAATGAGTGGACTGTGGCAGGCGCGAACTGGTTTTTTCCCATCTTAGTGAAAATTTATCATTAATTTTACAGCTTTAATTTCGAAACTCGTCAGACGTTAGGAAAATAAGAACATTGTGTTTCTTCGAAACAATGATGGTAGAGAAAGTTAATTACTTGAGAACAGTCGCCTCACAAGAACGATTGAGTAATGAGAAATTAAGTAATATTGGCTGAAACGAACTTGTACAAAGACATCGCAGTCAACTTTCCTTATAACATCTCATCACGAGCACGCATGGCTCGGAGTATAATTTAAAAAGTTTTCTCACTTAACGCGATATACCTACGTGGTACTTTCAAAACAAAGCGAAACAAACATTTTTTATCGAGTATCCTTAACAGATATCAAATAGAGAACTAATGCAAATTGTTATTTTAATGAACTCATCAATCAAAACAGCAAACAATAATTTGATTGCCATTCGTATGCATTCTGTACAACATTTTGTTACGGATCACACGTTACCTTCCATCTTTAATTTTAACCGACTTCAAACGAAGTAGGGTCTAACTTTGATTCGTATATATGCTATTTTATGTCTGTTTCCCCATAACTTCGTCGTTTAGGAACCGATCGATGACTGAGGTGAAATTCGGTGTCAAGTAAATGTTGATAAAAACAACAACAACATCAACGATCTTAATAATGCGTGGTCCATTTTATAAAATTTATTAAAGCAATTACACTTCAATAACAGTATTAGATAAATAAATTATATCTGATTTGGACATTTACGTTCTATTGCTACTAACAAAGTTACTTTAAAATATAATGTTATTGTGAACTGAAGTATTGGCTGACAATCTACTAGAAAACAAGACACATTATGAAAGAATTCTGAATACAAACGCAGTTTTTTTAAATGTTGATCTTTTTAGTTGAAAGTTATCGTAAGTCCGTTATTTTTTGTGAACTATTGTATAATTTGTGAATATGCCACGTATCGCAAATAAATAGTTCAATAGCCCTTTGATATTTCCCACAGCTGGCACCCGGGTCTCCTAATGTACATTTAGGCCTTTTAAGACCTATATTCTGGCTTCATAGACTACGATCCTCTATGCCTTTTCCTCTCACTCTATGCTTTATCTACCCTCCTCCGCGTTTACAGTTGTACAAGCCTAAGCGACGACGCGGAAGGACGCACGAGTTTTAACAAGAGCAGCAGCTTTCTTCATGGTTGTAAAGAGATTCGGTGTAAGGAAGGGTCGACCCTGTAGTGTATCGAGAAGAACATCATCAAATCAAAAGAAGGAAATTCAAGATCGGCGGGGAAATTGGTATCCCGCATGCACCATATGCCCGGATAGCCAAAGTCAAAATAGGTCGACAGCTCGTCTCGTTCGGATGTTATATGGCTTGTCTGTCTTCCTCTAACATAAAAGAGCGTCCCGATCTTGATCCTGATACGTAATAACCGGACGATTTTGCTTGAGATACAAACTGACCCTATTTATAGGCGTTCGACGTAGCTGTCTAGGAATTTCTTTACCGAAACGTTGCACGTGCGTTACACCCACACGCGCGTGCTGGCAACTGCAAGTGCAGGTGTTTCATTGCTCTGTTTACCAAAACTGCACTTGGTTAATTATCGCGATAACGACTGCAATGTTCATTCAAATTCCAATACATCGTGTATTTCAGACTAAAGAACACGTACAATATCTTACCATAATACACCTACCTTATAGTTATAAAAAAAATACTACTCGGCTGTTGGTGCAACAACGCTACAGCGTCATTTTCATTGTCTTCTTGAGTGCCAGCCAGAAATGATAATAATCTGCCTTAGTCGTATAATTTTTCAGTCTTAATAGATTTTAAATTTACACATTGTCATTGTGTGCGATAATATGAAAAAAAATTTTTTCATACAATAATGATCAGTCTAAAGATATTAAAGAGGAAACACAATTACAAATTTAAAATAAACAACTATATAATGACACCAAACCTATAAATCGCCAATAATATTAAATATGTGAAATGGCGATTCCCATCCTCCGATCGAAGATATCTTTCATTTATTTTTAATTTAAATGAATTTATTGGAAATCCGTGTCAGAGAGGAACTGGTTAGTAATTCTACATGATATATATTTTGAAAACACAATTGGAATCGGTATTAGTCGTTGTTATTCATAATTCAAATGAATTAATCATCTTAGGTAAACGCCATCGTTGCGTGCACATAATCTAATGTGCTTATGTGTAAACAAACTCGATTATCATCCTCCCATCCATAGCTCCCTGTTCTAGAATAGATAGAATTAAGCCGTAGTCTAGTAGATTAGTTAGTTAATATTGTATTACGACAGTCTAACAGGAACGACGTAGGCCTATACGTGTATCACTTGTCACGGTACGTCGAGGTACGAGGGTCGAGGTCGGGGCCAAAAATTTAACCGTCTCCTATAATAATTAAAGCTAGAAATTAACATTTTAAGTGCGTGGTATAACATAAAAGGAAAACGAACTTACCGACTACATACATGGCCCCGTGGACCTGCGCGGTGAGGAAGGACGGTGCGTCGGCGGACACTTCGCAGGTGTACCGGCCGTGGGCCGTTTGCGTTGCCGAGAGAATCGTAAGCTTTTCCGCGTCGCTGTTGTCCCGCTGAAATAATGCTTAACTTCAAAAAATAACTACGTATAAGGCGTAAAAAAGAAAAAGCAAAACATGATTAATAGAATATTACTACGCGTTTATCGCGCAAAACATCAAAGCGTTTGATTTACCGCGAGAGGCACCACTCGAGGGGCTCAAGTCTGTCGTCGTGTGAGACACGGCGTGGCGCACATTTTCGTTATTTTTGCAAATAATACAATCTGATCTTGTAGCGTGAAGGCTTCACTTGAAATTCGTTCGGGACTAATTGCTTCGAATTCACCATCGGCTGAATACGTAAAAAGAAATTTGCCATACAATACCTATTCAACGCGAGCAAAATTTTATAAAAATCACAAAGAAATCAACTAATAGCGAGTACATCGAAAACAGGGCATTATAAAGAATTCAAAGATCAGTGGCGGTTCTGTATTTTTAGCTTTTCATGCTAACAATTATTGAAATATATTGTTTCTATTTTTATTCCCTTCGCTCGTTAGAGATCCGTAATCGAGTTCGACGGAGTTGTTCTTTATTTCATTTAATTAAGTCGCGGTTTCGACCCACCGCATTCGTAGCTCTAAGGTAAACCCAGTAACCATGCATGAGTCCAACTGCACGAAACAAAAATCTGATTACCAATCAGATGTCTACGCCACTATTTCACTATAAAACTATTCGAAAAGTATTAACTGACTCGTTTTTCCTTCTTAATTAATTAAAATTCAAAATTATTGTTTTACACATAGAAACGGGTATATATTTCGAGCAATAAATATTTGATTTATTTATGTATTTGAAGACTTTACTATGTTTTTACATTTGAGCCATCACAGATTATACATGTCAACGATAAATTCAATCAAGATAAATATATATGTATTACTGAATTGTGTCTGTAGATACCAATATCAAATAATTTACACGGATGTTCAAGCTATTTTCTGAGTGAGAATTTGCACAATGCCTTCTTCCTAGCAATTCCCAGGTCTGTCTGGTCCAGACATTCATATTTACACAGGCCCGAATCTAAGAATAGCGAAGTGCTCTGTCTGTATCCGTCACCCTAAGTCGCACGAGGTCCGCTAACGCTTAACAAAACTTCAAGCAATGTGTCTCCTTCAAACGCCAAAAAAGCTAACTTTTATATGTATACATTTTTATTAAAAGCTAGTTGCACTCCGAATCACTTCTTTTTACTCCTGACCTTGTTGTGCAACTGTGAATGTAATGAACTGCGCTCTGGAGTAATTTTTTTTTTTTTTGCTATTTATAATATTATATATAATTAAGTTGAGAAGTTTGAAAATCAGTCTTTACGTTATGTGTGACGTTTGCACCTCTTCAAACAACTCTTCTACGTGGTCGTTTACATTACAAATGCAAAGCCGTCCTGCCAGCCCGACCGAACTTTTACAAACCCTTCAAAATTTGGTATTCACTCATTTTTCATTTTTAGAAGTTAGGATTAGATTATATTTTCTATTTCATCCTAAGAAGAGTAAGAAAGAAAAATGATAATGGTTTTTACAGCCAGCACAAAGTTTCCGTTTCAAGGAATAAGTCGAGTTGACGTATGATAGCATTTATCCACTTGAAAAATCGATAGTCTACAACTACTACGTGACAACAGTTGGTGCCTCTCTTTAATTTCTGCCCGTATATATCTTTATAAGAATAAAAATATACGTGAGTTTCACCAAAATTTGGTTAGAACGATATCTGTTGCGTAGTTTTTTTTATTAAGTCACAAGTCGTAAACTGTAATTTATCTTCCTCGTTACCATTACCTTGGTAGCATACATGGCCTAACATATAAATAACTTATATGGACTAATATGTAGTTTGATCTGATCCCAGCGGAGAGGTTAGACCTTATTACAGCTTACTTATCTTTCAATTCAATTAACAAGAAAATACGCTGTTATCAAAACATCGATCAATGTTACAACTAACTACAAGACCTTTATGTTTAACTACTTGCTACCGACTCGCGTTTTGCCATTTTTTATGATTATTTACTATATTGCTCTTAATTATAGGCTATATAATATAATTTCCTCTATACTCTTTATATCAAATCACATCGACAAACCATGGCCCAGGTATTATCATGAAACTTTCAGCCTCAAGTGAAGAGCGGAGTGCTTCAATAGATTCTCGCAGGAGGTAGAATGAAACGGTATCGGTTACGCCACTTTCCTAATGTATTTGCTTAAAAAGCATTAGGTAACGCGATAGCAGCCATCGTGGTGGAGGCTATGGAGCTTTTCCTATTGTTTATCTACTGTACGACTACGCTCGAGGTATATAAATAGGTCAGGAGTATACAGTGTCGCCTCCCACTACTGCTACGAAAAATTACTTTCGCTTCAAAGTTTAAAAAGTAATAATCGTCGAAGAGACAGCAAACAATTTTTAGGCCGTTATAATATTAGGCTCTTTTTGTCGTTCTGTTCAGCGTAGAACATTAATTAAGGGAGCTCATAGCTGTAAGCGATCTACCTAATTAATTAATACTGTTATTACTTGTACAGTTATTGTTCGGTCTCCATTTATTTATAAGTCCTCGTTAATTAAGCTCACGTTTCTTTACATTATGTGGAGTGGTATCGTAAAGACGCTCATTTTTGGCTGGAGGATTTGAAATATACGGTGTGTTGCGACACTGTTCGACGTCCGTTTAAAAACGGAATGCCTGCGAAATACTCACGTCCACTTCTATTCCGGGAATCGGGAAGACCTTCAGCGGGGGCACGTCTCTCGGTGAATATCTACAAAATTCGCGATCGCCCCGGTACCACTTTACTTGGTAGAGCTCTTCGGCTTCCAGGTCGTACACGCATTTTATCACGGCTGGCTTTCCCCTCTCGACGGCTTCCGGTATCACCATGTAGACATTTCGAAGACATAATGAACCTGTAAAGTACTTTTTTTTTATAATTTACTCTACGTTCATGAATAGTAATAAAATAGAGGGAAAAGCACATACTAAAAACGAAGGCGAAGGCGATACGAACATTTCTAATTGTAAAAATGTGAGAAATAATAACGGCCTATGTCAACGCCTGTAGTCGAAGGAAGTCTGACATTAAACATTATTTTAAGCTAGGTAACAAGATACGTATAACAATTGATACTTCAGAATTATTTCATCACTAATTTACCTATTTCTCAGTCTGTATAATTATTTTCGGAAGAATTGTAAACTGCCGGAACTTATGGTAAAGCTGATTCAACACCGCGAGAGCCGTGCACGTGTAGAGGACACGTGTACACGAACCGAGTGGATTGAGAAAAAGCGACAATAACGTGTGAACGGAACGCTTTTGTCACGGGTTCAACCGAACCGAGTGACACCGACACGATTGATTTATTTAACTTCACGCGAAAGTCATACGGCGACGATATCGTCAGATCGTGTGAATCGAACCTGAGCCATAAAACTAACAAAGCGACTTAAAGCTAGCACAAGTTTACTCGCGTACGTTACACTAACAACACAGAGGCACCTGCTTGACGTACATAAACAAAATTCGATTTGCATCGAATACATCAAATTAATCGCGTACAAGTAGATGTCCACTGAACAAAGCGCTTTCGAGATCCGATAAACCTTTGTTCTAACATTCGAGTGCTTAAACAGAGGCTCGCGTACTTTTATTTTAGGCAACTCTTTTCAAAACAATTCCAGTGAATTTTTGTAGGAATGTCAAAAGTGGCGCGTGCCGTAAAAACTTGTCAAATAAAGGTGGCCTTTTTTCAGCAAAGGCTTTAGTTTCAGTTATCGGTTCTGATTGGTGCAGTTAGAACGAAATACAAAACATGAATCGACCAAAAGACTATTTGTTCAAGAAAATCCTATCTTTTAGATGTAGCCTATCCTTTTGAAATGCTCATGCGTCCATATTTACTAAGTAGATAGGTACCTTTTTTTACCTACTAACCATGCACTAATCAGCCCAGTCTTTCCACGGATATTAATAGACATTTTAGAAGTTACAATCTTTTACACATATTTGTACACTTATTCTGTTTTAGGTATTAATTAAGAGAATTAATTTACGAAGAAAATTAAAATACAAAATATATAACATGAAAAACCATTAAGTTATGTAAGTTTTTAAATTCTGCGATATCGATCGGTTCGTAACCTTTAATTTGTCCAGGAATTTTTGGACTAAATCGTTCGTTTATTTCGTTGACACTATCGTTTCTAGTCTCGATGCAAAGTTAAATTTGGCCAAAAGATTTGCCTCCATTTCAAGCAGTCGCTACGGCGCCGCGCGTCTTTTTTCCGACACTTAACTTACGTTTTTTAATTGACAAATATCATTTGAATGGGTCTTTCAAATAGAATATTACAAAAACTTATTTATGGTATTGAAGCAGATTTAAATATAAAGTAACCTATTGTCATAAGAATTAATACTAAAGTATAGATAAAAGAGCTTTTATAGCGGTGGCATTTGAATTATTTTTTATCCAATAACGCGACATTTTGTACATAATTATATCATCACAACAATTTTCACGTCATATGGGTTCGATCTCCACCGCGTCCAACACGTTACTAATCAATTTACAATTTTACTCTTACATGTTCGGCCTTGTCTAATCAATTGTTCGTGGAACCAAGCAATCTGCATTTTAAATGGGTGATAGGAGCACCAAAAATTCCATCCAGGTCACACACAGTCACAGTCCACAAATTAAAAAGCCGTGAAGTTTAATCGCGTTTCGCGTTCAGTGTTTGGATTTCCAAATATCCAAAGCCGAAATAGGCCGACAGCGCATCTTGTCAAGATGCTATATAGATGGGGTATCCTACTCCTAAAAAAACTACACTCGTCCGTTACTCGTGCCTCACAAATTATTATTTTGATGCCTGGAAGACTAAAGGAAGCAACGGAAAATAAAGTGAATAGTGTTAATTGAAAGAAACGGTGTTAATTTCCATTTTCAATGATTTTCTTAATTTGTAAAACATTAGAACTGAATACGTAAGTATTAACGTAGAAATAAAATAATATAAATAGGTTTAAAAAAATCGACAAAGACTTGACACGGTAACGGTTGGTAAACCAAGTTCATGGTAATTGTAGCTTCAAAGAAATGTTTACTCGACATTCAAACCGGACACAGTACAGAAATGTTGTATGTATAAATGTTGACTGTTGTTTTGCCACTACAGTATGCAGAAACACTATTTCTATGCTATTTTATATTTAGTAGTATTAAAGCAGCAAAAAAATGTTCGTAAAAATTAATCCAAGATATAAACAATAAACCTTTTACCCATATGTAATTTGAAGTATATATCTTTAAATAAAATCAGTGTATGTGTGTAGCGCTCTGTTGTGACTGATGTCAAACTTACCCTCGGATCAATGTAAAGCTTGAACTGAAAGTTTTAATAAGTTATAACGCGAATCAAACGGTCGCCCTTTATTATTCCGCTTGCTTTATGACCCGTAAAAAGCCACAAATGTTTGAGGAAAATGCGACACCTAATTAGAAAGCGACCCTGTATGTTTATGTCCTCGCGCCCGATAAAGCTGCGATTGGATCGAGTTTAGGAAAGAGTATATCCTACTTTCTTCTTGCTCATTTCGAGTGCAACGGTATTAAACCCTTTAGTGATTTAATCCATCTTTTTTTCATTTTTCCTACGTTTCCAATATGTGGTACGCGTAGTGCACATCGAGGCAAATAATTCCTTTGTTTGTAACAGTTTTACCTCACGATAGCAACGCAGGGTTTGTTGTGGAATAATAATTCGTTGTGATCTCGAAGTAATAAAAATATAAACTTAATAAAATTCGAAATGGAATTTTCATGCTAACATTGAGCCGTGCAGTCTCTGCTGCAATATGCACTGAATTATTAATGATCAGATCGTTGACATTTTTGTTTTGTAAATTAGAGTATCGCTTTGTCTCCTTTTATCCTCCTAGAATAACAACGATATGTATTTAAATGATAACGAAAGAAAATATAGAAATGTATTTATAAGAAAACTGCGCAGAATAACGTCCCTACACATTATGATTATTTCAAACAAAATTTAAGAACCTCTACAAACCTTGTGCTGTAAACAGAAACATCACTATCCTAAACACGGCACTAACATTCGTGGAAAACATAGTTAGTAACAATTAAACTTTCGCTATCTACTGAGCACAATATATTACTTTCAATTATAAACACATTTTATGCACATTTGTGTCCTCTAATATCTGCATTGTTCTATGGTTGAAGTTTTGTAGCGTTGCGTAGAGGAGGCGCTACGGCGGGCGCGCGTAGCGGAGGCCTCGGCTCGACTGAACTCTACGCGGGTTACGGCGCGTAGCACTCGGCGACCACCCTGAGAGCGTCGTTTGCTCGTTACGTCTACTTTTTACGCTCATGTTTGTAGATTCTACTTTGATCACCTCCTATTGTTAGACGTAATTATTGTAACGCGGTAAAATGCAAATAGCTTACGAAAGTGCATTAATTAAAGTGACACAAAAGTGCAGAACCCAATTTATTGTTTCTAAAGTTAGATAAACTCGAATAGGAGAGAGCACAAACCATTATTTTAATGTAGTACAACGCTTACAAGTATCGCCCAAAAATCATCATATCATCGCATGTTATCATCTAGATAATAACATATAACGTAGAGAAGACAAACGTATATGCATCTCTATTTCGACGCTCGAATGTTTGTAAATAAGAAAAACACTTAAATAGCGCATTTAATTTCATTTACCACCTAGAGGCATACCCCATGCTTGTCTCTTCTCTTCTGCCACCATATAAAATGTATTGTTGGTACCTTCATTTTGGATAAGGAACAGGGTTATAAGACTTATCGAGTAGTACATTGATTTTGAGTGACCTAACGGAATTCTAGAACGCACTTGAAAAGGTCAGCTGAAAATCTAATAGAAATTAAACCTCAAACAATGGATCTAAAAGTAAAAAAGCCCTCACTGTTAGCAACCGTTAACAATGATTACTAATGACAAATTTTCTATAATTTTTATTTCAAATATAAAAACAGGGAGGTAACTTTAAGGCTAGTCCTTATTTTCCTTAAAAGACACGTAACGATTAGTTGGCCCATTACACAGTCGGGTTTTTCAAGATTGCGACGTGTAAAGAAGTCTTTTTAATGACATCCGTATATAGCACAAGGTCTGTCTTAAACATGTGTAAGATGTGGTCTTAATGGGGGCGTTCCTAATGAGAGTATACATAAATAGGAAAGTTGACGAAACATTATTCACCACATTTCAATACTTATTCTATATTATTTTATTCTCATTTTAATTGGGCTAAGTGAGATTGTACTGCAAAAATATGTACAAACATATAATACTATACGGTCCCTTAAATCTATAATTCGAATCGAAGACTCGAAGAAACGAATGAGAACTTTTATTGACAAAAAAGGTAGTTTGTTTCAAAGGCGACCCGCTTACATAGTTGATGTATGCAAGTGGAACACGATAAAACATCTAATTTGGACAAATACTTTTTTAAGTGTTAAAGTATATGTATATCGATAATTTTAAAATAATTATTGACGCAAGATGTTGAATAAACAGACAAGAGGGTATTGCGCTTCGTCGGTTAAACAAAGATATATGTATTTATGAGTAAATTGGTCCCTCTAGGAATGTTTCGTTGCATACAAATGGAACGGAAGGCCACAGTCGGAAGCTTCCTGCGCTTATGAAATTGCACCAATTCAATTTTCATATCGGAGCAATGAATAATTTAAAGCATTCTTTGCTCTATTACAGATTTTAAAATGATTGACTATTAGAAAACAAATGTAAGGCGCATTTAACAAGTTTAAACAGAGATTACCTGTTTCGCTTTAAACTTGAATATACATTTTCTTACACAATGATAGGTTACATTTTTGTTCTTTGTTTTTGTAAGGTAACTGGTGTTGTATTTATATTATATTACCACAAAAAAGTAAAAGATATAAAAATAAACAAACAACGAAACGACTGCTTTTAAAGTATTTTTTTCTATTGCTTGTACTTTTCAATATAGCGGCATCACAAAAAACGTTAATACAGCTGCGGCACAAGTTCGTCGCTATACAATTGTAGTGTGTGTAAATTCAACAATTCACTCTATTTGCCTTAGGTTTTTGTCATTATTTACTTTAATGGTCATCAATTTTATAATAGAGATACTGCGACAAGGATGTAGCTGGATTTGTCTATTCGATTGGCATTCTTTCTTTAGTGCTCGTAATTACCTCTCTTTCTATCTGGCTTTATCAATTTTAATACTCACGTCGACACGTTTATTCCTATGTCATTAAATTTCTGCTACACGACCCGACACTTACCCTGATCTTATTATTTTTCAGAATATTATCCACATAGATACATATCCAGCGTATTTAATCATTCATTTTTTAGACCTAATACGCAGATACATGTGAACTAGTAGGGCGGAGGCTGGCATTTCAACCGCCTAAGAGCGACGAGGAATTCTAAAAGGAATTTCATTAAATTCTGTTCTCGCTTATTGATATGGAAGCCAGCCATCGGAAGCTGAGACGCACTTTATTAAGACATAAACGTCAGGGTTCCGGGATATGCGTACGTGACAATACCGTATATTGCATTGCGACCCACATTGCGTCTATCGGGTTTAAAGGGATACACAATACGAAGGCCAGGCGCGAAAACGAATCGAGGTAACGGTTCAATGAGTTCGTGAGCACTGGCCGAATATAATTACATATCTTCAAACTAGTAAAAAGTATTGATATTTTTCAAAAGAGGTTTGGCATAATTGAATGGGCATATACTATCTATATTACTATTGAATCGTCATCATTTGTTCCAATTATTTTGATAACGAGATTTAAATGCGAGTGGGCAAATCAAGGGCTAACAAAGCCTTATTACAATTATGTATAACAAAAACTAAGTTATTATTTACACAGATTGGCGAACATTGTTCACCCTTCACTGAGAAGAGATAGAATCTTAAAGGAAACCAAGAAGCCTGCGTCTCATCTAGCTTTCGATGCAACAGCGAACCCCAGTTTGCTCGGGCGACGACCCATTCAGCCAGAACAAACAACCCTATTCAAATATACCATAGTAGCAGGAAAAGCGCTGAAATATCTTTATTGTCACAAACGATCAATAGGGACCTATAATCGGACCGAAGTATCATCCAAAAATAGTGCGCTAAATCTTTAAAGGTATATGCAGTTATGTCTCTATTTTCCTCCAAATCTATCTAGGAAATAACGTCGGATAGGCACCACTTCTAGTATCACTTGGTACTACAAAGCGTATTAATTAGGCGTAATACATCAATGTCCTATTATCAACAATTACAGTCTAGAGGGATTTAGCGCTATGTATAGTACCTACTAATCTTCTTTACGTAAGATGCAATGGTTGCACGTGTTCCAACCGGTTGACCAAAAAGTAAGCGCTTGCAGCGGGCGACGGTCGGGTTTATCGATGGAGAGTATCTGGCGCCACTCTGTCGACGGCATTTGTGCTCGCAGTCGATGCGGTTGCATCGTATCTCTGACCCGACCCCGTACCCTCGACGATGTTCCGTGAGAAGTCCAACTCAAATCACAATTCGTACTCCGAAAATTAATCCAATACACGTGCGTTTTATTTAATGTAATTTTTGTTTCTCGCTGAAAAGGAGCATCTATTCAACGTATTTTATTCGCGCATATAACCGAGTTTGCTTTAACAAGAAACAATTATTGTTGAAACAGTGGTATCATTAATAATATAAATAATGCTATTAAATAAAGGTAGATACTTGACTGAAACTTCGGTAAATCCTTTGTACTCATTTTATCATAGAACGACGTGATAACTTTATTTAAGTCATGCGAAGAGATTGTGGCCAAAGTTGACGAAAATAGTTCACACCATTCGAACCCTTATTGGAGCAAAAGGACTACCTTGAAGTTAAAAATATTGTCGCTGACAAGGCAAAATGGTTTTTCATAAATACGAGGTTCTTAACAAGGGGAGGAGGGACCGAGTGCAGTGCGTCTTGGCTTATATTAAAGGACCTTCTAACTTCATCTTTAAAAAGTCACATAAAGTCGTAAAATATAATAATTAAAAAAAATGACCGACTTTAACAGTAAACCAAAAAAGGGAAAATTTATTCATTTCGCACAAATTAGATAATTTGAATTAGAAAAATAGAAATGATTTAATAAATAATTTTATCCACCTTTCCACTGTTTCTACGCTCCTATTGGTCGCATGACGATTTTTTTGCCTAAAGCCTTCCGCGACAAATGTAACCAACATTAAATGTTTCAATTCGAACCAGTAGTTCCTTAGATTAGCGCGTTCAAACAAACAAACCCTTCAGCTTTATACATTAGTATATAGATTATATCTGGCCATCCGAACATAGTCAATGCATCGTCAGACCAATATTAGAAAAATATTTAAATCGATATTACCTATCAAAGTTATGATACAATTTTATGTCCCTTGTTATTGTTTTAGCTGGCACCAACTTCATATTTATAAATTATTTAGTATATAATATTTAACTAAAAGGTAATACGTAGATTTATTGTTTTTTGCAAAATATATAATTTTTTTTAAGTTGGCATAAAAACAACAAATATGGCTGATTTCAACCATAGACAAATAATGGTCACCAAAAGTGCCCGAAGTGATAGAGTGACGTCGTTGCCACATACGATACCGGAATAAATAATATAGAATATATATGGACCAAACGACCTCGGTATTCAAAATACACTTTTATGACAATATTTTTTTTTAGGTCATTGTTATTTAACTCGGCATTTGTATCGCTTTCGGCGATCGTGCTTTAGTGGAATTTCTCTGTTGTCATTGAGTTTGCTTACAATGTTTTATACTATGACGCCTTGCATTCCTCTCATGGACACACGACATTGGCACAATCCATTCAGAATGGGAAAGCCATCCAATTAAGAAGAAGAAAAAGACTTTGCTTACATCCCACCCTTATGTAAATGTCAAAATAGAGAAATTTTAATCTGTGCGTAAAATTTACGTAAATTCATTTTTAGGTTTTTAAATTAATTTTAGCATGAAACTTTCTTTTTTAGTGAATTTTAACTACTTCATTAGTTTAATATGTAATCCAGTGTTTCAAAGTGTTTTTAGTGCAAATCAATGTAAACTTTCAATATATCTTGTAAACAGTGCAGTTTACCAAAAATACCAAGTTAGAAAAAATACATACAATGATGGGACTATATCTCATCATTATTACTATTAGTATTAGTAGTTATGTACTTAAATAATCGTTTCACAATCTTGTTGTTTTCTTAATCGCTTTAACGTTAAGAATACATCACTAGCACAAACTTTATGTTAAGACATTGACACTAGAACATATTTTGACAAATCAAGCCTCAAGGTGCCGTAAGGTACCGGTAAATTAGACTTTTGAACTTCATTTAACTTTTTTGCAGAAGTAAGTAGCATGGTATTACATGGTGATACGTTACATTGATAAAAACATGGAAGAATATATTAACATCACTTCTGAGCTAGATGCACGGGAAATATTAAGATATTTGAACTATCTTGGCATCCATAACATAAGCGGTGAAGTTTTAAAATATTTTATCACAGGTAAGGGCAAAACTCTCAGAATATCCTCACCAGAGTGCCGGTTATGTATATAACCACAATCTTTCATTTCAGATCTAAAAAAATTAATAAAATATGACATAGAACAAAGGTCCCAGTACAACGGAAAATCTGAGAAGCATGAAGGGCCAGAACGCTTACATAGCGCGAGTACATTTTCTTCTAGAAGTCGTTCTAAAGTATTTAGTAGAGAAGTTTTATGCTGTACCAAAGAATGTCTAAGAAAAGCTACAAGTATCAGGAATGTGCATTCAGCACCAACTTTGAGAAAAACAATGGATGAAAGCCCTCCAAAGAGAAGAGCGTGTTCGTGTGTAAGAGTCGAGCAAAAATCTGAGCGAGGAAAAGAATCCACAAGAGCACCTAATACTTTATGTGAAAATTGTAAGCAACTAAAAAAGCTTTTAGCATTTTAAATGATGTAATAGTGCTTTATTGTAATTTTTATTTCTATACTTAAAGACCAAATAATTTTCAGTAATAAAAGTTCCTAGATTACGTCAGAAAAAGAAGTGTGATCCTGTATCTTTGTACCATTATTATTCTTCTCTATGGGAAAAATATAAACCAAATGTGCCTGGAGAGAATGATTGGGCTGATATTCGTTGGAGAATACGACAAAAAATGGTTGGAACAGACTCACAACCTCCTAGCAAGGTATTTTTTTTCACAATACTAAATCTTAGCATTCTTATGGTTTCATATGGAACGGATAAAGAGTAACCCATGCGCTATCCGTCCCTTTGATACAAGGCTGTTGAATATTGACATTTTATACTTCAAGTGACAATATGTATGTTCCTACTAAATAAGAAACTATAATAGTCTAATATATTGGAAAAATTAAATAAGATTTTGTATTTCAGGTTTCTTTACATAAAAACCAAGGAAGGGGAAAAAGTTAAAGGAAAAATGACTACTGCTTGACATCAAATGAAAACCTGATTATTGAATTGTATCAATAGATTAGATTCAACTTTATTTAAAATTTGTTTTTCTTATTGTAAATATTTTTTAAGAAGTTTCACTTGATGGTATTATTAAGGGTGTTCTTAAATTAAGTATAGAACAAATAATTAATGGTGACTTGTACTTGAACTGTACCAATATAAATTACTGTATTGAGAGTGGCTTGAAATTGTTACTTCCTAACTGTAAACTCTTTTTTGTTATTCAATTTTTGAAATGAGCTAGTGAAATGAAAAACATACAAGTACAATAAATGAAAACTAATGCTATTTTATTTGTATAGAATCATTAAACTTGATCCAATTTAAATTTGGCCTGTTGTTTCCTTGTATCTGAATGTAGCAGTTGTAAAATCCTGTCTTCTATTTTCTCCGCAGCAGACTGTGTCAATATTAGTGTATCGTGTTTTAGCATTGAATATACATTAAGTCCGTAAACAGGCATTAAATTTACATGAGGAAGATTGCCCGTAGCAACTGTAATATTCCGTGGTGCATAATCCGTGCTGAAAGAAAAAATAGACATGTCATGAAGAGTAAGAGGGAGAATCATTGTATTCATGATTTGTTTGAGTAGATAATTATTAGTGTATTTTACATTGCATAGTCATCTTACATTATTAAAAGTTCAACAATATAAACTATGTAAAATCAGTAGTCCATTATGGTTTTTAACTTTAGAATGTCACACTTATACTTACTCGTCTACAATTAGAACTGATGGGCCCCAATTTCTGGATAGTATTAGCTCAGCTAAGTACTCTGAGTTGTCAGAAGGTATATCTAAATCTTTTACAACATGCAAATCATCTTGGGCTAATTTAGCGGACAGTGTTGATGTTAAGCCATAGAGTCGAAGGTGAAAAGGCAACATGAAAAAGTGAGTGTTTCCTGCTCGTGGGCCATGAATAACGCCTCCACCGCGAAATAGCGGCGATCTTATTGAACCGTGCCGAGCTTTTCCCAAACCTTTTTGAGGCCAGGGTTTCCTTCCTCCCCCTCTAACTTCGGCACGAGTTTTTGTATGCGCCCATGAAACCCAACGATACTTTCTTTGCCAAATGACGTTACGGTGAATTATGTCTATACGTGGTGTAGCGCCGTAAACCGTAGGATGTAATTCAAATAATCCCAATTTTTTCTCCTCTATCGTATCCAGATTCTCAATCCACACTTCACGCGGTTTCGTAAAAGTCGGAGGATATTTCCACTCCTTATTTGTAATGCTCAATGTATTAGAACAAATTGCGGATGTAGCAAATTTAGCATTTTGTGAAGGGACCGAGATATAAATACTTTTTAATGCTTTTATAAGAATTGATGTCATTTTGCGAAAAAACTAAAACGCAGATTTTGTCTTAATAATATCAAGAAGTATAGTACTTTAACGATATTTTACAATATAATTTAATATTATAACCTAAAATAGCTTGTACTTCTAATACTTAAACGAAGAATTAACCACAGATATTAATAAGCTAAATAGCATAACACTGACAATGTCAATAATCAATATATTTTCTCTCCAACATGTTGACACTGACTTGACAAAATATTGTATTATGTAATGCATTATTATTATGAAGTTTTCTGAATCAAAATGCTTTGAAAAATAATTTATCACTTCTTTTATTATAATGTATGGTAAATTCTTCCAAGGACTTCAGATTGGTTGTATCAATATAGAAAAATAGTAGGGAAAATCCTGCCGCTATAAACTAGCTTGTTCATGTAGGTAGGTTCGTTATATTTTAGTACCTGTTACTAAATAACGAACCTACCTACATGAACAAGCTAGTTAACATTAAAACCATTCAAAGTGTGATATAAAAGTGAAAATTTTGCCTCAATTATTGTAATGAAGTGTTTTTTTTGTCTTGCTTGCTTTAGCCTGTCGTCGGAGATGATAAAAAAACGCTCTATTTGTTTACCTAATATTTTATACTTTGTCATTAAAAATTAAACAGATAATATTTATATGACAAGATAGGTTTATAAATATGAAACTTTTCCTGGTGTAATCTGTGTCTTTACATTAAATTAATGTTATTCGAAAGGGGAGCTAAAAAACAACATGTAAATAGTTTTCTTTGGTTAAAAAATATGACTTTTACTCATGTTTTTTTATAAGATAATTTCTTCATTAAACATTTAAATAACCAGAATTAACAATGCACCCATTCCACCAAAAACTTAATCGAAATATAATAAGTGGCGCGTGATTCAGTAAGTAGTTTCTTACTTCAATTTTAAATTATACAATTATTTGTGTAGTTTAAGTAAACAATTTAAAGTAGGTCACCTAATGACCCGCGTCGCTACGCGTTTTAATAGTGCATTGCAGTATTTACGGCGCAAAACTATGGCGTAATCAGCTGTTTCTACTTTTAGTGGACCTCTGCTTTTTTAGCTTTTGATGTTTCTGTGAAAAATAAACGCTTTTGTGTTTTACACAAGTGTAATATGTTTATATTCTTTTAGGTTGATATGTTAAAAAAAAACATATTAAACCCTGCATAAATAAATGATCCCTTTTGAATCAAAGGCTTTATTATGGCGTCTAAAGGTAAGATGACAATATTTAATTCTACAAAATGTATTTATCTAATCTTCTAATACTATTGTTGTCATCTCAGTCCGCACCAATCATGAATTGAAATTTTATCTTATCAGTATACACAATTTTGCCGCCAATATTTACTGTAGCAACCATTACTAGCATTTTAATTTTACAAGCCTTTGTATATGATAAATAAAATAAAAATTATTTTAAGCTAAAGGAATCTACAACACAAACAGAACTTGAACCCATGACCACAGCTATCTGTGCTGCTGCTTTACTAACTGAGCTGCCCCATACCATGCTATATGGCACAATGAAACACTAACTTGAAAAATGGTTTCCTATGTGTGTTGTGTATTATCAGTATAGCTTACCCTATTATTGAATTAAAAGGATTAGGTATTTCTTTCTCCTCCAATTTAAAGCTTAGTTTATTGTTATAATAATTCATTTAATTAGGTATAATACCTATTTTTCCTAAGATATTGGATATAATGATACCATCTGAAGTGTACAATACCTCTAATAGGGTTGTAATTTTTTTTTACTGAGTTTACCTAACCATATATGATGAAAACTTATTTGTGTGTCAAGAGAATACTGAGAATTGTCCAACGCAAATTTCACGAAGACATTAACTTGATAAATCTCGAGATATACTTTGACTGTATCAGTCTCACGCGCACTTCGCCTAGGAACGACGTATTTTATTTTATTTCTGGTTTGTTGCAGCTAAGAAAATGTCCATTGACTACAGTAACAATCCAGCCATTGCCAACTTTGTAGAATATTTGAGAATACCAAGTGTTCAGCCTAACATCAATTATGGTAAGCTAAATAATTGAGAGATATTTAAGTAAAAAAATTATAGAATACTCATCAGATCAAGCGATCAGCTCCTATTCTTATAGCTCGCTAGTTGTAAGAATAGGGCAGTATACTATATACTGCCTTGTTCTTATAATTATATACATTCACCCTTTTTAAATCTTAATGTTCATAATTTATTGTAAAATATATTGCTTTAAACAATAGTTCTATCAACAAGTTACATACTGAGATAACAGGATGTGATAAGGATTTGAGATAACATCCTCAATTACCTCAATTGAGCGCAATACCTTTTGCTTGTGGGGATCTCTACTATGATTGAAATTTTCCTATTGAATCAGTTGACCTACTTGATGCCCTCTTCTTCATTTCTGTTAACAAAATTAGCTCCAATATGCTGTAGTTCTGCATATTACCTGATTTATTTGCCATGTTTTGCAAGTTTCTAGTTTTATCCTGTCTACTTATACAGAAGTCGTAAAAATTATTTGGCCGATTGAATTCTTTGCAAAGTTAAATTAATTTCAGATGACTGCGTGAATTTCCTCGAAAAGCAGGCAAAAGGCTTGGGTTTGGAGTTCAACGTGTACGAAATAGTTCCTAAGAAGCCTATAGTAGTTATGACATGGGTTGGCCAAAATCCTACGATCGGCTCAATCTTACTCAATTCACATATGGATGTTGTGCCCGTTTTTGAGGTGGGTTTTCTATGTAAGTTTATTCTGCGTCAAGAACAAAATGTTATGTAAAGAAGAGTATTTCTTTCGTGATAAATTATCAGCACATTTAAATACATTTTTTTTTATCTTTCTTCAATTATTATCGTTCACGTGCATTACACCTCGGGTGGCATCATTACTTTCCTATGCTTTGCTCTAAGTTTTATTGGAATAAAAAGTTCTACACATATATATAGATTACTGGAAATGTATGAAATCTAGGATTACTTTAAATTTGAATTAAATATTCTTGTCTATACCTAGTTTAGAAAAATTTGCATAAAACCACTACGTATCACCAATATGTATTTTCATCGACAGGAAAGCTGGACATTTCCACCGTTCAGCGGTCACATTGACAAAGAAGGCAAGATCTACGCGCGCGGCTCTCAAGACATGAAATGCGTCGGAATCCAATACATAGAAGCCGTTCGAAAGCTCAAGAGAGCAAATGTTCACTTGAAGAGGACCCTGCACCTGTCGTTCGTCCCCGGTGATTATATAGAAGTAGCTACGACTCCATTCGCCCATTCGCTCATTGAAGTGTAACGATAGGGATCACTTCTAATATTGGCTGCGATTCTTAATCGTGTGCTCAAACTCATGAAACATTGTATTGCTAATTTTAAAACGTCATTCAACACATTTATGTCTTCTAGACGAAGAGATCGGTGGCGAGGATGGCATGGAAAAGTTTGTACATACCAATGAGTTCAAAGCGTTGAACGTTGCTTTCGCCTTAGACGAGGGGATGGCGAATCCGAGCGAAGAGTTCGCACTGTACTATGGCGAGAGAAGCATTTGGCGTGAGTTATCGCAGTCTCCTACGATTCCGCTCAGCGGCACAGAATAAAGATTTACAATAACAGTAACGCTCTTATAAGGGGTTGATTTTCAAGTTCCTTCGGGTATTTTTGTCAGTACTGAAATCCGATTTCAGAAATCCACGTACACTGCACGGGGCAACCGGGACACGCTTCCATTTTGTTCCCAAACACGGCAGGTGAAAAGGTACGCTATATCTTATCTAATATAGGCGTTAGGTAAAGTGTACTACAAAAAATATATCGTTCAGCTTATCCGTTAGAATACACTACAATATTGGGATAATTGGAAAGAAATTGCCTTTTTGCACTAACTTGTCTCGTCTCAGGCGTATCGCATTAATGGCAGTCAGTGATCAGCCTTCGCCGAGGTGATTCTCTTTCAGGACGGCTGAACATTTAGAAACCGGAGAAACTTCATACGGTTCATTATTGTGTTATTTACAATTTCTGACCTCTGTCGTTGTAATTTTTACGTAGGTTTAGGTAGTTTTAAGTTTATAAAGATTATTAGATTCCATTAATCTACTATATATAGGATTGCCTTAACTTTTTTAGCTTCGCTTCATGATCAACAAGTTCATGTCCTTACGAGACGAGCAAAAGAGTATTTTGGACAATGACCGTAGACTCACGACCGGAGACGTCACTACCGTCAATTTGACGCAGGTGCATGTAAGTAGACGATTCTGCGCTTTGACGGCTATTGTATGTACCGCTAAACTCAAAAATGACTTGCAGGGTGGCATCCAATCCAATGTTATTCCTGAAAAGCTGACGGTCGTGTTCGACTGCCGCCTCGCCGTTGCCGTGGATCATGACGACTTTGAAAATATGGTACGTTTTTTTTTCAATTTATTTTCGTTTTTTAAATTATATAGTGTGAAAAAAACATGTGAAAAATATTAAAGTTTTCAAACGTTATAATTTTGTAATTTCATCTTCAATGATTTTTTAAGCTACAAAGCATAAGACGGTGAACCTTAATACGCAAGTGTTAAGGTTCACCATCTTCATTTTAACCGAATTAAAAATTGGATCTCAGAGGGTCACATCTGCTCCTTGTATAATATCTCGTATTACAGATTAAACAATGGTGCAAAGAGGCCGGAGAGGGTGTGTCTTACGAGTTCGAACAGAAGAACCCGGCCGTGGCGTGCACGAATCTCGATGCGACCAATCCGTTTTGGGTGGCCTTCAAAGCGGCGGCCGACAAAATGTGAGTCAAAGAAGTACATTCCGAACGGTACCCCGACGAGGACTTCACGAACCGTCATTCCCTTTCAGGAAGCTGAAGCTGTCGTGTCGCATATTCCCCGGCGGAACCGACAGCCGCTACGTCCGCGGCGTCGGCATCCCCGCGCTGGGCTTCTCGCCCATGAATCACACGCCGGTCTTGCTCCACGACCATGACGAGTTCCTCTCCGCCGAGACGTTTCTCAAAGGCATCGATATATACACACAGCTGTTACCCGCCGTCGCTAACGCCTGATTATTACACGATGTGACTTGTCTGTTTTCAAATTGCTTACTTATTCATGTGGCCATAGGCGATAGGTACATATCATAAACTTTACACGACACAGGCGCCACCTGCATCCATCGTTTCCGATCCGCCACGAGGTCTTGTGTTATTACTTTTTTAATTACTCTTTTATATAAACATTTTTAACTCTCACTTGCTTATTAAGTATTGTTTGATTCGATTGAAAATAGGTATGCAATGTAATAATTTTGTATAATAAATAAAAAAACTCTGTCGTGTTTACTTCGTTAGTGAGTTAGTTAAAGTTAAAATGGCATATATATTATTTCAATTTTGTTATAGCAAATGTTTTAAGAGTTTAGAATATAAAAAAAATGTTAATATTTATCAATCGATCCCGGGGCTTGCACAAATAACATCGTAAGATTTAATATCATTACCTTGTCAACTCACACAATATGAAGAATGTGAATATTTTACTTTAAGTATATTTTATTTATTTTAATAAAAAAAGATATTTTCTATATCATGTACTTTTTATTGCCACGACGAGCGCTATCAAGCAATGTTTTCCAGGCGAGCCAATAACATGTCCGAGGGGGCAAGGCTTCTTAAGCATGGCGACATTTAACAGCATCGCACTGTTAAATGTCGTTTTTTACTTTTCTAATTTTAACAGAACAACTTTTTCTTTTCCACTCCCCCTTTAATGAGGATATCATACGCGTCCCTCCACCTTGCCCCCTTTTCCCTACCTTTAACCACAGCCATCAACATGACACTGGCAATTACCACAAATAAAAAAAAAAGATGTAACTACATATTTCCCAATTGCCGGTGTCAGTCAAAAGTGCCATTGACATTTGACATTGGCGAAAAGTCACAGAATGCGATGTTAAGCACCGGAGGGAAAAATATTTCTTAATATAGCAAATATACGAATCGAATATGAATAAGTTATGCAGAATTTGTTTAGAGGAGGGCGTTTTGTCTTCTATATTTGGAAAAAGCTACAATGAATCGATACGCAAGAAAATTGAGAGTTGTAGTAATATAAAGGTCTGTTCGCTCGAGGATATTACAGTACACTCTTATTTTACAAAAAAGAAACAAATAAAACGATACACCTCACTGAAAAAGAATTTAGGTGCCTCTAAGTATTTCATAATATCTAATGGAACAGCCACAGTATTCACTCATAAGTCAAATTGTGTAAGATTTTATCAATTCTTGTGCAGGTTCAAGAAGATGATGGATTATCTGATCAAATATGTAGCAATTGTGCTTACAAATTAGAAATAGCTTTTCATTTTAAGCAGACTTGTGAAAACTCGGACACAAGAATGAGAAAACATTTGGGATTACACTCTAGCAAGTGAGTTTTGCTTAAAATACATATATTACTTAATACTTAGTAATAATGTGAGAAATAATCTGATATGTAACAGAATCTACATAGAAATTTAGTTTTAATTTAATAATTTTCAAATATTTATTTAAGCAGGCCATAGATATAATCAAGAATTAACTTTATGATCTAGTGAAATGAATCAAATTAAATATGTATGTATATTGAGAAAGAAAAACTCAAAAATTATCATTAAGTAAGCTTACAAAAGGGCACTTCTCAGCAAGACTCATAGACAATTCTACAAATCCCAAATTATTTAACCCTTAATAGGGTATGGGGCTCAATAGCAGATATGGATAAAAAAATTATTTTGTTTTGTTCTCAAATACCTATAATAATAATAGGCCACTTTGTAACTATTTTTAGAATTTAATGGTAATATTAATAATATATATCTCAGATTCGGTTGATAAAAAAACTTAAACTAATGTGTTATTTTGCAGGTATAAAGATGCCAATGTGATGACTGATCCAATGGTTAGTTTTTCATTTCAAATATCTTTTAAACCTATCCCCACTGAGATGTTTATAAAAATTTTAACTAATTCCAGGTAGTTCAGAAAACTACTCTTATAAAGAGATGGTCAGTATATCTTACTTTCTCAAACACTTTCCAATCATAGTTAAAGATTATAACAGTTTCTCCAATTTTCAGTAACAAATGTAAAACAGAACAAAGGAAAAGATGTAGAAAGAAACCGGAAGCGGAAAAATTAAGACGGGGCCCAAAACCAAAACCTAAACAGGTGCATGAATGTTCGGAATGTCACAAGCAATTCCGATGTCAAACACAATTAGAAATACACATAAGGTTAATTGAGCCATTTACTAAGCAATCTATACTTAATATATAAAGCTGGAGAGTTTGTTTGAACGAAGTAATCTCCAGAACTACTGGTTCGAATGGAAAAATTTTGTTAGGTAGAGTGTTTATTGAGGAAGGCTTTAAAAAATCACGTTGTGACTAATAGGAGTGAAGAAACAAAGGGAAATGTGGAAAAAACGGGGGAAAATATTCATCTCTGTGGGTTTCCTATGCGTATGCTGCGAAAATGGTTCAAGACACCAAAAAAATTTATATGAAAGTATCATTACTCTTTAAATGATCAGAAAATATATGGGCATCACTATATGTCTATCTTTAAAAAATAACTTGCAAGGACGACGGGACTCTACGAATGCCGTGGGCGACTCTTGCGCACCTTTAATTTATAAAGATGAAGAGGCAGACTTCCAGAAACAAATTTCGATGCGCAAAATAACAATTATACACGGACAAGGTTGCTGGCACAGCTAGTCTACAATATAGACTTCTTATTTACTTTAGTGTTAGACAATCTTTCTAAGTTGCATATATATGTGATTCTTGTAATTATCTCAAACACTCAATACATTTTCTATGGTTAGCTTATTATTTTCAAGATGAGCTCATCAAACTATGTATATTATTCTAATAAGCAATACTTAAATATTTCTTTTGTTAGGACACATACAGGGGATAAGCCATTTTGTTGTGTATTCTGTTCTAAACAATTTACACAGAAACACAACCTAACGATACATTTACGTATACATACTGGAGAGAAACCATATCAATGTGAAATGTGTAGGTGAGACATGAATGCAGGTAATTAAACTTGTATCCATTAATGTCATATTATATGCTCAATACTGAATTTGATCTTTTAGCAAAACATTCTCTACACAGGGTAATTTGACAGTACACTTGAAAACTCATACTGGTCAAAAAGATCATGTAAGTGTCTTAAACATTTCCCATTTGTTTATTTTAATATTGATCACTTCCTTAACATATGAGCAGAGTTGTAGCATGCGTTTGAAATAGTTGGCTTTCTCTTACATATACACACAAATATTACCTTTACCTACATATAAAAAACCTGACACCTGATCTCATACTTAATCATATTATTTCAGGTGTGTGAAGTGTGCAAGAAGGGGTTTGTTACAACAAGTGAATTACATAGGCATATGACAAAACACACGGGCTTCAAGAACTTCAAATGTGAACTTTGTGACAAGGGCTTTTCTCAGAAAAGAGAATTTGTAAGTAATCTATATATATACTAATATATAAAGCTGAGGAGTTTGTACCGGTTCGTATTGAAAAGCTGTTTTTGTGTTGGTTGGAAAATTATTCATCAACATGAAGCATTTGAATTATTCCTTTAAACATAATTATTGTATCTTATTTTCAGAGACAACACAAAGCAAAAAAGCATGGTATTTGCTTTGGAACCGATAGACCTAAACAGAGTGATAGCTATAGTGCCAATATCATAGATAATGTAGAAAGTGTAAAGATAATGCCTTCAACATCTAAGGATTCCACATACCTTAATGAGGTCAATTTAAGGAATAAGAACCAGGGATTATATCTATTCAGCCATTCAGTCTTTGGGGATTCACTGAGTTAAACCAATCAGCTTTCAGTTAATTGTTTTTATCTGTGAATCATTTCTTTATTTCATTCAATATCGGATAAATTGTAAGAGTTTAAGTATATTCAAACAGTCTTAAGACTTAATTTCGATGGAGAAATTAATGGTGGACATCCATTATCTACGGTGTGAATGTCTAACAAGTTGTAATGAAGAAATTTAATTTATAGGATATCAAATACAATAAAGCATATTCAACTGATGAAGGAGTTTTATTTCAGTCAACAAATTTTATTTTACTATTTAATAATTTATATTTGCACAACTAATTTAATTTATCTTACAGGCACCCAAGGTTCAAATAGGTCGCCTATTTTCTTCCTCTCTGAAAGGGAATAATGTTATTAATAATGATGTTGTATTTAAAAAATTGTGTTAATACTAACAGACAGTTATGTTAAAAGTTAAATTTGTAATTTAGTTGGTAGTCGTTAGTAACCTATCTTTATTTCAAAGCAAGGCAATCTTACCTGGAACTGGGAAATCTTCAGGGTGTAACTCAATATAATGTCTATAAACTGCGTCTTTCTCAGCCAAATAATCATCTCTCATCTTATGAACATATGATAGGATAGCACACCAGCCAGCACTAGCAATTACATGTTTTTGAATTCCTTTAATAGTAGAAAGGTTTAAGTTATATGATCTCCAAGAAACAAAATAATAGAAATGGGTATATAATGTGTTTGTTATTATATAATGGCTTACCACTCATGACAGGTCGGCGAGTACCAAAATTCATATAGATCCCTGTACCGAGGCCAAAAGCAACACCCACAATATACGACCAATACTGATTTAGAAAGGGTTTTTTTCTATCTTCATCCCCAAGTTTTAAAAGATCTATAGCCGACATTTGACTACTCATTTTGTATTGAAAAATCGCTTTGTTTTTATTCTCAACAAGACCTTCTGTTGAATAAAATTTAATTCTGTAATAATCTGACGTTTTTATAAAGTAACTCGTGCAGACTAGCTAGCTGATGGTATGTATTAATCTGTGGCCTACACCACATTAATACATACACTCCTTATGTAAATGTCAAACTAAAGAGATTTTAATCTGTGCAATTGTGAAAGTCAAAGTCAAAGTTGGTAATAATGAACACTTATGAGTGATGACAAAATACATTTAGCAATTTAGAGATTTGTTATTTGTTCTCGAGTTAGTGCCAACTGACCTAAATGTTGCTGTTCAAAAATAAGATTTTTTTAAGTAGGGGCAACACAATAAACAGCCCCCGATTGGCGATTGCTATTTGCTATGTTGCCTACAGCCTAGTGCCTATTGAATCGACACGGCCATTGGCAAATTGAGAGGTTATCATATTTAATAAAAATTATCAATCGGAGTTTAATAATACAAGGGAAACTATTCACACTGGATCAAACTTCTTTATAAGTCGATAAATCAAATTAATATCAGCTATGGTAAAAATTTCTTTTAAATCTCGCGTGTGAAATATCAAATTTCGTTTTATAACAGCTTTATTTTTTAGGGTAAACAAAAGAAAACGAGAAAAATTGTTGAAAAGAGATTTGGGCAAATGAAGAAAATGATTAACCCCAGGGATAGCAGGCTAAAGCCAAGTGATCGTCAGACTTCCAAGAGAAAGAAACCGGATCCCCACGTTTTAAAAATACGAGAAGTTCCAAAGTCAAGCTCAGCTTTATTCTTTCAGTATAATATGCAACTTGGGCCACCTTACCATCTTATAGTTGATACGAATTTTATAAATTTCTCTATTAAAAACAAATTAGATATTGTTCAGAACATGATGGATTGTTTATATGCTAAATGCATTCCATATATTACCGATTGTGTGTTAGGAGAGTTGGAAAAATTGGGAAGAAAATATAGAGTAGCTTTAAGAATCATCAAAGATCCTCGATTTGAAAGACTAGGATGTTTACATAAAGGGACATATGCAGATGACTGTATTGTACAAAGAGTAACACAACACAAATGTTATATTGTGGCAACAAATGATAAAGACCTGAAAAGACGACTGCGAAAAATACCTGGAGTTCCTATAATGTCCGTGGCTGATCACAAGTACACAATTGAAAGGATGCCAGACGCTTATGGCGCTCCAAAAGGAGCTGTCTAGTGTCATTTGAATTTTTTAAGTAAAAGTCAAATCAATTAATTGTAAATATGAGTGTAATTAAAACTATTCACTTTTAATATTTTTATTTCTAGACATGTGTGTTAATAGCATCTGAAATAGTAGGTTATAAATTAACAAGCTTTACCTTATACTAAGAAATTGCATTTAGTGAGAATGCTTTGTGTTCTAAATACATACAAATAAGTTGATACTCAAGAATATGAGTATATAAATAGACATAAGTGGGGCTGAGGACTTTTCTCAGTGGCCAAACGACTCAGGGACTGGGTAAGGATTGAGGAGTTTAAAGACAGCTTAATAAAACAGCATAACTTTCCACTAAAGAGTGTAATAAAGAAGCATACAACAATTTTTACTTTCCAATATATTCAAATCCTAAATGGTATTATTTACTGCACTCGGAGACCCAACTACATCGATAATTTCACCCACGGGCTTGCTTTCTACATCTGTGGAAGTGTTGCATATTGAAGGCGGTATGGTCAATGTCTGCAATGAAATTTGGAGATAATAAAAATTGTAGTTGAAGACGCTTGTTAGAACCAGTGCATACATACCTTGCCAGGATTCAACGCTTCATATTGGTGCCTCAATGCTTGCAATTCAAATTCACAGGAAGCCAATGCATTCTTTAAATCCAATGCTAGTGCCAAATCTGAACGCAACTCATTAAAATGTTTACAAATAGCTTCAGTAGGTGTTGGAGCTATGTCTAAAAATTGTAATGATATTTAGCTATAATTGGTCAGTGACCTAAGATATGTTGACAGAAAAATTAAAATACCAATTGACATAAGTCGTAGTTCTTGTTCAATTGCTTTGGTTTTCCTCTGGCCTACTCCAGGAGGCAGTTTCATACGCTGGGACCGCAACCACACACCTGTTCCTCTTGCTTCCGGAAACTTGATACCTGACCACTCCACAGTCTAAAAAAATTGTCATAATGATTATATACATTATAATAAAAAGGAGAAATTAACACTTAGGAGTAATATTTAATTATTTTTCAGTTTTAAGTTGCTAATCTGTTGTGTATTTCAAGTTTAAGCATACCACTGCCTCCAAAGCACGAACTGGTCTCTGTTGTGAAGATAACTTTTTCTTATGCAATTTTCTATCATGCCTTCTTGACATGTTTGCTGCATTAGTTGGTGTATTAGAAACGTCATTAGTATTTCCTGTATTTAAAGTATTACTGCCACTGTCTGCTCTGGAAATAAGTTTTTGGAGGTCTTGGGTCTTTCTTTCTCTTTCCCGTTTTCTTGCCTCTATTTTTTTCAACTCAGCAATCAGCATTTGTTCTTCATCAATCTGCAGAAAAGGAATAAAACACATATGTTTAGTAAATATACATTGATAGTTGATATGACCATTGATTATTTTATTCATATGAGACTTACTTGTTCTTGAGTTCTTTCAAAAAGTCTTTTTAATTGCTCCTTTCTTTTTCTTTCATGGTCAGCATCATAATGATATACTCTTTTCTCACCATTAACTAGTGTCACTGTGTTGGACCAAGGATTTGTCTTAACCTACAAGCAGTAAAATGGAGATACAATATTGGAATCGATTAGTCTACTCAACATTCATACATAAGGTAAGCAATGTTATACAGTACATATTACCTTACTGAGAATACCACAAATATTATAATATCGCTCCTTTAAGTCTTCGATGCTCCTATCTCTGAAAGCAGCTCTATCCCATCTATCATGAATCACTATAAAACGAAGATCAAATCTCTGACACAGATCCATCAGATGATCTGTTTCAGCTTGACTCCAATCTTCTGATTTCAAGTACTGGTTATATTCCGATTCAGAATATGATGGGATTGAAACTTGCTAAAAAAAACTTGTCTTTTTTTAATTGTTATTTATGTGTGATTAAAAATATCATTAAAATTCACAATTTAAGCTATTGTTGTTTTATCATGTACTACTGGTGCATTAGATCTATAATTTCTTACATCTACTTGTAAAACATGGACTTACGAAATAGTCTCACCTTATTAAATTGGGCAAATGGATATTCTTTGGCCTCATCAGCAGCACGTTTCCAATGATGAAATACAGCATTATCCTTACGTGCGGGGTTTGTAAATGGAGCCCAAACCCATTTCCTTGCCTTACGCATACCAAGTTTTGCTTTATTCTGCTTATATCCCTTACCTTTTTTTAATCACAAAAATATTATTGATATAAATATATGTATAGCGAAATGAGAAGTTTTAATATACTCTCCTCATATGGGACCTAACTTTAACCAATAGCTGTAGTCTAAGTACAATTAAATTTTTGAGTATTATTGAATAATAATTTACATTCCTGATACAAAATTACTGTCTTCATAGGTACAGTACAAATAGGAGAATTCTTACCAGTATCGGTGGGCAATAAAGGAGGCAATTCCTTATTGTCATTATAAAGTAAGGCAAATACTTCACGATGCATTCCTTCAGGTCTCCGTACTGTTTTAGCAGTAACATATTTCTTCTTATTTTTATCACCATGTATGATGCTGTCCCTAGTGACTTCAGAAGCACTCGGTTGTTCTATATCTAATATATCTAGAATGTCTGTCATTTTTCAATTAAAACTTATCGATATATTTTAGTTGTAATTTACACTGTTTGTGTTATTACACGAAATACGAATTAATTAAGTTTTCTGTATCAGAAACAACATCGGCAGCTAATGCACAGATTATGTACATTTTCAGATGGAGAAATGACTTAATGTTGCCAACAATTATATTTCTTCGCGCTGGAATTATATTGTTTTATTCCCTTTGCAAATCTATGCATTTGCTAAGGGAATAAAAAAATATAAAACAAAAGCACTTTGATTACAAATCGAGACCTTACTTAGCATGTTACAATGTATCAGTGCATTAAACAGCATATAACATCGAGTCTTAACACATACGGGACCAGACACATCCAGGGGCGGCAATAGAGTTAATTTAAGATTAAACATAATTTCGTCACATTATTGTAATAAAAAAAAATATATAAAAGAAGTAAAGTAGTATCGATTATAAGTACCTCATATTCTTCGATAATTAATCGATTTTTTCATCGACATCCCTAATATTTTTCTTGTGCATGCAAGGCAATATTTGTTTTGAATTTGTGAAGTTAATATGTAAATAGAGTATAGACTACTGGTTTCATATCTATGTCTATACTAATATATAAAGCTGTTAGTTTGTTTAAACGCGCTAACCCCAGGAACATCGCACTGTGACTAATATAAGCGAAGATACAGAGAGAAATGTAAACGAAATTTTTCATCTCTTCAAGTTTCAGATGCGTACGCTGGGAAAACGGATCAAAACACCCAAAAATATGTATGAGAGAATGATTCCTCTTTAAATGATCTAAAAAAAATCTGTTTTTCAGAAATACTTATATTTGATTAAGTCACTAGTCATGCATCGCACTTTTGTAAAATAGGAATGCTTAATAAATTTTACCGAAAAAGAAGTCAAGCTGCATAAATAAATATTTTTTTTCATTCCATCTACATAAATAGGTTTTAAAACATGCGTCTCCGCATGTTTTATTGATAATTAAAACGGGCACAGATCTATGGTCTCCCATAGATCTGTGCCCGTTTTAATTATCAATAAACAAGTAAAACTCAACCTCCTTCCACGAAAGAGTATGATTATGTGTAAAATTCATCTTATAAACTTCACTCTTCTAATATACCCGGGCCAGCAATCAGCAGCACAGCTGAAACTGGTACCAATTGAATCCCTAGTATTATTATGCGCGGGAGGTGCACGTATCAATAGGTTGAAAGAAATCGACGATGACATGTAGGTCGGTAGATCAATTAGTTAGAGCAAAATAGTTGAAATTTTTATTAAATTCATAATCGATTCTTAAATTATTATTTTGAAAAAAAAAAAAATGTGTGATGTCTTGTACATCGAAACGGTATTATGGGTTTTTACAAATGAAATTAATATTAATATAATTTTTAGATTATGGATAAATGAAAGTGAGACAATTATTTCCACAGGCTGTGTAGGCTTAATTAGATATAGTTTTGAATCAACCTATAGATGGCGCTGTCCGCAACAATAAAAATAAAACAATTTCAGGCAATTAAAGTGCCTGATTTTCTTTTATTTCTGTAAAAGGTCTAAGTGCCGAAAAATCTAAATATATTATCAAAAAAAAAAAAACACTATTGGACGTAAGTTTATTGTTATTAACTTTTAGTTATTATGTACAGATGGCGCGCGAGTTGAATGTAGTCGGGGTCTGAGGTAAAGAACTGGAGCACCTCCCCCTACTATCCGCAGGCCACACACCACCCCCCCAAAGTCCCGGCCTTGTCGCGACGGGGGGCTCAGTATTTGGTGCCTTTTATATGGTGGCCAGGTGCCTAATCGGAAACAGACTTGTCTGTGGGTCTGCCGATTCTGGCCACTATTGCACCGACTAAGCGAATTGCATCGGTCGGTCTCCGAAGACGACGCGGAGACCGATCACGGAGACGCAGCGCTCATCCCAGAGCGTTACGAGCGTGCCTCCGAGCACGGATGATAGGGTCTGTTGAGACCAGCGGCCTTTATGGCGTTGTATGGTGGTGGAGACACCACAGACGGCGGTGGTGGTGGACCGCGGCCCGGAGGGCCAGGCGTGGCGATGTGCTGCGCCTGGTTAGGGGTTTCGGCCCTCCGTCGGGCAAACCTGTTGCCTCGGGTGCGTGTCGTGGATCATTTTTCGCGGCGCATCTGGGACCAGGGGGCTCGCCTTAATGGGCCGGCCCGAGAGGAAGGAAAACCTCAGAAAAAGCCCTGAATTTTGCGTGGTGTGGAGGCGTCTACGGACCTCTGCGCGACACCGCGCCCCCGCTTCGCCGCAGGGTGAGTGGGTGGTCCGGCAGTAACCGGGCCATCTAGCGGCCAACCTCTGGCGACCGCCCGACCGCCAGTTGTATTGGGGTTACCCAGATACAGAGCTCTGCCCGGGTGAACTTTGCATTTCCCTCAAAACGAAAGAAATGTTGTTGCGCCTTTGTTTTATGATACCGAAAAATGGAAGGAGAGAAACAAAAATCAAAAAAATATAGTGAAAGGAAGGAGATAGAAGAAGAGGAGAAGAGAGGAGAGGATAAAGATAGGCGGGAGGGGCTCTCAAGGCGCTCAGGGTGGCGGTGACACGATTGTCGGCGTCATCCCTGTAAAGGGCTAGCCGTAGTGCGGGGTCCTCCAGGGCCTCTCGGACTCGTCCGTAGGGTCTATGGAGACGGTGTCGAGTTGTGACACAAAAGGAGTGAAGCGCTACCGCGGTCCGCAGAAGTCGGTCTGGTGAATCCGGTGAGAGTGGAAGTGAGGCGCCAGAATCGTCCAAGCCGAGAGGGAGAGGTCGCCTACCGACAACCGCTGATTACGTCGGACTGGCTGCGGCGAAGCAGGCTTTAGTGAAGGCCAAAAGAGAGGAGATAAGGCTCCAGGGCGAGGGAGATTGCTCCCGACGCCCCCGCTCTCCGACGGAGGAGACTATACTAATATATAAAGCTGAAGAGTTTGTTTGTTTGTTTGCACGCGCTTATCTCAGAAAGTACGGTTTTGAATTAAAATTATTGTTGTGTTGGTTAGAGCATTTATCGAGGAAGGTTATAGGCTATAACACATTGCGTGTTGTCTAATACGAGCGAAGACACAGCGAGAAATGTGAACAAAACGGGGGACTTTTTCATCTCTCTAGGTTTCAGATGCGTACGCTGCGAAAACGGTTCAAGATACCTAAAAATTGTGTAAAAAAAAATAATCCCCTTTAAATGATATATGCCTATCTTTTAAGATTAACTGGCAAGAACGACCCGAACGACGGGATGCGAATATCGTGGGCAACAGCAATATACACTAATATTATAAAGAGGAAATATTTGTATCTTGGTATGTATCGGATAAATTAAAAAAGTACTGACCGATTTTAATAAATCTTTTTTCATTAGAAAGCTACATTATCACTAAGTAAAAAAGACTATACTTAGTAGTAGATTACGATAGAAATCTTTAGAAATTTCTATTAAAAGCAACGGGAAGCGTAAAAAAATTGCCATAAAATGTCTTTCATCGCATACGCTGCGAAGAGTATTAATGATAGGACAAAAAAATGTTCGACAATATTATAGAAAAAATCAATATCTACAAAAAAAACATCGCGAGACCTATTAGTCTAACTATTGTAGTTACATCACTATAACTACTTTTTTACATTTAACGAAGTGATAGAAATGCCGAACAAAATACATACCATTTATACACTTTTATTTAAATAAATCTATACTAATATTATAAATGCGAAAGTAACTTTGTCTGTCTGTCTGTCCGGCTTTAATCCGAAACTGCTGAACTGATTTAAATGAAATTCTAGAGCCTGAGAAAGGACATATACTACTTTTTAATACCAAAAAAAGGGTTGATGAGGGTTGAAAAAGGTAAAAAAAGTTTGTAAAATCGTGGTTTTTGAAGCTAGAACAATGAAACTTTCTTCTTTGGCTTTTTGGGACACTACTCGTGTTTTTAACATGAATTTTACCAAATGTAATGAACCTTTGATGGACTCTGTGTCGTGTGCGCAGTGTTCGGGTGCTTATTACCTGTGTGCTGGGGTTTCGGAAACCAGCTACAAGGTTAGGTTAGGTTAGGTTAGGTTTTTTTTTTTTTCCTGACTACTGGCCTACCTCCCCGACCATTAAATAATGTCGGGCCGTGGACTAAGCTGGTTATATTCCTCATTTCTTTCATTCTTTCAGTCATTCATCTTCTTAAATAAGTTTTACTCTGTGTGTTTTATTTTCTTTTTACATTTCTTAAGTCCTAGGTTACAATGTTTTTATTCCAACGTTATATGGTTAGGTTTTTTTTTTTTTTTGTGTGTTTGGGTCCTACTAAGCCTACCATCCCCGGCAGCATTGCTCCGGGGCCGAGGAGGAGAGAGAACCCGAAGACTTTAGAAACGGCGCTTATGGTTTACGCCAGAATTCTCGGGATGTGTGTATGTGTGTGTACTTTTATTGGTGTATAGACTCGCAAACAGGGTTTTTATTAAGATTACAATATGTTCTTAATACTAACTTATAACTAATTTTTATTTACAATGGTTGACTTAAATTAGATTAGCCTAGGTATTGTTAAATGCTTTAAGGTTATTAACAATATTTTCTATATGTTTAATGAATAAATCTGTTGTTTCACATTTCTTTATTACTTTGGTTAAAAACAAAGGTTGTTGTACGTCAATTTTAAAATTATTACAAGAAATATAGAAATCTAAACGGGTGTTGCTAAATCGTGGACAGGAAAATATTAAATGATCAAATGTTTGTTTCTCAGCACTATCACAAGGGCAGAGATCGTCGGGCGTTATGTTGAATCTATGTAGGTAAGATTTATTGAAGGAGTGATTTGTAAGAAATTGAGTTATGGCAAAAGAGGGTTTAATAACGGAGAGGAATGCGGAGAGGTCATCAAATGTCGGAAGGTATTTTTTAGTATGACAAGAGGTAAGGGGTTGTTCGTAGAATGATTTCCTAGAGTCCATAAGTGAGTCGCGTAAACGGAGTTTAATGTGGGAAATAGGGGTGTGGATAAAGTCAGGTGATTTATGAAGGGAGGCAGCAGATTTCGCAGCAATGTCAGCGATCTCATTGCCAGCTATGCCTATGTGTGCCTTGACCCATGCGAAGCCGACATTAATATTACTAGACGATAAAGTATGTAGGAGGTGAAAGATGTTAACGGCAAAAGTATTATATGAATATGGGTTTGATAATTCTTGTAAAGAAGATTTACTGTCTGAGAAAATGATACAGGAGTTAATGTTATTACTATTGGAGGCAATCCACTCGCATGCTTTGTGGATTGCAAGCATTTCAGCTTGAAATACAGAACAGGAGGGGTGTAATTTAAATTTTTTAGTGACGTAAACTTCGCATGGATCAAATGCCACAAATGCCGCGCCAACAACGCCATCGTGTTTACTGCCATCTGTGAATATATGGTAGGAATAATTTATGCTAAGGGATGAGAATTCCTCCATCGAGCTAATCTCGGTGAAGGTGATAGGGGTGCGAAGGGACGGATGTAATAGAGACGACGGGGGAGAGGGTTTTTCTAGTGGAATATCAGAGGGAAGGAAAGAGGAGTAACCAAGGTGTTTAGAGGTTTCGATGGTTGCGACGGACTTTATCTTTTCAGGGAGAGGGATGAGTTGAGCTATAGAAATAGAAGTAATAGTGCTGAGAGTGCGGAAACCATGAACTATCTTAATGGCAAATAAACGTTGAAGTGACAAGAATTTTTTAACAATGAATTTATATTTTAACGAATTAGACCAGATGTTAGCGGCATAACATATTATAGGAATTATAACTTGCTCATAAATAGTCCGTATATTTTCGGAATGTATTCCCCAAGTGGGCCGAGTAAATAATAATAGTTTGTGAAATAATTTCTTAGATTTTTCGATTATATACATTGAATGCTGAGTGAATTTAAACTTATTATCTATGATTATACCTAAATACTTAAAACTACTTACAAATTCTAACTGTACATTATTCATGATAACGCTAACTGAGTTTGCTTTATTGGTGAACGCGGTTAGGGTTGTCTTCTCAGGGCCAAAGCGTAATTTAACGTTTGAACCCCAGTTATAGATTAAGTCAAGTGCATTGTTAGTTATAGTCTGTAAGTCGGAGAGGGATGATGAGTGAGTGATGAGTAGGACATCGTCAGCGTAGGCCTGAATATGGCAGCCAGTGGGGAGGTCAATGTCAAGTAGTTCGTCCATAATTAGGTTCCACATAGTGGGACCACATACGGAACCCTGCACGCAACCCCTGCGCATAGTCTTAGTCACAGATATGTCGGAAAAGTCGATACCTACTGTTCTATTTTGTATATAATTGAGGAGTATATAATATATATTGCTAGGGCAGTCATAATGTCGTAGTCGGGCGAAAACAGCAGGCCACCACGCGTTATCAAACGCGGCTTTGATATCGAGGGACACAGCGATAACGTGCTCCCCGCGTGCCTTCTTAGATCTTATTAAATCTAAAGCTGTAATGATAGCTTTAGAAGTGGAAGTCTGCTGTTTAAACCCGAACTGTCGAGGATTGCTGAGTCGTAGTCGATTAAGGTGAAAGGTAAGTCGGTCAATTATAAGTCTTTCGAGTAATTTTCCGAGAACATTAATGAGTCCGATAGGGCGAAAGGAGGATAGTTGAGAGTAATTATCTTTGCCGGGCTTAGGGATGATTTTGACTACGGCGTGTTTCCAGGGACGAGGGAAATATAATAAAGTAAGGCATCTATTGTATAAAGTTGTAATAAAGTCGGGGAAACAAGTAGCAAACTGTAAACATATGTCAGAGGTCAAGTGGTCAATTCCAGGGGCTTTTTTGTGATTCATTTGTCGGAGTCCATTAAGTATTTCAATAAAGGTAAAATTAGGTTCGGGAAGCGTGTTAATAGGTTGACTCATTAATGTCCTAGTAGCTATTTGTGCGTCAGTTACGTCATTAGAGTCGTCGGGGAAAAAGTTTCTTATTAGAGCGTCAGCAGTGTCGTGCGTGGAGGAGGTGTAGGAACCATCACTAAGACGGAGGGTAGAGGGTGGTTGAGAGAGGGGTTTAGTTTTAATTAAACGATTGGTTACCGACCAGACATCCTCTTTAGTTTGTCTGGTACAGAATTCTCTGAAATGTTCAGTAGAGGCGGCGCAGAAAGCAGTCGAATACTCTCTTCGAGCTCTATCCCTCTCGACGATAACGTTATTAAGGGGTAGTTTGCGTCGTACGAATCGACATAACCTGTGGTGTGCGTGTAGAACCTTTTCCTTTAATGACTGTAGGTTTTCATTCCAGAAGGGAGCTTTGGGAGGGGCGTGACGGGATCGGGGGAGTAACTTGTCGCATGTCTTTTGTAAAGTCGAGGTAAGTTTATTAATAATATTGTCTAGGTCATGTGAGTTCGCAGAGTTTATGGTCTCTACAGAGGGGAGCTCCCTCCCGACCTCATCTGCAAATTTGTCTTGTATGTCCTTCCAACGAATGAAGGCTGTGTTGTATCTAAATGTAGAGAGTTTTTTGTTTTTAGTTAATGCAATATTATTAAACGAAACTTTAAAAGTAATTGGAAAATGATCTGAACTGACTATTAAACCCGAATTAACTGACCAATTGTTAATATGAATGTGTGAGCAATTACTAGTGAGTGTGAGATCTATGATTGATTCGCGTGGAAGTTGGTGTGTGACTGTGTGAAATGTTGGTGAGTTGCCTGTGTTGTGTATGATGAAATTATTATTGCAGATAAGGTCAAAGATTAGATCTCCCCTATCATTGTTAGCTCTAGAACCCCATAAACCGTGCCATCCGTTAAAGTCCCCGCAGATTAGAAATGAGGCGTTATTATTACATAAAATAAACTGTTCTAAGTTAGCTAAAGTGTTATATGGGTCATGTCGAGGTTCTATATATACGGAAATTAGGAAAATCTTTCTGTTAGACGTACTATCTCTACATTGAACAATGCAAAGATTAGAGGTGGAATGTGAGGAAATACCAAGGGTGGAAACAGTGTTTTTTCGGATAGCAAGGGCTGCAAGGGTGGGACGGGAAGTAGGGAATTGATAAAGTGTATAGTCAGAGTTAGTCATTTTTAAAGAGTCAATGTTACTAGTATACGGTTCAGTAATAAAGACAAACTCAGGTGCGCTATCTGAAATATAAGTAAGAAGCTCGTGTAGAGCGTTTCGACTACGTCCAAGGTTGATTTGTATGGAATTTTTATAATTGTTACTGTTGGAGATATATGTAGAACTAAGGGTGTTATAATTAAAAGAACTATGATCCATAATCAACCTTGGATTTAGTTCGGCCGACCATAAACTGCTTCCTTGGACAAGCATCTGAAGCTGCCCCGTGATCTAGAGGCCCCTTGCTCTCACTGTTCTTATCTTTATAATATAATTTGCAGTTGTAACACGTTAGCTTATGAGAGTCTTTTTTGACAGGGCAATCTTTAAATTCATGGTTGGAATCAGCACAGTGAGAGCAATGGGTCTCCTCGGTTTTGCAAAATTTACGGGTGTGACCAAACTTGAGGCATTTAAAACATTGTAAGAGCGGGGTGAAATCTTCAACGTGAACACGTTGATGGTCGACGTTGAGCTTAAGTGATTGAACGACATGGCGCCAAAGGTAAGGAGCAGAGACAAATACAGCATTATAAAGGTTCGAGTTTCTGTTGGGTCGTTTAAACTTAAACTCAATGTCGGCTTCGTTTCGGATGTTAGCTTTGATATTTTCGTTTTGATTAATGATGATATATTTAAGATCAGTGGCGGAGATATCAGAGCTAACACCCTTGACAATGAACATAGGTCTTAACTTACGAGAGACTTCGGCCTGGATCTCGGGGTTGGACTCTCCAATCTTCCTCATGGCGACCTCCAGCTGTTCTGGACGGTCGAACTCGACGCGCAGCTTGCCGTTCGCGACAAAGTGGACGCCCGCCGGGGCGAAGTTAGTGTCCCGGAAGGACACGTTCTTCCTCCAGCAGTTTAACGTGTCAGAAGAAGATGAAGATTCTTTCTTCGATGATACGATGAGGGCGGGTTTGGAGACGGGAGGGGTAGGAGGGGAAGCTATCGGGAAAGTTACAGACCGAGAAGGAGTTGCACGGACTGCCTGGGCATGAGTCATGATAGGTGATGGCTGGTGGGCAGCAGCGAACTGCTGCTTAAAGCTGGTCATCTCCTTTCGCACCGCATCAATAATATCCTTTTTAAGGTCATCGGAGGCGATGGGAGATTGCGAAGACGACTGGAGTGGTGCGCCAATGATGCCAGGTAATATGCGGGCTGCTGAGCGGATTTCCTCGGCAGCCGCAACGATTTTTCTTCGGTTGGCAGCAGTTACGTGTTTACCGTCGTTAACTGTTTCTATAATGCATGTAAGCAATTTTCCAAGAACGTTTTGAAAGGAGTCCACACATGATATCTCCTCAATGGTGGAGGGGAGGAGGGGGGGGTCACCTGTCCCCGTTGCGCCAGGACCTCTACTCTGATCCCCCATGGTCGGGACCAGACCAGCTCTTCGGGTCCAGGAGTTATTCCCCTCGAAGTACAAAAATCTTCGATTCTGGAGGTGGTGGAAAGCTCACGATGTTGGTTGCCCTTATAATTGCTTCACACAGAGTGAACTGCTCTCCGACGCTTAGTTTCGAGCGACCGCGCTTTACAAAGTTATGCGGGAATGGCGGATTTGTACCGCTTCCGGGGAAAAATTCGCTAAAAATACACTATTTGACTGAGGGTCATGAAAATTGTCTGGATTGCACTTGAATAAATGTTCTATAAGCTAGTAATGTTCATATAATTATAGTCCTTCACTGCACTTCACAAAAATTTTACAAAGTCAAGGTGGGCTGACCATTTTCTGCAAAAAGCGATTTTTGGCAGAAATTTTTGAGTGAGCAAAATGTCTAATATACCGTTGAAAAGGGCGTCGAACGGCGGTTCCAACGATGTATAACACAAGGCCCTGATGCACAAAAATGTCACTTTTGTCGCCACGTGGTTTTTTGTAAAAAGTCAATATCTTTAAAAGTACTCACGGAAAAAATTCGGAAATTGGCAGGAATGTTCTTTGCACTGAGCACTAACATAATAAAAGTCCAAAAAGGGGTGTCACCGATCGTTCCAGCGAGATATTATCTCTCGAAGAAATGACGAAAAAATTTTCCACGAAAATCGACACTTACACTTGTATTTTCGATTTTCACTGATACGTGGTTTTCGGAAAAAAGTCCATAACTTTGTAAAAACACATGGTAAAAATCTGAAATTTTCACAGAATGTAGAAGTCCACAGTCACTTTAAAAGTACATAATAATAACATGGGGTTACCGCGATAAATCGAGAGCCGCACACATGAAACCACTTAACTTAGTCAATTTTTAACCTAAAAAGGTCCAAATGAGGTCCTAAGTCCCGGAATTTTTGGTCCAGGTCCAAGATAATTACACTCCCGTGTAGAGAACACAAAACACTACACTTTGGCATAACTTTCACTTTGATATTCAAACTTTGACTATTTTCCGGATTTTTAAAGTGCGGAGCGACGCGGAACGTGTGCGCTCCGCTCGGCGGATGGGCTGCGACTGGTTAGGTTAGGTTAGGTTAGGTTAGGTTAGGTTAGGTTCCCCCCCATGATCCAGGCCTTGTCGCGGCGGGGGGGCTCAGTAGTCGGTGCTTATTATAGTGGCCAGGTGCCTAATCGGCAACAGACTGTCTGTGGGTCTGCCGATTCTGGCCACTATTGCACGACGAAGCTAATTGGATCCATCGGTCGGTCTCCGAAGACGACGCGGAGACCGATCACGGAGACGCAGCGCTCACCTCAGAGCGCTGCGAGCGTGCCTCCGAGCACGATTGTTGGGGTCTGTTGAGACCAGTGGCCTTCATGGCGTAGTATGGTGGTGGAGTCACCACGGACGGCGGTGGTGGTGGACCGCGGCGCGGCGGGCCGGGCGTGGCGATGTGCTGCGCCTGGTTAGGGGGTTCGGCCCTCCGTCGGGCAAACCTGTTTCCCCGGGTGCGTGTCGTGGATCATGTCTCGCGGCGCACCTGGGACCAGGGGGCTTGCCTTAATCGGCCGGCCCAAGAGGAAGGAAAACCTCAGAAAAAACCCTGAATTTTGCGTGGTGTTGGGGCGTCTTCGGACCTCTGCGCGGCACTGCGCCCCCGCTTGCCCGCAGGGTGAGTGGGTGGTCCGGCAGTAACCGGGCCAGCTAGCGGCCAACCTCTGGCGACCGCCCGACCGCCAGTTGTATTAGGGTTACCCGGGTACAGGGCTCTGCCCGGGTGGACTTAGCATTTCCCTTAAAACAAAAGAAATGCCGTTGCGCCTTGTAGCGAGGCGCAACATTTAAAACATGAATTTTGAGGAATGGAAGGTGAAAAACAAAATAAAAACAAAAAACGTAGTGGGAGTGAAGAGGAAGGAGGAAAAGAGGAAGAAGTGGGAGTGAGGAGAGGGCCCAGGGTGGTGCTGACAAGATTGTCGGCGTCATCCTTGTCAAGGGCCAGTAGAAGTGCGGGGTCCTCCAGGGCCTCGCTCAATTTATCCGATACGGATTCCGACCTTGTCAGCGTGTCGTCCGCTGCCTCGGTCGGTCCGGTCGGAGAGTCGGAGTCGAGCCGCTTCTGGCGCCAGAAGCGGAAACGACCCAAAGAGGGAGAGAAATCGCCAGAAGAGGGGTCTTCCACAGACACCCCTCTCTCTGTTGCGAAGAAGGCCGCAGGAAAGCGACCAAGGGGACGTCCGCCAACCACTGGCGAGTACGTCGGGTTGGCGGCCGCGAAAAAGGCCCTTAATGAGGCCCGAAAGGAGGAGGTCCGGCTCCAGGCAGAGGCTGAGCTCATGGCTTCTGTCTCGGAAGCCCGATCGACGCGGCCTTCTTCTGTGGCGTCGCTCGCGTGGGACGAGGGAGACATGGCAGGCACCTGTGTCTCCGCGCCTCGTTCCGCCTCGGACGCTCTTAGGGGCATCGAGGAGAGTTTGGGCGTGATTCAGAGCGTGGCAAAGGGGTCCCGGAACCTCAAGGGGACCTTTGTCCGCGCTCTGGGGGATGCGGTGGCGTCCATCAGGGAGAACTCGTCCGTCCTCATCCAGAGGACAGTTAGTGAGGAGACGAGGGCTCTGCGCGCCGAAAACCAGCGGCTCCGGGAGCAGCTGGAGCAATTGGCGCGCCAGGTGGAGGACCTGCAGAAGTCCTCTCGGCTCCCCAACAGCATGGAGGAGTTTGAGGCGGGGCTTCTGCGGAAGATAGGGGAACGCATCAACGCGAGGTTCGAAGGACTCGAGCCTCGGTTGAACCCCGCGCCCAGACTCAGGCCGCCATTGGCGGCAGACGGAAGAGGCAGGGACCTTCCTGCGGCCGCTGCGGCGGCGAAGAAGAAGGGACCAAAGGGTCCAGGTAGGGTGGTTCCGTCCACTTCTGCCGCGACCCGCTCTTCCGTCCCCGATGCCCCCGTCCGAGGGCGATCCCCGGCGAGGCTGCCGAACCCGGACTCCCTGGAGGGAGGCTGGGTCACGGTGGCCAGGAAGAAGAAGCCGGCTCGCAAGGAGGCGCCCCGGGAGTTGCCGACGCGAACACGAGCTCGGCAAGCTCCTGCGGCGAAGGACAAGGAGGTGCGGTCGCGTCCGAGGAGGGGGGCCGGGAAGGCATCCGGCCCTCAACCGGCTAAGAAGCCGAAACTTCGGGTTCCTCGGTCGTCGGCTGTCGTCCTGACGGTCACTGAGGAGGGGTCCAAGGAGGGACTCTCCTACAGTGACGTCCTCCGGAAGGCCAGGGAGAAGTTGGACCTCAAGGCTATCACAGGCCTTGAGGGTCTAAAGGTCAGAAAGGCGGCGACTGGAGCCACCATTCTCCAGCTCCCCGGAGCCGCGAGTAGCTCAAAGGCGGATGCTCTCGCGAGCAAGCTCGGGGAGATCTTCGACAGCGGAGTCGTCAAGGTGACGCGGCCGCAGAAAGCGGTCGACGTCAGGCTCTCGGGCCTGGATGACTCCGTCACAAAGGAGGAGGTGGCGGCTGCTGTCGCCAAAAAGGGAGAGTGTTCTCCCTGGCAGGTGCGAGTCGGCGACATCCGGCGGGATCGCACGGGGCTTGGCGCCCTTTGGGCGCATGTCCCCGTTGGCTCCGCAAAGAAGCTGCTGGAGGGCAGACTTTTGGTGGGTTGGGTGGCGGCGAGAGTAACTCTGGGAAAACCCAGGGCGCTTCGCTGCTACCGTTGCCTGGAGGCTGGCCATGTGGCGAGCCGTTGCGATTGCGCGAGCGATCGTAGCGGTCTTTGCTACAGGTGCGGTCAGCCTGGGCACTTGGCGGCCTCGTGTTCGGCCAGCCCGCATTGCGCGGTTTGCGCAGCGGCTGGCAAAGAGGCAAACCATCGGGTGGGTGGTGCCAAGTGCTCGGCCCCCACCAAAAAGATGCGGCGGAGAGTCCCGGAGAAGCGGGCCGCCGTCCCTCCGAGCGGGACCGCGATGGAGGTTGCCGAGACCGTAGGGGCCTAGTATGGCCCTACGGTTCCTCCAGGCGAACCTGAATCATTGCGCCAGGGCCCAGGATCTTCTATTCCAGGGCCTGGCGCAGTGGTCCATAAACATCGCGGTGATTGCGGAGCCATACGCGGTGCAGCAAGGGGACAATTGGGTCGGGGACATTGGCGAAACTGTCGCCATTGTCGTCACCGGAGCCGGTGGCTCTCCCCCAATTGTCTCTTCACGGAGAGGCCAGGGTTGTGCTGCAGTGAAGTGCGGCCACATCACGGTTGTGGGGGTCTACTTCTCGCCCAACAGGACTCTCTCGGAGTTCGAGGGGTTCCTGGCGGAAGTGGATGCCCTTGTGCAGTGGAGTCGCCCGAATGAGGTGGTCGTGGCGGGGGACTTCAATGCCAAATCGGCAGTGTGGGGTTCCCCAACCTCGGATGTTCGTGGCGACGTCCTTGTGGAGTGGATGGCCGCGCACAACCTGGCGCTCGTGAACCGGGGCTCGACGCAGACGTGCGTCCGCATGCAGGGGGGGTCCATAGTGGACCTTACCTTTGCCAGCCCCGGGCTTGCACGCCGCATCGTCGACTGGGAGGTGTTGGACGGGGAGGAGACGCTGTCTGATCACCGTTACATACGGTTCAGTGTCTCCTCTCAATCCACGGCGATCGGGCCTGGCGCCCCTCCGGCGCAGAGGGGCCCTCGTTGGGCCCTGAAGTCTCTGGACAGGGAGATGGTGGAGGTGGCCTCGATAGTGGCCACCTGGTGTCCAGAGCCGGAGTCTTCTTCGGTGAGGGAGGAGGTGGAGTGGTTCGGGGCGGCCTTGGAGCGTATCTGTGACGCTTCAATGGCTCGGTCCCGACCTCTTCCGCCGCGTAGGCAGGTGTACTGGTGGTCGGAGGAGTTGGCCGCACTTCGGTCAACTTGTGTGGTGGCCCGACGCCAGTACACCAGGTACAGGAGGAGACGGCGTGCCTCGCGGAACACCGAAGAGGAAGGGCGCCTCTATTGCCTCTATCAGGAGGCAAAGAAGGCCCTGAGGATGAAGATCGCGGAGGCGAAGGAAAGGGCGTGGGAGGAGCTCCTGAGCACCTTGGAGCTAGACCCATGGGGGCGGCCGTACAAGCTCGTAATGAGCAAGCTGCGCCCCTGGGCCCCACCCCTGACATCCAGCATGGAGCCGGCACTTCTGAACTCAGTCGTGTCGGCCTTGTTTCCCCATGCGGATGCTTCGCTTCCCTCCCAGTCGACGACACCCCCGGACGCGGGGGCACCGGACGTGACATCGGCCGAGCTCAGCTCGGCCTTGGACAGGACGCGAGGCAAGAGGACGGCTCCCGGCCCTGATGGGGTGCACGGGAAGGTGCTGTCTCTTGCCTTGCAATTCGGCCTCGACGAGCGGTTCCGCAAGCTGTTGTCGGCTTGTCTGCGGAACCGTGTCTTCCCGGACTTGTGGAAGGAGGGAAGGCTGGTTCTTCTCCAGAAGCCTGGCAAACCGCCGGACTCGCCTTCGGCGTATCGGCCGATCGTGCTGCTGGACGAAGCGGGTAAGCTCTTTGAGCGTATAATAGCAACCCGCATCCAGCAGCACTTGGCTCTGGAGGGGCCAGACCTATCCGATTGCCAGTTTGGCTTTCGGAAGGGGCGGTCGACAATCGACGCGATCGCGAGATTGCGCGATGTGTCAGACGGGACTGTGGCGGAGGGCGGGGTTGTTTTGGCGGTGTCGCTGGACATTGCCAACGCGTTCAACACCCTGCCCTGGGACGCGATTATGGATGGGCTTCGCTATCATGGCGTGCCTGTCTATCTTCGCGACGTGATTGCGTCGTATCTCACGGCGAGACGCATCACGTTCCCCAGGAGACAAGGATGGGGTTCCCACCCCGTCAGCTGCGGTGTGCCGCAGGGGTCGGTGTTAGGTCCACTCCTGTGGAACATCGGTTATGACGGGGTCCTGCGTTGCTCTCTGATCACGGGTGTCAGCGTCATCTGTTACGCGGATGACACCCTGGTGGTCGCGAGGGGCGACAATTTCCGCGAGGCCAAGCTTCGCGCCACGGCCGGGGTGGCACAGGTCGTGGCGCGGATCCAGAGGATTGGCCTGCGAGTCGCCCTGAACAAATCAGAGGCGATCGCATTCCACGGTCCCAGGAGAGCGCCGCCGAGCGGGGCGCAAATCATCGTCGGCGGAGAGGCCATCGAGATAGGGTCCACCCTAAAGTATTTGGGGTTGGTTCTCGACTCTCGGTGGTCCTTCAAGGCGCACTTTGCGGCACTTGCCCCGAAGCTCGCCGCCACGGCATCGGCCTTGTGCCGAATTATGCCGAACCTTGGCGGCTCGAGCGAGGGGTGTCGCCGCTTGTACGCCGGCGTTGTGCGCTCCAAGGCGCTCTATGGCTGCCCCATTTGGGCCCAGGATTTGTCGGCGCAGAACCTTGCGCTGCTGAGGCAGTCGCAACGGGTGATGGCGCTCAGGGTGGCGAGGGCGTACCGCACCGTATCCTATGACGCGGTGTGCGCGATAGCCGGGCTCGCACCCTGGCACCTGGAGGCGGCTGCCTTGGCCGACATTTACTGGCGCCGGGCTGAAGTCCGGAGTCGAGGCGAGGAGCTCACTTACGAGCTCCTCAAGGATTGGAGGGAGGACGGCCAAAGGGTTGTCGTTGCGCGGTGGCAAGAGCATCTTGCCACCTCTCGGGTAGGCGCGCATACGCTTCAAGCGATCGCGCCCGTCCTGCCCGAATGGCTGAGGACGAAGCGGTGGGGATCCTTGTCCTTTCACGCGGTGCAGATTTTGTCGGGGCACGGGTGCTTCGGCAAATACCTGCACAGGATCCGGCGGGAGGAAACAGACTCCTGCCATCACTGCGGATGCGCCTCAGACACGGCGCAACACACCTTGGAGGCATGCCCGGCCTGGGCAAGTCAGAGGACTGCCCTGGCCGGAGCATTCGGCGCGGATCTATCCCTGCCCGCCATTGTGGCAGGGATAGTTAGGAGCGCGGACGACGCTCCGTGGCAGGCCTTTAAGGCCTTCTGCGCCGACGTCCTCTCGCGAAAGGAGGAAGCGGAGAGGGCGAGGGAGATTGCTCCCGACGCCCCCGCACTCCGACGGAGGAGACTTGGGCGGCGCCGGCGCGATTACGCCCGGCGCCAGCCGTGACCTCGGTCTTAGGACCGAGCCAGGAGACGTGGCCATCAACCGGCCACGTAGGGCGAGCCGCGCGCGGGAAACACGCGCGGCAGGACACACGGGCGCGGGCATGCGGGTCAAGGGCAACTAACCGCTCGCTCGCGTCCGGCAAGTCTCCCGTGGGCTCTTGGAGGTTTAGTGGGTAGTGGTCAAGCTGGCCGACCCCCACACTCCCCCCGCCACTCGATGTGGCCCGGCGGGGGCGTCGGTAAAGAGTCGATTCCTCCAAGTAAAAAAAAAAAAAAAAAAAAAAAAAAAAGGTTAGGTTAGGTTAGGTTAGGTTAGGTTAGGTTAGGTTAGGTTAGGTTAGGTTAGGTTAGGTTTTTTTTTTTTTTTTTTTTCATCCTGACTACTGGCCTACCTCCCCGACCATTAAATAATGTCGGGCCGTGGACTAAGCTGATTATATTCCTCATTTCTTTCATTCTTTCAGTCATACATCTTCTTAAATAAGTTTTAACTCTGTGTGTTTTATTTTCTTTTTACATTTCTTAAGTCCTAGGTTACATTGTTTTATTTTAACATTGTATTTATTTACATTTTCCATATATATATGTTTACGTGTAATATATCTTGTTATTTATAATTTTTGTACAGTATTTAGTTTTTATCTTTCTATTATATTTAAATATAATTCTATATTCCGTTCCATAGCGTTTCCTGCTCAATTTTAATATTATTAACCTTGGCAATACTCTCTTGTGTTGTTGAGTGTGTGTTTTGTGAGTGTGCAGGTTTGCTCAGCAGATATTACAGAATATTTCTGGGCAAAGTGGCTTTTGTGTTTTATGTTAGTGTCTTGTATGTATGGTGAAATGTAGGTGTTGTGTGTTATGCTTGGTTTGTGTTAGTGTTTGCATTGTTTTAACTTTTCTGTCAATATTCAATAATATTGTTTAGTAAGTTGTTACAATGTGTGTGTTTCTGTGTGAGGTTGCTTAATTGTTAATCCTTTGTAGTAAAGGCTTTAGCAATTTTAGTTAATTGTGTGTGTGTGAGGTGTGTGTCTTTTAGTGTTTATGCGTGTGTGTGTAATGAATGATTTGGTGTGTACGTGTTATATGTATTGTGTTCCAGCTCTTGCTATCGTGTCCCATCTTTTTCTCTCAGGGCAGTTTGGCGAGAAGGGGCCATGCCCGTCTCGGTGAGCCAGGTTTGCTCTGTTGCAATTTAGACAGGTAGGTGGCTTGTTGTCTCGCTCCTTGCAATCTTTAAAGTTGTGGCCTTTCTGGCCGCAGTGGGAGCAGAACTCCTCCTCCTCCTTACACTGCCGTCTTCCGTGCCCGTGGGCAAGGCATTTTGTGCATTGGACGAGGGGTGACTGGTCCCACACGGAGACCCTCTGCATGTCTATGTAGACTTTCCCTTCTCGAACCAATGCCTTCCACAGTTTGGGAGCGACCTTCAAAACGACATGGACGGTGTTGTTGTTTCTCGCTCTCCTGCGGTATCTAACCTCTGCCTTCAGATCGTCCTCCCCTACAGTTGCTAAGCAGGTGTTTGTTCTGCTTTGGGAGGGCCGACAGGACATCCTCGTCTGTTATGTCCGCTCTTAGGTCCCGCAGGATAACGAGGGGGTCCTTTGTTTTGGCGGGTTCGACCGTCAGGGTTGGATCTTTGGTCAGCAGGGCTGTGACCCGTTCTAACTGGGCGGTGGTACAGCAGCCGACAACAACCCTTTGGTCCCTCACTTTTCGGACTCTGTCGATTTGGAGGCCCGTCTCCTTGGCGTTTACCGCTTTCCTTATTTTGGCGACAACCTCGTCGCTGGTTTCCAGGTTGCCCTCCGCACTCACGATCACAGAGTGGATCGTGGTCGAACTTCGGTTGGTGTCTGGAGGGTTTCCTTCACCTGAGCTGCGGGTTGCCGCCACTTCTGCGTAGGATAGCGCCTGAGCCATTTTGTCCCTTGTGGAGGCGATTTCGGATTCGAGATTTCCGAGCTTGCGTTCTATCCTTTCTTGCCTTTCCATGTCCGATTTTTCCTTTTTCCCTATCCTGTCCCGTATATCCTTTAAGGTAGTTTTCCCTTCCTCGTCCAAACCCTGTGTCCGTGTTCCTAGCTGCGTTGTTATTTTATTTAAATTGTCCTTTATGTGTTGCCTTTCTTCTGTTTCTATTTCTTTTGTTCTTTTAAGCTCTCCTAATATTATACCCATTTTCATTATCTTCCCCTTGAATATTTCATTTTCCTTTTCCCGTAAGTCAGTCAGTTTGTTAGTATTAAGTATTTCTTTCTCTGTTTTTTCTTCTAATTTCTTTCTTTCTTCTTCAATACTTTTCCTGGTTTCTGCAAGCCTTTTTAGTTCCTTCCTTAGATCCTTTACTATTTCCTTCTGCTCTTCCACTAGTTCTTCATATTTATCGAGTTTTGTTTCTTTGGTTAGTTCCTTTTCGCTTTTATCTCCTTCAGTCCTTGTTTCCTTACTATATCCTTTAGTTTTTTCTGTGTCCAATTCCTTCTCTGTTTCTTTGTATAAAGTGAAAAGCCTTTTTAATGCATTGCGTGACCGTGATTTTTATTTCGGTCTTGAGGTTACGCGCAGCATCCAGATTTTTGAGGGCGCTCTGTTGAATTGCGGCTGCCTCAGTACTTCGTCCTTTATACGTTGTCCCTGACTTACTCCCTACTTTGTCCTCCTTCCCTTCCTTCTCCATAGTATCCCGAGTCCGCACCACAAACGTCTTTCTTCTCTCTTCGGGAGCTGTCACGCCGTTGACGGCGCCGGGGCCATCGCGTTTCCAGAGAACCTTGATGCCAGTTCCGGCACTAGTCCCTGAGATAAGCGCTTGGGGGCGTTGACGCAATGAGCATCTTCTTTCGGGAGCTCGGGAGCACTTATTTGTAATATTTTGTCAGGTGTAGTGTCCCGTTTTGGAGATGTATTGACAATGGGGTTCAACTTTTTTACGGGGGTTCTGAGACCAAACATGACGTCAGGCAGAGCTTACTAGCTCCTACGCTATGGAATGGAAGAAATATGCTGAATTTTAATTGATTAATATTTGGCCAGTAGTGGCGTCAAAGGTATAAAAGTCTAAAAGTAATAGTATATAAAATTTTTATTGCCAATAGGGCGAGTCCTTACATTCTATCTTAAATGCCAATAAGGGCCTAGGTCGATACAGTATAAAGCTTATATACTAAGGGCTGTCACCAAAAAGTGGCAACCAGTCCGACTTATTTTAAAAATTAGGTAAAAAATTTAATTTTTTTTTCCCAGTTGCCCCCCCCGCCCGTTAATTAATTTTATTTTTATTTTTTTTTTTTTTTAATTTTTTTTTAAAAAATTTTTTTTTTTTTTTTTGTTTAATTTTTTTTTTTTTTTTTTTTTTTTTTTTTTTTTTTCCTTTTTTTTTTTTTTTTCTCCCCGTTTTTTTTTTTTTTTTTAAAAAAAAAAATTTTTTTTTTTTTTTTTTTTTTTTTTTTTTTTTAATAAAATTTTTTTTTTTTAAAAAAAAAAAAAAAAAAAAAAAAATTTTTTTTTTTTTTTTTTTATTTCACTTCCCCCCCCCCTTTTTTTTTTTTTTCCCCCCCCCAAAAAGGGGGGGGGGGGGGGGGGGGGGGGGGTGGGGGGGGGGGGGGGGGGGGGGGGGGGGGGGGGGGGGGCCCCCCTCCCCCCCCCCCTTTCCCCCCCCCCCCCCTCCCCCCCCCCCCCCGACTGCTGTTATTTTTGCTCTAACTCTAACGGTTTAGGAGCTACATCAATTTAAAAATTTCAGGAAAAGTTAAAATTTTGAAAATTTTGGAAAAAATTTTTGGATGATAGGAAAGGGTGTACAAGGGTATAATGGGACAACTCGTTTATACCACCGAAGGTGGTAGAAACTGAAAATGGGCTTATTTTTGAGCTATCTCCTACCGTTCCCGAGATATCCCGGTTTTTTCCTGACAGCGTTCCCGGGCCGATATCTAAGCCGTTTTCCGTCGGATTTCAGATCTAAAGGTATATTCTGAATCAGCTTGATGACGGCATTCAGGAACGTTTTCAAAATTTGCAGAATTCCCACGGGATCTTCGACCACGTGCCACGTGGTTTTTGTTTTTCTCGGGATTAAAAATATTTCCCGTGGTCAAAAAATTTTGAACGACCACTCAAAAGATGCGTCTCGTCGGGGTCTACACGGTGGTGATTTTTAATTTGGGGGTAACCGCTTTGGTTTTTGAGATAATAAATGTTTTGTACGTTACTTTTTAGGTTATCCCGTTTTTTGCTTCTAAAATTTTTTCCACTGAGCCAATCTCGCTGAGAAGACCATCGCTGTGCTGGGCTTGATGAGCGCTTTTTGGTGAAATATAGCACTGCTGTCTTCCTTCAGGATTTCAAGGACCACGTTTTTATGAAAAAATTTTCAAAACGTTGTATCTCCCTGGAGCATAGGCGGAAAAATCCAAGATGTGCACCAAAAGATGCGCCTTTGCAAGGCGCATTTAACTACACTTAAAGACAGGGGGGTCGCCGATCTTGTTTCGGCGCCGCATGCACTTTTTCACCAATTTTTTGAAGTTTTTTCTGTTTTTTTCACCAAAATTCACTGATTTTTCACGAATTAAGATTTGAAATTTATATCACTGGATTTGTCTCGTTAAGACGCGTCTTTTGATGTATGTCACTGTTTTGTAAGCGTGAAAAATCCTATTTTTAGGATTTTTAAACCGCGGAGCGACACGTTTAGGTGTGTATCCGACCAAGGATGGACTGCGACTGTTAGGTTAGGTTAGGTTAGGTTAGGTTAGGTTAGGTTTTTTTTTTTTTTTTTTTTTTTTTTTTTTCAACTTATTGGTACATTGGTATTGGTGTTTGAGTGATATACAGATTTTAGGGGAAGAAACTTTGTGGATGCTGCTATTGGATACAGTCTTTCCACAAAGTTCCTTTTACACTGGGTATTTACAAAATGTGGTTTCTTAGAATTAGAGTCGCTATACAAATCAAGTTTTCCTTAGTGTCTACAAGCTATACATTAACATTGTTTAACTTACATTCTATATTTATATAATTGAGAGCTTTATTATACAATCCAATTTGTGACATTAATACATAATTTTCTTATATTTATACAAACAAAGTATTTACATATATATATAAGGTTATACAATGCTAAGTTGCTTGCTGTGAGGTTATTACAGTTAGGGATTTTAACTTTTTACAATGGGAGAAATTTATTGGTTACATTTAAGTTTTATTGAACAATTTTAAGTTATTAACTATATATTTAATAAATTTATCGATGGCGTCGATCGCAGCTCTGTTTAGGAGAGAGTCTTTTAGTGTGAAGGTGTCTGGTGTTTTGTTCCTAACTTGTGCCTGTAGGCAATCGTGCCTTTGGGAGGAGAACCTGGAGCAGTCATTTATAAGGTGTGTAAATGTTTGGATGCTAGTGTTGTCACAGGGGCATTTGTCATCTGAGGTGATATTAAATCTGTGTAAGTATTGTTTTGTGTACGAGTGCCCTGTGACGAACTGAGTGAGGTGGAAAGAAACCGGAAGTGTCGTGTTTAGTTTGTGTATGTCTTTAAGTGATGGTAGGAGAGACCTGGTTCTTGCCCCCGTGGGCTCCTCCAAGTACCTCTTTTCCCAAGTGGTGTAGGATTTTAATCGTGCAATGTGTTTTATATGTGATAAGGGGCAACTAATGAAATTAGGGGCCTTATGGGCTTTGGAAGCTGCTTTAGCAGCGGCATCTGCTTTCTCGTTACCTACAATACCGGTATGGGCTCGAACCCATTTGAACTGTATCTGTGTGTGCTTGTTTTGGTGTAATATCCGGTGTATGCTGCTAACTAATGGGTGGGTATTGGATATTTGTTCTAATGCCGTCAGTGCCGATCGTGAGTCCGAATGTATGATGCAGCTGGTATTATTTTTAGTTGCCCATTTGCATGCCTCTTTAATAGCGAGGAGTTCGGCTTGAAAAATGCTACTCGTGGGGTGGAGTTTAATTTTTGATGTGTGTATGGTTAAGTGTGTGTTAGGCGAGTGGACAATGAATGCTGCTCCAGTTTCTCCGTTCTCTTGTTTGCTTCCGTCTGTGTATATGTCGTGGGGCGCGGGTTTGATGTGTTTGTGTAGGTTGTTTTTATATGTTGTGTGTCTGATGCCTGTGCGAACCGAGGGGTGTAAGAGTTGTGAGGGGTGTGTGGGTGTCTCGATGGGGATGTCGGATGGAATTAAGTGAGTTTGGTGCTCGACGCGGGCTTTTTCGATGCATTGGATTTCATTTATTTTTATGTCTAATGGAAGAAATTCTGCGAGCGCGAGGGCTGCGTTTAGGGAGATGGTACGGAATCCGCGGATGGCTTTGATTGCAAACATTCGCTGTAATGAGAGGATTTTGTTTTTGTAGGTTTTTATATTTACGGAGTCGCCCCAGACTCCCGCGGCGTATGTGATGGTTGGGACTATGACCATATGGTATATTGTTTTTATATTATCAGAATGTATGCCCCAAGTGGGTCTTATAAAATTGCAAAGTTTGTTAAATAAGTTTTGTGATTTTTGAATGATGTAGTTTATGTGATTTTTAAATGTCAGTCTGCGATCAATAATGACACCTAAGTATTTTATTGTTTCTACCGGTTTTAACGTAATATTGTTTATTTTAATTTGGGTTTTTTGGGCTTTATTTGAAAAGTGAATTAATTGTGTTTTCTCTGGACCGAATTCTAATTTTACGCTTTTACCCCATTGAAAGATGGTATCTAGTGAAGTGTTCGTGATTCGTTGTAGAGTGTCTGTGTCTGATGCTGTGGCCAGCAGCACTACGTCGTCTGCGAAAGCTTGTAGGTGGCACCCGGGCGGAAATCTGGTGTTGAGTAATTTATTGATCAGAATATTCCATAGAACGGGTCCACATGCCGAACCCTGTATACAGCCTTTGTTATTGGTTTTGCTGGTAGTGTGTTCGCCTATTGTTAAATTGACGGTGCGGTCCGAGAGATAATTATTAATAAGTTTATATATATTTAGGGGGCATCCGACGTCCCTAAGACCGCTAAGGATAGCTGGCCACCACGCGTTATCGAATGCCGCCTTTATATCGAGTGAAACTACTGATACTTCTTGATGTTTTTGCTTAGCTGCTTTGACTTTATTAATTATCGAGAGAATGGCTTGTGTTGTACCTGTTTGTTGGGTGAATCCGTATTGTTCAGTGTTGAGTGTTTTTTGCCGCTGTGACGAGTATACGAGCCGTTTAGTAAAGAGTTTTTCTAGCGTTTTTCCAAATACTGGTATAAGACCAATTGGGCGATAGGCTGATAGATCGGTGTAGTCAGTTTTTGATGGTTTAGGGATGACTTTTACAATGGTTTTCTTCCATGTACTTGGGAAATATGCTAGTGAAAGACATCGGTTCAGTATGTTAGTGATTAATCCAGGATATTGGCTTGCAACCATCGAGCATATGTCGCTCGTAAGGTGGTCGTGGCCTGGAGCCTTATTAGGGTTCATTTGACGGAGGGTCTCTAGAACCTCTTCCTGGCTAAATTCTGGGTCATCTTGGGTGTTGGGTATATTGTTCGACGTGACGCGAGTTTGAATATGTGTAGGATCGGTGTCGGGCCCGTCGTCTGGGTAAAAGTGTTTAAGCAATTCCTGCGCGGTTTCTTGTGCCGTGGTGGTGTACGTGTTATTTTTCCTGCGTAACGTTTGAGGTGGTGGGTTGAATCCTCGTGATTTTAATAGTCTGTTTGTCAGTGACCAGACATTTTCTTTTGTTTGGAGGGAGCAAAAAAGATCTAAAGCTTTCTGTTGAGGTCTGTTTAAGTTTGTCTGCGTAGTTTTCTTTTAGGGTTTTGTATTCATCTAAGATGTTTGGGTCGGGAGGGCGTCCGCGTGAGTTATGCAAGCGCCGGTGGAGTCGGATGCATTCCTCTTTCAAGGACTGTAATTCATCCGACCACCACGGAGGCCTGGGTTTGATTCTGTTATTTCTTATGGGAAAAGTTTGGGTGCTGGCATCGTTTATAATTTCGGTGAGGGTAATGATGGTTTGCTCTAATTGTGTGGACGTTAATGTCTCTATATTTTTGTCTAGGATTCCTGAATTAAAGATTTTGGTGTGGAGGTGTTCTTTAAATGAATGCCAGTTACCTTTGTTTGTTTGGTATAAGAATGTGCTGTAAGTATTTTTAGTGAGCGCAGGAGATTGTGTAAGATTAATTGCGAATGTAATGTGGTTGTGTTGTGTGGATGGAAAGTGTCCCGGGTGTACTCGCCAGTCGTTTATTTTGCTAATGAGATTGGGGGAATAGAGCGTTAAGTCTATAATAGAGTTGCGTTTCTGTCCGTGCGTAATCGTTTGAAATGTGGGGGTTTGGCCTACGTTTCCTAACTGAAGGTCATGGGTTAATATGAAGTCAGCTACTTCTGCTCCTCGTGGGTTGTCAGCGGAACTGCCCCAAGTGCTGTGCCATCCGTTAAAATCGCCGCCTATTATTACGTGTGAGCCGTTGTGCGTGTGTAAAAATTGGTCTAGTTTATTTAGTATATTATTTGTATCCGTGCGCGGTTCAATGTAAATCGAGACTACGTATATGTTATAATTTTTCGCGGGAATGGAAATGATGCAAAGGTCGTCCGTTGTGAATTGTGTGAGCGTGATCGCGTGAATGTGTGTTTTGGCCAAGATACAGGCCCGTACTTTCGTGGCGCCATCAGCCTGAAAAACGTTAAAGCCTTGTATGTTCTTGACATGTTTTGAGTTACCGATGTATGGTTCTGAAATTAATGCTATGTCTGTGTCCGTGTTGTGCAAGTGTACCTGAAGTTCATGCAAAGCGTTGCGAGACCTGTCGAGGTTCGCTTGGGAGAACTGTAATCTATTAATTACTCTAGGCATAGTTTATTTTAGCCTCGACACGGGCTTGCATTGCTACGACCTTGGGGCAGCGTCCGCTGTCAGCGCGGTGGGTTGTGGGGTTTGTTGTTTTGTGTTGCTGGTTGTGTTCGTGGCAGTTGGCGCAGGTGGGAACTTCGGCAGCCTCCTTGGGGCACTCTCGGGGGGGGGGGTTTTTGGGCCCCTTCCCCGGGGGGGCACCCCCCGCGGGGGCGGGGGTTTTGGGTTGGGCCGAACCCCAAAACCCCCCCTTTATGAAAAAGGGGGGGGGGGGGGGGGGGGACCCCCGGGGGGGGGGGGGAAAGGACAACCACCCCCCCCAGGGGGGGGGGAGGGGGGGGGGGGTGTGTGTGGGGGGGGGGGGGGGGTGTTGTTCTTTTTTTTTTTTTTTTTTTTTTTTTTTTTGTTTTTTTTTTTTTTTTTTTTTTTTTTTTTTTTTTTTTTTTTTTTTTTTTTTTTTTTTTTTTTTTTTTTTTGTTTTTTTTTTGTTTGGTGGGGGTTGTGTTTTTTTTTTTTTTTTTTTTTTTTTTTTTTTTTTTTTTTTTTTTTTTTTTTTTTTTTTTTTTTTTTTTTTTTTTTTTTTTTTTTTTTTTTTTTTTTTTTTTTTTTTTTTTTTTTTTTTTTTTTTTTTTTTTTTTTTTTTTTTTTCCTACTAGGCCTACCCCCCGGACGAAGTTATCTCCGGGCCGTGGAATAATTAAGCTAATGATTTTTCTTTCTTAAAATGTTTTCTCATATGTTTCTTATTCTAACTTACAGGCTAATCATTTCTTTATTAGTATATTTGTTCTCAAATTTCTTATTCTAGTTGTACAAGCTAATTATTTTCTTTATTAAAACATTCGTTTACAAATTTCTTATTCTAGAGATAACATTACAATTCTTATTACTATTTACTATTATTTCTACTAATTCCCACACACATATATATCCATATTAATTTATATACATATTTTTATTTTTTATTTATTCCGCTTTTTGCTTTACAAATTTCTTATTCTATACAATACAATACAATCAACTTTAATTTTACTTATTACTATTTACTAATACTAGTTTTGCGCACTTATTTATATACATATTTAAACCTTTTTATTTGTTTCGTTTATTTACTATTTTTACTATTTGCTTACAGAATTGTAGCAAAGGAGGCCTCATCCCGTCGTCCATCATGATTATTTTTAAGTTACTTTCTGTCAAGTCAATGTCAAGTCGGTTTTCCAGTTTGTGTCTTTCGGGGGCGTGGATTGGGCAGCGAATCAACAAATGGGGCACCGTCTCATCCTCGTCTCCGCAGGCGCAAACGGGGCTATCCTTACGTTTGAACCTGTGGAGATATGCGGCGAAACCACCATGCCCCGTTAGAACCTGTGTTGCTTCGCCGTCCAATCCCACCCTCTTTATGACCCTAAAAGCGGCTGCAGCTGTTGGGAGGAAGACTTTCGTTATGGAGGCTGTTTCTCCGTTTTGATAATCCTCCTCCCAACGCTGCACCGATTCCGTCCTAATAAGTCTTTTTATAGTAGAAATTGGGCAGAGGTCATAGTCTGGTTTCTTTTTATTGTTGTGGGCGGCCTCCTTCGCCAGCAGGTCTGCCCTCTCATTCCCCTCGTGTCCAGCGTGGGCCTTGATCCAGAATAAGGTAATTGTTTTATTTTCGCGCATTTTAAAAATTTGCCGTCTTATTTGGACAGCGAGAGGATTAAGAGAGCGGCCGCTTGTGATGTCCTCCAGTGCTGATCTGGAGTCGCTACAGACGTTTATATTCGGGCTTTTTTCCCTTTCTATCAGCTCAAACGCTCTGTGCAGCGCCACCATTTCAGCCTGGAAGACAGTACAGTAGGACGCTAATTTAATTTTTACAAATTTCTTTAGAACGTTTTCTTTAAAGATAACGACCGCGGCACCGACGCCTTCGTCAAATTTACTGCCGTCAGTAAAAAAGTTTGAGGTGTCAATCTGAGTCTCTAGGTCTAATTCTGAGTCATAGGTCTTAAAAGTAAGCAGTGGCTCGTGCGCAGGGTGTGGCATCTCCGCCGGATTTTCTCTACCCTCCATCACCGCGTCTAAGCTGAGTGGGGGAGACAGTCCTCTCTTTACCTTGTATAGAACTGCCGCTTCCTCAATCTTTAGATGTAATGGGAGTATCCCAGTAAGAATTAATCCCGAGTGAAGCGAAACAGTTCTGTATGCTTTGCAAATTTTTTGGAGGAAGAGCCTCTGGATCCGGTCTAACTGTACTTTAACACACTTCTTTCTCGCTGCCTGCTCCCAAGCGCTCGCGGCATACATCAGGATCGGCTCTATCACAGCAGTGTAGATCGTCCTGACGATTAACGTGTCCAGGCCCCAACCTATTTTCGCAGCCCTAGCCAGCTGTCTGTAGATCTGGTAGGCCTTTGCACATACAGTCTTGACGTGCGTGTTGAAGGTGAGACTCTCATCTATTATCAGTCCGAGGAGTTTCACCTCCTTCACGACCTCAATTCTGGTCCCGCCCATGCTCAGTAGTGGGGTGTCATGTTTTAACTTCCTTGTTACGACCATAGCTTTGGTTTTATGTGGCGCAAATTTTAACTTATTCAAGACACCCCATTCCTGAACATAGGCTAGGGTTGCATTGGCCTGCCTCTCAATCTCGCCCGCGGTGTGGCCGTCAAAAACCAGGACAACGTCATCCGCAAACGCTTGGCAGCAGATTCCCTTTCTTTCCAAACCTTTCAATAGGGGGTCCAACAAGAGGTTCCACAATATTGGTCCCCCTATAGATCCTTGTATACATCCTTTCGTGTTAACCTTCTCCACTTCCCTTCCTCCATATCGCAACCTAACCTTCCTGTCTCTCAGATAGCTGTCAAACACTCTCCTTACGTTTACCGGGCATCCCACTTCCGCCAACCTACACCTGATTGCAGGCCACCACGCGCTGTCGAAGGCGCCTTCTATGTCTAGCGAGACCATTACTGCGATTTTCTTTTCATTCAATTTTTCTCTTATGTGTCTCAGCAAGTCATAGAGGGCGTCCTCGGTCCCTCGCTGTGGCATAAATCCGTACTGTCTGGCACTCATTCTTGGTATTATGTACCAGTTCGCCCTTTTCACGAGCATTTTCTCCATTATTTTCCCCATCACTGGAAGCAAGCCAATAGGTCTGTAGGACTTTGGCGTCGTGTAGTCTGTTCTGCCAGGCTTTCGAAGTACTACCACTGTGGCTTCCTTCCAGGTGGTGGGAAAATATCCGATCTCCAAACACTTATTGACGAGTGCCAGAAATACGTGCGGAGCGACAAAGATGGCGGCCCGGCAGATATCGAAGGTCAGGCCATCCAGGCCTGGGGCTTTCTTTGGGTTAAAGGACTCCAGGACTAGTTTGAGCTCTCCCTCTGTGAAAGGGGGGTCGTATGTGTCTTTTACTCCCTCGTTTATTGCTTCCGCTTTTGCCCTGATGTCCCTGTGCGCCTCACTGTCGTCCTCTTCGACATCGTCGGGAAAGAAAGTCTGCACAAGATACTCAGCGGATTCTTCCATTTCCAGCACCCTCCCTTCTCTCACCATAGGCATATCTTCCCTCCTTATTGTTGTTCTATTTATGACCCTATATATTCCCTCCCACATTCCTTCCCTGCTTTGTTTCCCACAGAATTCCTTCCAACTTTCCAGCTTTGCTTCCTCTATTCCCTTCTCATATTTTTCTTTTAGTTTCAGGTATTCATTCACAACCTCCGCTCTCCGGGTTTGCGCTGCGCATCTTATTCTTCGTTTCTTGGTTCTAAGTTCTTTCTTTAGAGATGCCAGTTCCTCCGTCCACCATGAAATGGTAAGTATAGATTTATTTCTTATTTTAGGTATATTCTCATCACTGGCTTGTTTTATGATTTCTATATATTTATATACTGTTCTGTCTATTTCTTCTTCTGTTCTTATCCTGTCCATCTTTTCTTTGTTTATATCACTTTCTTCTAGCATTTGGCTGATTTTTTCTCGAAAATTGGTCCAGTGAGCCTTCCTCGTGTTGTATACTCTTGTTGTTCTTTCTATTTCTACCCCACTCAGTTTTGTGTTCCTTAGTTTAAACACTATACCATTATGGTCCGAACTGGTTATGCCTTCATCGACCTCCCATCCCTCTATGAATCCAAGAAGATCTGCCGTACAAAATGTTAGATCGACAAAGCTGCTGAAGTTCCTTCCGCCTCTATATGTGTCGAACGTTGGAGTTGTTCCCTCGTTTAACACATACACTCCCATCTCTGCGCAGGTAGCCATCAGATCCTCCCCTCTCCTGTCCGTAATTTCTCCTCCCCAAAGATTGTTTTTGGCATTTGCGTCTCCAGCGAATACCACTCTTGGACCTACGGCTCGCCTTACTTTCCTCAGGTCATCGAGATAGGGATCTATCGGCGTTGGCGCGGGCTCAAAGTAGAATGAGACCAGGAACACATCCCGTGCGTCGGTTTTCACCTTTACCACAACGATGTTGGGTGTGGTGAGGTCAGGACACAGTGTTGCGTCGGTGTTTGTGTCAAACAGCACGATTGCCGCTTTGACGACCTTCTCGGTTTTTCCCGCGCACTGGAATATTCTGGTGCCCCTGTACGCCTTCATTCTACCTTCCTTGCCAATGTAAGGCTCTTGAACCAGCGCCGCCGTAGCCTTTCTCCTCTGGCCCTCCATGATTAGTTCGCTGGTTGCGGCGTCCTTTCTCTGCAAGTTCGCTTGTACGATCAGGTGCTGCCCGATGCGATCATCCGTTACAACTTTAGAGAGAACCTTAGCAGTACGCTACTGAGGCTCTCGCCAGTTCGTCCCATCTGCACCTTATCGGGCAACCCTGGTCGAAGGCGTTGTGGTCGGTCCTGTCGAGGTTTGCCCGTGTGCAGTTTACACATGATGGCTTAGTGCCATTTTGGTACTCCGGACAACTTTCTTTTTTGTGGGACCCACCACAATGCGAGCATACTTCCGCTCCTTCCTTGCAGAGTCTCCTTCCATGGCCAAATCCTAAACATTTTGAGCACTGTACGAGGGGTGTTTGATCCATCACGTTTATTTTCTGTAGGTCTATGTGGACCTTTCCTATTTCGACCATCCTTTGCCACAGTTTTGGTGGAACCTGTAAGATGATGTGATTGGTGTGCGGGTTTCTTGTTTTCCTTCTGTATCTTATGCTAATCCTTTCTTCTTCCTCTTTTTCCATTTCGCTCATAAGGTTCTTATTTTGTAGCTTTAACGCTGTTATAATCTCCTCATCCGTATTAACACATAGTACATCCCTTAGAATAACTAGAGGATCCTTGTTCACCGCCTTTTCCACTCGTAGTTTACTATCAAGTTTTAGTCTCTCCTTTACCCTTTCCAGTTCCTCCTCTGTTTCGCACCCTAGAACTACTTTCTGGTCTCTTGCCTTTCTTATCCTGTCCACTCTTACTCCTGTAGTCTTTGCATTTACCGTTGTTCTTATCCTTTCTATTATCTCTCCACTTGTTTCCGTTCCATTTGAGGTGATTATAATAGCGTGTTTAGCTGCTGCCTGGTTATTCTGTGATGGTGCACGTTCTCTATCTCCAGGTCTGATTCCTGTTGCCACTACGCTAGCATAGGATCTCAGTTCGCTTGTTACTCTACTGCTTTCTTCAATGCTTTCCTTTAATTCTCTTCTGGTGGTTTCCTCTTCCTTCCTCTGTTCCTTGATTATCTTCTTTATTTCTTGAATCTCTCTATTTCCTTCTTCTATTAGCTTCTTCTGTTCCTCTATTTTATTTATTATATTTCTTACTTCTTTACCTTCTATCTCTGTTTGTTCTTTTGCTTTTTCTTTCTTTTCTTCTTCTTCTTTCCTTCTAGTGGGGTTCGGATAATCCTTTGTTTGATCCTTTCTTTCGTTCAGTAGGTCCTTCACTATTTCCTGGAGTCTCTTGGTTGCTGCCTTCACTTCTACCTTTATGTCAGTTCTTAAATTCTTTGCACTGTCTAGTTTGATATTTATTTTCTGGAAGATGCCTCTAATTTCGGTCTCTCTGGACTTGTAGGTCTTCCCGAATACAGCCTCAGAATCAGATGTGTCCGATATAGGCGTAGTTCGTTTTTCGGTACCGTCAGTGCCTGTATTAGAGGAGGCCGTGTCAGCTGATGTCGACGGTGAAAGGGAAAAGAAGCTAGCGACGGGTGGTTCCAGCCCTGCGGTGCACTGTTTTTCTGTCATTGTAAGTATTTCGTCTGTTGCGTCACTGTCGGGTGTATTGTCAGGTATATTATTATTTACTGGAAGTTGTCGTTTAGTGGGCGTGCGGTGGCCGAAAACCATTTTTTAAATTTAAATTTGAAATGAAGAGAATTTTATTTTTCGAAAAATGGGGGGTGGTTGAGTGGTAATTTATTTAGTTAATTGAGTTCCTCTCGTCAAAACAAGTTTAACGAGCCCAAACACGATAGGTCTAGGACGTGATTTACTAAAATTTAAAGAATTATGAAAAAAATTATTTTGAAAAAGTGGGGGGAGGGGGAAACTAGAGGAGCCAAAGTATTCCTCTCTTCGATACGAGCAGTTTAAGCCCAAACTCGGGGGTGTTATGACTACCGGGGTGGTTTGCGGTTCTGAGGGGGTGAAGGGTTTCACTTTTGCGGGGGGGGAAATTTTTTATTGCACGAACGTATAGCTCGTCTAATGCCGACCACGACGAGCCCAAACACTATTAATCTAAATTAATTACAAAGGAAGTTATGCTATGTTGTAGTTTTTTAAGAAAATATTGTTTTGTATGTTTGTTTGCTAGGAATAATTTGTTCAAGTACGGTTGTTAAATGAATATATTATATTATTATTTTATATTATTATAAAAGTTTCGCTCTTGGTATATTTTGTTGAATTTAAACCGTTTTAAATAGAGAACCTTTAGCTACTTTACGGATTTATACTTCAAGATTATATGAGAGACTGCTAGTGGTAATAAGTAAAGGAATGCGTTAGTGTGAGTGCGATACAGGTACGGATCGTAAGCAAATTTCGGGGGAATTTAATCTTCCGATTATAGTATAGAGTGTTGTAGAAGTTTACTTGTTCGTATAATCTAATACTATTAATAAAATAAAAAGGGTACGCGGTTTTAGTGGCTATAAAAATATATATTTCTGCACATATTTTTGTTACTAATTCAGTTTTAATTTGTTATTTAAAAGCTGTTTTATAACGAAACTCTAACGAATAAAATAAAATAATTCTAGTGAAGATGTTATGAGGCCTTTTAGTAGCTATTATTTAGATTTTGGTCTTTTAATGTGAGAGAGAATAAAATTAAATTTTTAGGTTGCTGAGTCCGTCCCACAAGTCGTCGCGCAGGTGTGCGGTGACGTCAGCTAGCGTCTTGGTCTTGTTCGCTTTTTAGCGCAATTTAGATTTCCAAGGTTATTTAAAGTTTTATTCGTTAGTGGAACTTTATGTATTTTTGTAGAGAGAAAGAAAGATATTGTAATTAATTTACATTAAATCCTAAATTAGGTTGGAAGGATTAACTTAAATTTAAATTTCCGCAGACTACATGCATACCAATAGAGCTACCCATTTATTACCTATTATTTAAATAAATTTTGAAAAACCAAAAGTAAGTTTTCTTAAGTTATCTATTATTATTGCAAAATTAAATTGTAACCTTTTAACTAGAGAATGAATATGTATTAAAAACGTTTTCAAAAGTACCAAGTTTTAAGTTTTAAGGAATAGTAAAGAGTGTTGGTAATAATAAGTGAAGGAATGCGAAGCTCTATTATTGAATGTTCGCTAGTGTGCGTGGAATACAGGTACGGATCGTAACGCAGTTGCCAAGAATTTAATGACCCGAATTGTTGTATTGTAGTGTGGTAAAATTTACTTTCTTATGTAATATAAAACAATTAATTTGCATTAACAGAATACCCGGATTTTAAAGGACATAAATACCTTTGGTGTTATTTATTTTAACTGATGTATCTATATTATTGTATTGTTTTAAGACAGTATTTCACACATATGTCTGCTATCGGTAACACTAGCAATTTATTTAGAGTTTTGTTAATTATTATTCAAAATTCTACCTTTAGTGTGTTAAGAAAAATAAAAATTAAGTAAAATTAAATTTAATTCGCTGAGTCCGGCCCGCGAGACAACGTGCAGGTGTGCGGTGACGTCGTCTAGCGTCGTAGCCTTGTACACTTTTAACACAATTTAATATTTCAAGGTTATTTAAAGTTTTTAGTAAGCTATATAAGAATTACGTTTTTTAACTTTATTACTATACTTAGGGTTACAGTATTACTTGTGTAAGCAAGTTAGCACTATATGTTAGTTGTTAGAGTAGTAGTATATATTAATATTAATTTAGTTACCTAATATTCCTCTTTTAAAGTCTATTATCACTAGGTCACTGTAGAGCTGCATATGCGTTCGGCGATGGCCTATCTGCGTCTAACCTACGTCACAGGGCTTGAATGTTCCTCGAAGATGTTCACGAGGTGAAGTCCTCCAGGTGATGTAGTGGTGATGATGATGATTGTAGTGACGTAGGGCGCAGCAGGTCTTAGTTTGTTGTTGTTATTTATTATATTATTTATTATTATTTATTAAATTTCACTTTATTATTTATTATTAGGATGCTGGTAATCACTGATAAGGTTGGTATTCCAAAACTATGTGGCAAAAAATTTTAAGCTTTATGTTTTTAGCTAGCTCTTAATAAGCACTTTCGAATTCTTTAATAAAAAATATAGGTCGTCGCTTTAAATTCCGAGTAATATTCACTTTTTGGTTTTTCACTTTCACAATTTTCACTTTAGCTTTTGACTCGGAAATCGTAGAAAATAACTTTTTTACACCACCGCGTAGGCCTTTGAAGCGCGCAACTTTTGATATATGACACTTAAATAATCCGAGGGAAAAAATTCTAAAAAATTAATTTTGAGTTATTGCTACGCGTAGAGCGGCTCCGAGTGCGTGCGCTCCGGACGGCGGGTGAGTTGCGACTGGTTAGGTTAGGTTAGGTTAGGTTAGGTTAGGTTAGGTTAGGTTAGGTTAGGTTAGGTTAGGTTAGGTTAGGTTAGGTTAGGTTAGGTTAGGTTAGGTTAGGTTAGGTTAGGTTAGGTTAGGTTAGGTTAGGTTAGGTTAGGTTAGGTTAGGTTAGGTTAGGTTAGGTTAGGTTAGGTTAGGTTAGGTTTTTTTTTTTTTTTTTTTTTTTTTTTTTTTTTTTTTCTTTATTTGGGTCCTACTGGCCTACCATCCCCGGCAGCATTGCTCCGGGGCCGTGGTGGAGAGATAGAAGAAATGAAACAATATAATTTTTATATTTATAAATGTGTGGGAACTAAACAGATGTTGCTATTTGATACAATCTGTCTGTTAAGTCCCTTGTTTTTCTCTTGTTATTCAGGTATTATGAAGTCGAATTCTTACACTAAACTTACACTAAAAATTTTCATTAGAAGTAACGAATACAACAATATTATATTATTAACCATGTAGTATTAAGAAAGATGATATAGTTATTAACTATTGAATGATTTCAGATTTTTAATTATATGTTTTATAAATGTATCAAATGATTTCGCAGTGTGTACCTTTTTAATTATTTCTGTGATGTTATAGGGTTCAGTATTATGGAACCAGCATAGTTCTTCGTGGGTTTGTCGGGAGATATTGAAACGGGGGCAGTTTTTGATGAGGTGGTTAAGGTCTTGTATAGAAGTGTTATCACAAGGGCAAAGAGGGTTGTCAGTTATATGAAATCGATGAAGGTATTGTTTGGCGAATGAATGGGCTGTGAGAAATTGAGTCATATGAAAAGATATTGGTATGGCTTGGAAAAAGGAGTCTATGCTTTTTAAATTTGGAAAAATGTTTTTGGTATGTGCCCCTGTGATTTCACAAGTATATCTATTTTCAGATTTGATTGCAGTTTCATTTTTAATGATCTTCTTTAAGTATGCAATGGGACATGATATGAATTCCGGCGCTTTATGTGCATTAGCAGCTTTGTTGGCTGCCCTGTCCGCCGCTTCATTTCCTTCAACGCCTGAGTGTCCCTTTACCCAAGTGAAGAGAATGCTTGAAAGAGGATGAGTGTTCTTGATTATGTGTAGTGTTTTGTGGATTTCGGAGACAGTGGGATTTGTGTTGTTTTGTTGTTTTAATGCAAAGATTGATGAAAGTGAGTCAGTATGTATGATTGCGTGTGTGATGTTTTTATTATATATGTATGCGCATGCATGTTTGATGGCGTTGAGTTCAGCTTGGAATACTGAACTTGTGTGATGAAGCTTAATTTGTTTTGTGTGAGTGTGTATGTGATTGTTTTCTGTTGGGCGGTAATCAACAAAAGAAGCGCCAGTTGAACCGTTCTTTTGTTTACTACCGTCCGTGTAGATGTGGTTGTAAATGGAATGGTTGGTTTTTGAGTATGTGTCCGCTGAAAGTGTATCTATTGAAATGCGTTCATACGGGTGAAGAAGTTCTGTAAAACAAACTGGTCTTTCTATAGGAATATCTTTGGGAATTCTATCTGATGTGTGATTGATTCGTATGTTTTCTATTTCATGTGTTTCTAGTATTTTTAGGTCTAGTGGGGTGAATCTAGCCAGTGCTATTGCTGCGTTCGCCGAGACTGTCCGAAATCCGCGAATGGCTTTGATGGCGAAGTTTCGTTGCAAACTAATAAGTTTGTTTTTTATTCCCTGTTTTTTAGCTACATGACCCCAGATGCTTGCGGCATATGTAATGATAGGTTGTATGACTTTGTTGTAGATGGCTTTTATGTTTTCGGGATGAGGTCCCCAGGTGGGTCTAGTGTAAATCTGTAATTTGTGAAATAGTTTATGTGCTTTGTTAGAAATGTATGTAATATGTTCGTTAAATTTTAGCTTACTGTCAATTATAAGTCCTAAGTATTTGAATGAGTTAGAAAATTGTAAGGGTGTGTTGTCAAAGATGATTTTTGCATGTTTTGATTTCTGTGTGAATGAGGTGCATTGTGTTTTGGTCGGACCGAATTTTAGTTTGACACTATTACCCCACCGGCGAATGTTCTCGAGTGCTGTGTTGGTTGTAAGTTCAAGGGTCGATAAATCCTTCGCCGATACTATTAGAAGGACGTCGTCCGCATATGCCTGGATTGTGCATCCTAAAGGTAAGGCAATGTTGGTAAGGAGGTCATTTATTATGATGTTCCACAGAATAGGGCCGCATGCGGAACCTTGTATGCAGCCCTTTTCTGTGGAATGTGTGAGTGTTGTGTTTCCTAAGTGTAAAGTAACGGCTCGGTGTGAAAGGTAACTATAGAGTGTGTTAAATATATTTCGTGGGCATTGAACTTGGCGGAGGCCTTCAAAGACAGCGGGCCACCAAGCGTTATCGAAAGCCGCTTTTATGTCCAATGAGACTGCGATAACTAACTGTTTGTTTAGTTTAGCCATGTTTATAGCGTCAAGAGCAGACTGAATGGCCTGGGTTGTTCCCGTTTGCTCAGTAAATCCGTATTGATTTTGACTGAGTAAGTGAAGTTTATGGGCATTGTAGGTTAGTCGTTTAGTCAGTAGTTTTTCTAATACTTTCCCAAACACAGGCAGAAGCCCTATGGGACGGTAGGAAGTCAGTTCAGTGTAATCCGTTTTTGAGGGTTTGGGTATTATTTTTACTATCGCTTCTTTCCAGGAGGTTGGAAAGTGCGCGATTTCCAGGCATCGGTTAAGTATGTTTCTGATTAGATCGGGGTAAGCCTTGGTTACGGTCAGACAGATGTCGCTGGTGAGGTGGTCGTGTCCAGGGGCCTTGTTGTGCCCTATGGAGCTAACTGCGTCTAATATTTCCTGGTTGGTAAAGGGAGGGTCGTTTTCAGTGTTAGGAGGAGTACTAGTTCTTAATGAAAGGTCGGTATGTCTAGGTTCAGTGTCAGGTAAGTTTTCTGGATAAAAGTGGTTCAATAGTGCTTGAGCAGTCTCTTTCTCTGTTTTTGTGTATGAGTTGTTGATTTTGAGTGTACCTAGTTGTATGTTGGGTGATGACGTTTTAATAAGGCGGTTCGTGACGGACCAGACATCCTCCTTACCTTGTGTGTTGCAAAATTCTTTGAAATTTTCGGTGGATGCTTTGTGTATCGCGTTGGAGTATGCTTCTTTAGCTGTGAGGTATTCATCAACGAGAATAGTGGGTGGTGAGTTGTTACCCCTACAGGCACGGCTGAGTTGATGGTGTAACCGTTTACAGTTGGCTCCAAGGACTTCTAAGTGATTATTCCACCAAGGGGCTCGGGGCTTGTGTGTGTGCGAACGTGAAGAAAATGTGTCCGTAGCAGCTTGATTGATAAGTTTTGTAAGTGTTGTAATAATATTGTCTAGCTGAAGAGGTGTGAGAGTTGAAAAATTTGTGTCAAGGATGTCAGTGTTAATAATGTGTGTGTGTAATGATTCTTTGAATGCGTGCCAGTTTGCTTTATGTGTTTTATATTTGAATGTGCTGTGTGTCTGTGATTTGATGATTGGGTTTTTTGAATGATTGTATTTGAAAGTAATAGGGTTGTGTTGTGAGTGTGGGAATAGGTTCTGTAGTACTTTCCATTCTAAAATATTGGTGAGTGTAGAAGATGAGGCTAGAGTGAGATCAATAATAGATGAGCGTGCGCGGCCGTGTGTGACTGTTTGAAAAGTGGGCTCGTTACCTGTGTTACATAAGAAAAGATCGGTGGCATTAATCAAATCGACTACTTCGTGTCCCCTGTTATTATATCGAGCGTGTGGGCCACTGCCCCAAAGTGGGTGCCATGCATTGAAGTCTCCACCAATCAAAATATCTATATTCGGATTGTGTATGAGAAAATGTTCTAATAGTGAGAGAGTTTGATTTGCGTCATTTTCCGGTTCAATATAAACTGAGGCGAGATAGAGTGTAGCTGAGCGAGTGGTGATGGCAATAATTACTATGTTATTTGTTGTGTATTGTGATATTATATGTGCATTGATGTGATCTTTCGTGACTATACATGCCTTAGTCGGTCCGTTCTTATCAGATTGAAAAACGCGTAGACCTGTTATGTGTGTGACTGATTTTTGTTTACCTATGTATGGCTCTGAGATGAGAGCAATATCAGTATTATTATTTATGAAATGTAATTTGAATTCGTGAAACGCAATACGAGACCTGTCAAGGTTCGCTTGTGTGAATGTGAGTGTGTGATTCTGTTTGTTCATAGTGAGTAGTTAATCTTGGCTTCAACTCGAGCACGCATGGCTCTCACTTTGGGGCAAGTCTCGCTGTCAGCGCGATGAGAAACGTCTGAGGAGTTCTTAAATTGTAAATTATGTTCAAGACAGTTAGCGCAAGTGGGTTTTTCGCTGGGTTCTTTCACGCAGTCCCGGGTGAGATGGGCCGATGCACACTTGGCGCAGGTGGGAGTGCGGGCTGGGCAGCGGTTTTTAGTGTGCCCGAATCCAAGACAATTTCTGCATTGCATGAAAGGAGAAAAATTGCAACAATGTACACGTTGAAATGATATAGCAACTCGGCCCATCTCGAGTAGAGCGCGGTGCGCGGTGGGTGAGACAGTTAATACGAGGTTATATAATTTATCATTTTTATTATTGCGAAGAAACTTTATTTTCAGTTGGGCCTCTCTTAACGTGGGGTTTTGCTCCCTAATCATATCGATCACCTCTTCCTCAGGTGTGGTTTTTGAGATCCCCTTAAGGCAGATGAGGGGGTCGTATCGTCTCTCCTCTTCTGCCTTAAGGGTACTAGACTTGGTGAGTTGTTGAAGAGCGTTTTTCTTGTTGTCTTCAGTTTCAAATGTTACTCGTATTTTGCCTTTAGAAAGAGGTGATATTTGAAGTGGAGCATAACCCCCCTCACGGAAGTTTATATCTTTACGTATGTTGTCTATGAGAGTCTGGGCAGATGAATTTGGTTCGCCGCTGACCACCAGGGAAGGTCCCGAAGTTTGTTTAGGCGTGGATACTATATCCGAGTACGAGCGCGGCATATTTGCAGGGCTGGTGAAATGAGTTTCGCCGCCGTGTATTTTGTTATTGTTAATGATATTTATTTTATTTATAAATTTATGCATGGTATTGGTATTTTGTATTAGTAATTTAGTATGTTCATCTATCTTTTTATTCCACAGATCCTGGGTGGCGGTAGAAGCAGACGTGGAGGGAATTTGGGTATATGGGTCGACCGGCGCACATGGGGCAGTAGAATTTTGGAGAGTTGTTGAAGAGAATGACGGTAAGCTGGCGAGTAGAGTGTCTGAAGGGGTTTTATCTGGTGAGAGTGTTGTTATTATTTTGTAAAGGTTATTTAAGCATTTATCAATAGTTATTTTAATTTCTGTTTTCAGATTACGTGAATTCCCTAGGGCTTCCAGCCCTTGGTCTAACCACATTTTAGCCTCAGTGTGTGTAGTTTGATTAGAATTGATCAAGCGTAATGATTTTGAGCTGGTATTAGGGCTATCGACTTCCGGGGTCCTAGAGAGAGGCGCGCCTGAGGGTTTAACAGGTGTTCTAATTGCAACTCCGAACATGATGTTATGAATATGAATATTTAATAAAAGTTTGGCTGTTAATTTGTGTACTTAAATATTAATGAAATGCTGTTATGGTATAATTGTATTTAAGTTGAAATTAATGCTTAAGCTGAATTATATTGAAAGATATCTCTATTTTGTATTTGAATTTTGAATAGTTTTTCTTTAGAGTTAACTAAATTTAATTGTTGAAATTCGACTGTTCTAAGAGAAATAAATTATTACCGTGCTAGAGAATTTGAGTGCTTAATACCTGAATAATTTTAGTTTTAATTAATATTATATAATGTTGTTTGACAGGTCGGGACAATTCTTAAACATGTATAGAAAATGACATTGTTACTCAGGCCGGTTACTTTAACAATAATATAGGTACCTATTAAATAGCTGAATTCTAGGCAGCAAAGCTATAAACTTACCAAACAATTAAAGTATTTCGATTTATGAAATAAACAAATAGTTGTGATTTATCTTCAGTGGTTTGAGTAAGTATGTAATTTTATTTTATTTCGTAATTATCTATGTGAAAGAATATATCAGGATTTATTTAAAATTAAAATATAATGATGTTAGTGCCGAGCAAAATTCGATGTTATGTACTCTAAGTTAAGTAAGTTTACAGGAATACAATGACTGGCTAGAAATTATACAATTAGTTTATTAGCGATTGTTTTTATAGCACAATAAAGGTAATGTATTTAACTAAAGTGTGAATTTATAGCTTAAATCGATTATTTTAATAAAGTGTATGCTATAATATAATTAATAGTTAAGTCATCTATTTTCTCTTACAGATAATGCCTTAAAATAATACCAAGTCCCAGAAGTAAGTTATTGTTTTAACTCTAATTGCTAAAAGATTAGGAATCAAACCCAGTAAATAAAAATAAAATTCCAAGATTATATGAGAGAATGTTAGTGGTAATAACTAAAGGAATGCGGTTCGCTCTTACGTTAGTGTGAGTGCGATACAGGGACGGATCTTAAACAAATTACAAAGAAATTTAATCTTCTGATTACAGTATAAAATGATCTAAGAGTAATCTTGTTCGTCTAATCTATGGCTATTAATTAAATAAAAAGAGTACACAGTTTTTAATGGCTGTAAGAGTATATATTTCTGCAGATATTTTGTGATCAATTAAATTGTAATTTGTAAATTTATTATAAAAAGACTGTTTTTTTTTTTATAACTTCAACTAATATAATGATTCGCGTGAATATATTATGAGGTCTTTTAGTAACTATTAATCGGATTTCAGCCTTTAATTGTGAAAGAAAATAAAATAAAAATTTAGGTCGCTGAGTCCGTCCCGCGAGTCGTCGCGCATGCGCTCTTACGTTAGTGTGAGTGCGATACAGGGACGGATCGTAGGCAAATTACTGGAAAATTTAATCTTCCGATTACAGTATAAAAATGATCTAAGAGTTATCTTGTTCGTCTAAACTATGGCTATTAATTAAATAAAAAGAGTACACAGGTTTTATTAGCTATTAGAGTATATATTTCTGCAGATATTTTGTAATCAATTAAATTGTAATTTGTAAATTTATTATAAAAAGACTGTTTTTATAACTTCAACTAATATAATGATTCGCGTGAATATATTATGAGGTCTTTTTAGTAACTATTAATCGGATTTCAGCCTTTAATTGTGAAAGAAATAAAATAAAAATTTAGGTTGCTGAGTCCGTCCCGCGCGTCGTCGCGCAGGTGTGCGGAGACTTCGTCTAGCGTCGTAGCCTTGTACTCTTTTTAACAAGTTTTAATATTTCAAGGTTATTTAAATATTTGATAAGCTAATTAAAATTATGTTTTCTGTGTTTTATTCCTATATTTAGGGGATAAAGAATTATTTGTTTGGGCGAGTAAGCATAGTACATTAATTGTTAGAGCAGTAGTGAATATATATATTATTTTATTTACCTAATATTCCTCTTTTTTAAGGTCCATAATAACTAGATCACTGTAGGATTGTAGGATTGTTCGGCGATGGCCTATCTGCGTCTCACCTACGTCACAGGGCTTATGTTTTTTCTTGAAGATGTTCGCAAGATGAGGTCCTCTAGATGATGATGTAGTGGTGATGATGATTGTTGCTAGCCCTCGTAGTGACGTAGGGCGCAGCAGGTCTCGGTTTAGTTCTTAGTTTGTGTGATGTATTTATTTATTTAATCACTGATAAGATTTTTAATTTGTAATTGTTAAAAAAATTATTAAATTATTATTACACTACTAATCTCGTTGAATGAATATTGTTACGTTCGTTATCACTTATCACTTACGTAGTTAAAGAATATGAGGTGTGAATATTGATATCGTAATCATAAACAAAAACACTGAATAAAAAATGTGAAAAAGTTGATATCACGGAAACTATATGGTCGAAAATTTAGTACTTAATATTTTTAGTTGTATCATTGAAAGCTCTTTTGGAATCACAAATAATAAATATTGGTCGTCACTTTAAAAATTTAAATTTCGGGCCGCATTCACTTCCAGGTTTTTCACTCACAAATTTCACTATATTTCTTCTGACTCGGAGGTCATAGAAAAGAACTTTTATCACCACTGTGTAGCCCTTTGAAGCGCGCAACTAATAATATATAATACTTGTATACCGGGAAGGAAAAAATTCTAAATTAATTTCGAATTATTGCTACGCGTAGAGCTGCTCTGAGTGCGTGCGCTCCGGACGGCGGGTGAGTTGCGACTGGTTAGGTTAGGTTAGGTTAGGTTAGGTTAGGTTCCCCCCCACTGCATTTTGAGTATCTCGTGCAGCCCCAGGGCTTGTCGTTGCCGGGGGGGCCCGGCCATCTGAGTTAGGGTGGTATCGGCTATGGCAAAGTTTGTTAACTTTGTGATGACCGGTGCGTATCCTGCAGACTCGGTGGTCGCTAACTGGGAGGCGGGCGATACTCTGCAATATGGTATATTGCTCTGTATGGCTTGCTACATCTTCGGCGTTCCTTGCCAATCGCGTTTTTCGTGGTGGGTGGGGAAGACGAAGTTTTGTTTATCGCGGTCCTTCAGACCGCGATGCGCAGTGAAGCGCGAGGAAGGGCGTCCTATGGCGCGGGCCCGGGGCGCTTTTCGCCCTGGGTCGGGTGTGCGAAGATATGGCGCGGCGGGCCCTTGACGGCAAATGATACGTCTACGCCGTCAGGGTCGGACCGTTTCACGTCTCCCGTCTGCGCCATGCACACAGCGGCGGCGGGCCGGGAATGGCTCATAGCCTCCGGTTAGGGGTTGTTACCCCCCGTCGTCGCACCGAGAAGTCGGCTTTTACGCCCACAAGTCGGCACAGCCGATGAAGAGGATGACCTGCTGCGGAACGGGAGCCTGAGCCTGTTATGGGACAGGAGCCTGGGCCTGCGGCGGGACTCGACCCCTGGACATTGCTTCGGGACTGGTCGAGCAGGGAGGAAGGAGCTTGCAGGAATGGTAAGTTTTTGCACATTTATTTATTTTTGTAAATAGTGTTTTTGAAGAGGGTGCTTCTCACCTCTGTATATATTTTATTTCTTGTGTAAATATTTTATATAGTGTAAGGCGGAGATCGGTTCTCTGCCGCTGTTAGGCGGTTGTGAACCGAGAGCGGTGCTTCGGCACGGAGGATGGCGGACTAGTTGTCCGCGAGGTGCGCTGACATAGGCAGCGCACCCCCAATCCTAAGTCTGTGGTGCCTGGCGAGGGGATGAATGGCTGGTGGGAGTCCAGCCCCTAAGGCACCAAACAAAAAAACAACATGGAGGCACCTACGAATAGTAAACCTACTCCAGGTGGGTCAAATCCCACCCGTCGCTTTGGATCCAGCAATGGTGAAGGGGCGGCGGTTAAGCCGGATCGTACTCTGGAGGCCGGCAACCCCCATGGTAGAGAGAGGAGAATGTCAGACGCAAGAGTGGTGTTGGAGCGCTTATGCGCTTCACCAAGTCCCTCTGTAGCGGCCGCCGCAAGATCTTATGCGGCCATAGAGGAGGAGTATGAAGGGCTCTCGGACTCGTCCGTAGGGTCTATGGAGACGGTGTCGAGTAGTGACACAAGAGGAGTGAAGCGCTACCGCGGTCCGCAGAGGGCGCGAAAGCGAAGTCGGTCTGGTGCTTCCAGCGGGAGTGGAAGTGAGGCGCCAGAATCGTCTAAGCCGAGAGGGAGAGGTCGCCCACCGACAACCGGCGAGTACGTCGGTCTGGCTGCGGCGAAGCAGGCCTTAGTGAAGGCTAGAAGAGATGAGATAAGGCTCCAGGCTGAGGCCGAACTTGCGGCTTCCGCATCGGAGCTGAGGTCAACGCGTGCATCGTCGGTGTCTTCGATGCAATGGGATGAGGCGGACATCGTGGACACCGGTGACCCGGCTAGTCGCTCGGCCTTGGATGCTCGCAGGGGTATTGAGGCGAGCTTGCAGGTGATTGAAGGCGTGGCGAAGAGATCCGGCAATTTGAAAGGAACCTTCGTCTATGCACTGAAGAAAGCGGTCTCGGCGATTAGGGACAACTCGCAGGTTCTCATCCAGAGAACCATTAGTGAGGAGACGAGGGTCCTGAGCGCCGAGAACCAGCAACTGAGAGAGAGGTTGGAGGAGCTCACGAAGAAGGTGGATGAGCTACAGAAGTCTTCGGGACTCCCCAACATGCAAGAGTTGGAGGCGAGTCTCTTGCTCAAACTAGGAGACAGGATTAATGCCCGAATAGATGGACTGGAACCTCGGCTTAATCCTGCGCCACTGCTTAGGCCTCCCCTGGCAGCGGACAAGGCGAGGAAAGGAAAGGAGAGGGCGGCAAGAAACCCACCTGTCCTACCGGCGGTTGTCACCCCCGTAGCTCCCGTGGTGACTGCCGTCGATTCAAGACCTGAAAAGGTCACAAGGCGAGGAAAGGAGAAGAAGACGGACGGACCTTCTCGGCCACTCAACCCGGATACTCTGGAGGAGAACTGGGTCACGGTGGCAAAGAAGACAAAGAAGAAGGAGGATAGGACGCAGCCAAGAACGGGGCCGGCTCCAAAGCCGAAGAAGAGTCCCCAGGCTAAGTCGAAGCCGAAGCCGAAGCTTAGGATGCCTCGGTCGTCGGCCGTTGTGATCACCCTCACCGATGAGGGCAAGGAGAAGATGACCTACAGCAAGGTTCTGATGATCGCGAGGGCGAAGATCAACCTGAAGGAGGTGGCGGACATTGATGCTATCAAGTTCCGCAAGGCGGCAACGGGGGCCGCTGTCTTAGAGCTCCCTGGAGCAAGCAGTGGTCCCAAGGCCGACGCCCTAGCTGAAAAGCTTAGGTCAGTCATCGGCGAGAATTGCATACGGGTGACGCGGCCAAAGAAGACCGCCGACATCCGCATCTCCGGCATAGACGAGTCGGTCGGCGAGTGCGAGCTCATGGCCGCAATCGCAGAAAAAGGAGAGTGCCACCCAAAGGAAGTTTGGGTCGGCAAAAAGAGGGAAGAAAGATCGGGCCTGTTCTCTTACTGGTCTCGGGTCCCTATCGAGGCGGCCAAGAAGCTGGCCACAGGAAGGTTCCTCGTCGGATGGGTGGTGGCGCGAGTGATGGTGGGAAAACCCCGCGGCCTCCGCTGCTACAAATGCCTGGAGAGCGGCCATGTTGCGAGCCGCTGCGTCACAGAGTGTGACCGAAGTCGGCTGTGCTACCGATGTAGCCAGCCGGATCATGTCGCCGCGTCGTGCACGGCTGAGCCACATTGCGCTATATGCGCGGCAGCCGGAAAGGATGCGAAGCACAAGTTGGGCGGTGCGAAGTGCAGAGCTCCACCCAAAAGGGCACGGAGAATGGACCCCAAGAAAGGGGCCAAGGCCCCTCCAACAGGGGCCCCTATGGAAACATAGGCAGGAGAGAGCCAAGAAGGCGAGACGCGCGAAAGCTGCGTGACGGCTGCCCTCGGCACGGGGCTGGGTTTTAAGGCCTAGCTGATACCAGCCCCTTGTCCGAACAGTGCAGTGACGAATGGGCTCTTGGATGGTTTAGTGGGTAGTGGCCATTAGGGTCGACCCCCCACACCCCCCGCCATTGCACTTGGCCCGGCGGGGGCGTCGGTAAAGACTCGATTCCTCCAAAAAAAAAAAAAAAAAAAAAAAAAGGTTAGGTTAGGTTTGAGGCGGGACCGCACGGGACTTGGCGCAGTTTGGGCGCATGTCCCTGTGGTCTCTGCGAAACGGCTCCTGGAGGGTCGATTTTTGGTGGGATGGGTGGCGGCGCGGGTGACTCTGGGTAAACCCCGGGCACTGCGTTGCTACCGATGCCTGGAGGCTGGCCACGTGGCAAGCCGTTGCGATTGCGCGAGCGATCGTAGCGGTCTCTGCTACAGATGCGGTCAGCCCGGGCACTTGGCGGCCTCTTGTACGGCCAGTCCGCATTGCGCGGTTTGCGCAGCGGCCGGCAAGGAGGCAACCCATCGGGTGGGTGGTGCCAAGTGCTCGGCCCCCACCAAAAAGATGCGGCGGAGAGTCCCGGAGAAGCGGGCCGCCGTCCCTCCGAGCGGGACCGCAATGGAGGTTGCCGAGACCGTAGGGGCCTAGTATGGCCCTACGGTTCCTCCAGGCGAACCTGAACCATTGCGCCAGGGCCCAGGATCTCCTATTCCAGGGCCTGGCGCAGTGGTCCATTAACATTGCGGTGCTTGCGGAGCCGTATGCGGTGCAGCAAGGGGACAATTGGGTCGGGGACTTTGGCGAGACTGTCGCCATAGTCGTCACCGGAGCCGTTGGCTCTCCCCCAATTGTCTCTTCACGGAGAGGCCAGGGTTGTGTCGCGGCGAAGTGCGGCAACGTGGTGGTTGTCGGGGTCTACTTCTCGCCCAACAGGACTCTGTCGGAGTTCGAGGAGTTCCTGGCGGAAGTAGACGCCCTCGTGTCGTGGGGTCGCCCGAATGAGGTGGTAGTGGCGGGGGACTTCAATGCCAAGTCGGCAGTTTGGGGTTCCCCAACCTCAGATATTCGTGGCGACGTCCTCGTCGAGTGGATGGCCGCGCACAACCTGGCGCTCGTGAACCGGGGCTCGACGCAGACGTGCGTCCGAATGCAGGGGGGGTCCATAGTGGACCTTACCTTTGCCAGCCCCGGGCTTGCGCGCCGCATCGTCGACTGGGAGGTGTTGGACGGGGAGGAGACGCTGTCTGATCACCGTTACATACGGTTCAGTGTCTCCTCTCAATCCACGGCGATCGGGCCTGGCGCCCCTCCGGCGCAGAAGGGCCCTCGTTGGGCCCTGAAGTCCCTGGACAGGGAGATGGTGGAGGTGGCCTCGATAGTGGCCACCTGGTGTCCAGAGCCGGAGTCCTCTTCGGTGAGGGAGGAGGTGGAGTGGTTCGGGGCGGCCTTGGAGCGTATCTGTGACGCTTCAATGGCTCGGTCCCGACCTCTTCCGCCGCGTAGGCAGGTGTACTGGTGGTCGGAGGAGTTGGCCGCTCTTCGGTCAACTTGTGTGGTGACCCGACGCCAGTACACCAGGTACAGGAGGAGACGGCGTGCCTCGCGGAACACCGAAGAGGAAAGGCGCCTCTATTGCCTCTATCAGGAGGCAAAGAAGGCCCTCAGGATGAAGATCGCGGAGGCGAAGGAAAGGGCGTGGGAGGAGCTCCTGAACACCTTGGAGCTCGACCCATGGGGGCGGCCGTACAAGCTCGTAATGAGCAAGCTGCGCCCCTGGGCCCCACCCCTTACATCCAGCATGGAGCCGGCACTTCTGAACTCAGTCGTGTCGGCCTTGTTTCCCCATGCGGATGCTTCGCTTCCCTCCCAGTCGACGTCCCCTCCCCCGGACGCGGGGGTCCCGGACGTGACATCGGCCGAGCTCAGCTCGGCCTTGGATAGGACGCGAGGCAGGAGGACGGCCCCCGGCCCTGATGGGGTGCACGGGAAGGTTCTGTCTCTTGCCTTGCAATCCGGCCTCGACGAGCGGTTCCGCAAGCTGTTGTCGGCTTGTCTGCGGAGCCGTGTCTTCCCGGACTTGTGGAAGGAGGGAAGGCTGGTTCTTCTCCAGAAGCCTGGCAAACCGCCGGACTTGCCTTCGGCGTATCGGCCGATCGTGCTGCTGGACGAAGCGGGCAAGCTCTTTGAGCGTATAGTAGCGACCCGCATCCAGCAGCACTTGGCTCTGGAGGGGCCAGACCTGTCCGATTGCCAGTTTGGCTTTCGGAAGGGGCGGTCGACAATCGACGCGATCGCGAGATTGCGCGATGTGTCGGACGGGACTGTGGCGGAGGGCGGGGTTGTTTTGGCGGTGTCGTTGGACATTGCCAACGCGTTCAACACCCTGCCCTGGGAAGCGATTATGGATGGGCTTCGCTATCATGGCGTGCCTGTCTATCTTCGCGACGTGATTGCGTCGTATCTCACGGCGAGACGCATCACGTTCCCCAGGAGGCAAGGATGGGGTTCCCACCCCGTCAGCTGCGGTGTGCCGCAGGGGTCGGTGTTAGGTCCACTCCTGTGGAACATCGGCTATGACGGGGTCCTGCGTTGCTCTCTCATCCGGGGTGTCAGCGTCATCTGCTACGCGGATGACACCCTGGTGGTTGCGAGGGGCGACGATTTCCGCGAGGCCAAGCTTCGCGCCACGGCCGGGGTGGCACAGGTCGTGGCGCGGATCCAGAGGATTGGCCTGCGAGTCGCCCTGAACAAATCAGAGGCGATCGCATTCCACGGTCCCAGGAGAGCGCCGCCGAGCGGGGCGCACATCATCGTCGGCGGGGAGGCCATCGGGATAGGGTCCACCCTAAAGTATTTGGGGTTGGTCCTCGACTCTCGGTGGTCCTTCAAGGCGCACTTCGCGGCACTTGCCCCGAAGCTCGCCGCCACGGCATCGGCTTTGTGCCGAATAATGCCGAATCTTGGCGGCTCGAGCGAGGGGTGTCGCCGCTTGTACGCCGGCGTCGTGCGCTCCAAGGCGCTCTATGGCTGCCCCATATGGGCCCAGGATTTGTCGGCGCAGAACCTTGCGCTGCTGAGGCAGTCGCAACGGGTGATGGCGCTCAGGGTGGCGAGGGCGTACCGCACCGTGTCCTATGACGCGGTGTGCGCAATAGCCGGGCTCGCACCCTGGCACCTGGAGGCGGCTGCCTTAGCCGACATTTACTGGCGCCGGGCTGAAGTCCGGAGTCGAGGCGAGGAGCTCACTTACGAGCTCCTCAAGGATTGGAGGGAGGACGGCCAAAGGGCTGTTGTTGCGCGGTGGCAAGAGCATCTTGCCACCTCCCGGGTAGGCGCGCATACGCTTCGAGCGATCGCGCCCGTCCTGCCCGAGTGGCTGAGGACGAAGCGGTGGGGATCCCTGTCCTACCACGCGGTGCAGATTTTGTCGGGGCACGGGTGCTTCGGCAAATACCTGCACGGGATCCGGCGGGAGGAAACAGTCTCCTGCCATCACTGCGGATGCGCCTCAGACACGGCGCAACACACCTTGGAGGCATGCCCGGCCTGGGCGAGTCAGAGGACTGCCCTGGCCGGAGCATTCGGCGCGGATCTGTCCCTGCCAGCCATTGTGGCAGGGATAGTTAGGAGCGCGGATGACGCTCCGTGGCGGGCCTTTGAGGCCTTCTGCGCCGACGTCCTCTCGCAAAAGGAGGAAGCGGAGAGGGCGAGGGAGATTGCTCCCGACGCCCCCGCACTCCGACGGAGGAGACTTGGGCGGCGCCGGCGCGATTACGCCCGGCGCCAGCCGTGACCTCGGTCTTAGGACCGAGCCAGGAGACGTGGCCATCAACCGGCCACGTAGGGCGAGCCGCGCGCGGGAAACACGCGCGGCAGGACACACGGGCGCGGGCATGCGGGTCAAGGGCAACTAACCGCTCGCTCGCGTCCGGCAAGTCTCCCGTGGGCTCTTGGAGGTTTAGTGGGTAGTGGTCAAGCTGGCCGACCCCCACACTCCCCCCGCCACTTAAGTGGCCAGGCGGGGGCGTCGGTAAAGAGTCGATTCCTCCAAGTAAAAAAAAAAAAAAAAAAAAAAAAAAAAAAAAGGAAAGGTAAGGTTACCGGGGCTCGACGCAGACGTGCGTCCGAATGCAGGGGGGTCCATAGTGGACCTTACCTTTGCCAGCCCCGGGCTTGCGCGCCGCATCGTCGACTGGGAGGTGTTGGACGGGGAGGAGACGCTGTCTGATCACCGTTACATACGGGGTTCAGTGTCTCCGCTCAGAGTCCACGGCGATCGGGCCTGGCGCCCCTCCGGCGCAGAAGGCCCCCCCGGGGCCCCCGCCCCAGGGGTCCCTGGACAGGGAGATGGTGGAGGTGGCCTCGATAGTGGCCACCTGGGACCAGAGCCGGAGTCCTCTTCGGTGAGGGAGGAGGTGGAGTGTTTCGGGGCCGGGGGCCTGGAGCGTTCTGTGACGCTTCAATGGCTCGGTCCCGACCTCTTCCGCCGCGTAGGCAGGTGTACTGGTGGTCGGAGGAGTTGGCCGCTCTTCGGTCAACTTGTGTGGTGACCCGACGCCAGTACACCAGGTACAGGAGGAGACGGCGTGCCTCGCGGAACACCGAAGAGGAAAGGCGCCTCTATTGCCTCTATCAGGAGGCAAAGAAGGCCCTCAGGATGAAGATCGCGGAGGCGAAGGAAAGGGCGTGGGAGGAGCTCCTGAACACCTTGGAGCTCGACCCATGGGGGCGGCCGTACAAGCTCGTAATGAGCAAGCTGCGCCCCTGGGCCCCACCCCTTACATCCAGCATGGAGCCGGCACTTCTGAACTCAGTCGTGTCGGCCTTGTTTCCCCATGCGGATGCTTCGCTTCCCTCCCAGTCGACGTCCCCTCCCCCGGACGCGGGGGTCCCGGACGTGACATCGGCCGAGCTCAGCTCGGCCTTGGATAGGACGCGAGGCAAGAGGACGGCCCCCGGCCCTGATGGGGTGCACGGGAAGGTTCTGTCTCTTGCCTTGCAATCCGGCCTCGACGAGCGGTTCCGCAAGCTGTTGTCGGCTTGTCTGCGGAACCGCGTCTTCCCGGACTTGTGGAAGGAGGGAAGGCTGGTTCTTCTCCAGAAGCCTGGCAAACCGCCGGACTTGCCTTCGGCGTATCGGCCGATCGTGCTGCTGGACGAAGCGGGCAAGCTCTTTGAGCGTATAGTAGCGACCCGCATCCAGCAGCACTTGGCTCTGGAGGGGCCAGACCTGTCCGATTGCCAGTTTGGCTTTCGGAAGGGGCGGTCGACAATCGACGCGATCGCGAGATTGCGCGATGTGTCGGACGGGACTGTGGCGGAGGGCGGGGTTGTTTTGGCGGTGTCGTTGGACATAGCCAACGCGTTCAACACCCTGCCCTGGGAAGCGATTATGGATGGGCTTCGCTATCATGGCGTGCCTGTCTATCTTCGCGACGTGATTGCGTCGTATCTCACGGCGAGACGCATCACGTTCCCCAGGAGGCAAGGATGGGGTTCCCACCCCGTCAGCTGCGGTGTGCCGCAGGGGTCGGTGTTAGGTCCACTCCTGTGGAACATCGGCTATGACGGGGTCCTGCGTTGCTCTCTCATCCGGGGTGTCAGCGTCATCTGCTACGCGGATGACACCCTGGTGGTTGCGAGGGGCGACGATTTCCGCGAGGCCAAGCTTCGCGCCACGGCCGGGGTGGCACAGGTCGTGGCGCGGATCCAGAGGATTGGCCTGCGAGTCGCCCTGAACAAATCAGAGGCGATCGCATTCCACGGTCCCAGGAGAGCGCCGCCGAGCGGGGCGCACATCATCGTCGGCGGAGAGGCCATCGGGATAGGGTCCACCCTAAAGTATTTGGGGTTGGTCCTCGACTCTCGGTGGTCCTTCAAGGCGCACTTCGCGGCACTTGCCCCGAAGCTCGCCGCCACGGCATCGGCTTTGTGCCGAATAATGCCGAATCTTGGCGGCTCGAGCGAGGGGTGTCGCCGCTTGTACGCCGGCGTCGTGCGCTCCAAGGCGCTCTATGGCTGCCCCATATGGGCCCAGGATTTGTCGGCGCAGAACCTTGCGCTGCTGAGGCAGTCGCAACGGGTGATGGCGCTCAGGGTGGCGAGGGCGTACCGCACCGTGTCCTATGACGCGGTGTGCGCAATAGCCGGGCTCGCACCCTGGCACCTGGAGGCGGCTGCCTTAGCCGACATTTACTGGCGCCGGGCTGAAGTCCGGAGTCGAGGCGAGGAGCTCACTTACGAGCTCCTCAAGGATTGGAGGGAGGACGGCCAAAGGGCTGTTGTTGCGCGGTGGCAAGAGCATCTTGCCACCTCCCGGGTAGGCGCGCATACGCTTCGAGCGATCGCGCCCGTCCTGCCCGAGTGGCTGAGGACGAAGCGGTGGGGATCCCTGTCCTACCACGCGGTGCAGATTTTGTCGGGGCACGGGTGCTTCGGCAAATACCTGCACGGGATCCGGCGGGAGGAAACAGTCTCCTGCCATCACTGCGGATGCGCCTCAGACACGGCGCAACACACCTTGGAGGCATGCCCGGCCTGGGCGAGTCAGAGGACTGCCCTGGCCGGAGCATTCGGCGCGGATCTGTCCCTGCCAGCCATTGTGGCAGGGATAGTTAGGAGCGCGGACGACGCTCCGTGGCGGGCCTTTGAGGCCTTCTGCGCCGACGTCCTCTCGCAAAAGGAGGAAGCGGAGAGGGCGAGGGAGATTGCTCCCGACGCCCCCGCACTCCGACGGAGGAGACTTGGGCGGCGCCGGCGCGATTACGCCCGGCGCCAGCCGTGACCTCGGTCTTAGGACCGAGCCAGGAGACGTGGCCATCAACCGGCCACGTAGGGCGAGCCGCGCGCGGGAAACACGCGCGGCAGGACACACGGGCGCGGGCATGCGGGTCAAGGGCAACTAACCGCTCGCTCGCGTCCGGCAAGTCTCCCGTGGGCTCTTGGAGGTTTAGTGGGTAGTGGTCAAGCTGGCCGACCCCCACACTCCCCCCGCCACTCGATGTGGCCAGGCGGGGGCGTCGGTAAAGAGTCGATTCCTCCAAGTAAAAAAAAAAAAAAAAAAAAAAAAAAAAAGGTTAGGTTAGGTTAGGTTAGGTTAGGTTAGGTTAGGTTAGGTTAGGTTAGGTTAGGTTAGGTTAGGTTAGGTTAGGTTAGGTTCCCCCCCATCCCCCCCCCACTGCACTTTGAGTATCTCGTGCAGCCCCAGGGCTTGTCGTTGCCGGGGGGGCCCGGCCATCTGAGTTAGGGTGGTATCGGCTATGGCAAAGTTTGTTAACTTTGTGATGACCGGTGCGTATCCTGCAGACTCGGTGGTCGCTAACTGGGAGGCGGGCGATACTCTGCAATATTGTATATTGCTCTGTATGGCTTGCTACATCTTCGGCGTTCCTTGCCAACCGCGTTTTCGTGGTGGGTGGGGAAGACGAAGTTTTGTTTATCGCGGTCCTTCAGACCGCGATGCGCAGTGAAGCGCGAGGAAGGGCGTCCTATGGCGCGGGCCCGGGGCGCTTTTCGCCCTGGGTCGTGTGTGCGACGATATGGCGCGGCGGGCCCTCGACGGCAAACGATACGTCTACGCCGTCAGGGTCGGACCGTTTCACGTCTCCCGTCGGCGCCATGCACACAGCGGCGGCGGGCCGGGAATGGCTTGTAGCCTCCGGTTAGGGGTTGTTACCCCCCGTCGCCGCACCGAGAAGTCGGCTTTTACGCCCACAAGTCGGCACAGCCGACGAAGAGGATGGCCTGCTGCGGAACGGGAGCCTGAGCCTGTAATGGGACGGGAGCCTGGGCCTGCGGCGGGACTCGACCCCTGGACATTGCTTCGGGACCGGTCGAGCAGGGAGGAAGGAGCTTGCAGGAATGGTAAGTTTTTGCACATTTATTTATTTTTGTAAATAGTGTTTTTGGAGAGGGTGCTTCTCACCCCTATATATATTTTATTTTCTTGTAAATATTTTTATATAGTGTAAGGCGGAGATCGGTTCTCTGCCGCTGTTAGCGGTTGCGAACCGAAAGTGGTGCTTCGGCACGGAGGATGGCGGGCTAGTTGTCCGCGAGGTGCGCTGACATAGGCAGCGCACCCCCAATCCTAAGTCTGTGGTGCCTGGCGAGGGGATGAATGGCTGGTGGGAGTCCAGCCCCTAAGGCACCAAACAAAAAATCAAATATGGAGGTACCTACGTCAAACAAAACTACTCCAGGTGGGTCAAATCCCACCCGCCGTACTGGATCCAGCAATGGTGAAGGTGCCGCGGTTGAGCCGGAACGTATTCTGGAGGCCGGCAACCCCCATAGTAGTAGAGGAAGGAAGGTGATGGATGCAAGAGTGGTGTTGGAGCGTTTATGCGCTTCACCAAGTCCCTCTGTCGCGGCCGCCGCTCGATCTTATGCGGCCATAGAGGAGGAGTTTGAAGGGCTCTCGGACTCGTCCGCTGGGTCCATGGAGACGGTGTCGAGTTGTGACACCAGAGGAGTTAAGCGCTACCGCGGACCGCGGTCGGCGCGGAAGCGAAGTCGGTCTGGTGCTTCCAGTGGGAGTGGAAGTGAGGCGCCAGAATCGTCGAAGCCGAGAGGGAGAGGTCGCCCACCGACAACCGGCGAGTACGTCGGACTGGCTGCGGCGAAGCAGGCCTTAGTGAAGGCTAGAAGAGAGGAGATAAGGCTCCAGGCTGAGGCCGATCTTGCGGCATCCGCATCGGAGCTGAGGTCTACGCGTGCATCGTCAGTGTCTTCGATGCAATGGGACGAGGCGGACATCGTGGACACTGGTGATCCGGCTGGTCGCTCGGCTTTGGATGCTCGCAGGGGCATTGAGGCCAGCTTGCAGGTGATTGAAGGCGTGGCGAAGAGATCCGGCAATTTGAAAGGAACCTTCGTCTATGCACTGAAGAAAGCGGTCTCGGCGATTAGGGACAACTCGCAGGTTCTCATCCAGAGAACCATTAGTGAGGAGACGAGGGTCCTGAGCGCCGAGAACCAGCAACTGAGAGAGAGGTTAGAGGAGCTCACGAAGAAGGTGGATGAGCTGCAGAAGTCTTCGGGGCTCCCAAACATGCAAGAGTTGGAGGCGAGCCTCTTGCTGAAACTAGGAGATAGGATTAATGCCCGCATAGAAGGGCTGGAGCCTCGGCTTAATCCTGCGCCGCTTCTGAGGCCTCCCTTGGCAGCGGACAAGGCGAAGAAAGGAAAGGAGAGGGCGGTAAGAAACCCACCTGTCCTACCGGCGGTTGTCACCCCCGTAGCTCCCGTGGTGACTGCCGTCGATTCTAGACCTGAAAAGGTCACAAGGCGAGGAAAGGAGAAGAAGACGGACGGACCTTCTCGGCCACTCAACCCGGATACTCTGGAGGAGAACTGGGTCACGGTGGCAAAGAAGACAAAGAAGAAGGAGGATAGGACACAGCCAAGAACGGGGCCGGCTCCAAAGCCGAAGAAGAGTCCCCAGGCTAAGTCGAAGCCGAAGCCGAAGCTTAGGATGCCTCGGTCGTCGGCCGTTGTGATCACCCTCACCGATGAGGGCAAGGAGAAGATGACCTACAGCAAGGTTCTGATGATCGCGAGGGCGAAGATCAACCTGAAGGAGGTGGCGGACATTGATGCCATCAAGTTCCGCAAGGCGGCAACGGGGGCCGCTGTCTTAGAGCTCCCCGGAGCAAACAGTGGTCCCAAGGCCGACGCCTTAGCTGAAAAGTTAAAGTCGGTCATCGGCGAGGGAAACATACGGGTAACGCGGCCAAAGAAGACCGCTGACATCCGCATCTCCGGCATAGACGAGTCAGTCGGCGAGTGCGAGCTCATGGCCGCAATCGCAGAAAAAGGAGAGTGCCGCCCGAATGAAGTTCGGGTCAGCAAGAAGAGGGAAGAACGATCGGGCCTGTTCTCATACTGGGCTCGGGTCCCTATCGAGGCGGCCAAGAAGCTGGCCACAGGAAGGTTCCTCGTCGGATGGGTGGTGGCGCGAGTGATGGTGGGTAAACCCCGCGGCCTCCGCTGCTACAAATGCCTGGAGAGCGGCCATGTTGCGAGCCGCTGCGTCACAGAGTGTGACCGAAGTCGGCTGTGCTACCGATGTAGCCAGCCGGATCATGTCGCCGCGTCGTGCACGGCTGAGCCACATTGCGCTATATGCGCGGCAGCCGGAAAGGATGCGAAGCACAAGTTGGGCGGTGCGAAGTGTAGAGCTCCACCCAAAAGGGCACGGAGAATGGACCCCAAGAAAGGGGCCAAGGCCCCTCCAACAGGGGCCCCTATGGAAACATAGGCAGGAGAGAGCCAAGAAGGCGAGACGCGCGAAAGCTGCGTGACGGCTGCCCTCGGCACGGGGCTGGGTTTTAAGGCCTAGCTGATACCAGCCCCTTGTCCGAACAGTGCAGTGACGAATGGGCTCTTGGATGGTTTAGTGGGTAGTGGCCGACTCGCGGTTGACCCCCACACTCCCCCCGCCATTGCACTTGGCCCGGCGGGGGCGTCGGTAAAGACTCGATTCCTCCAAGTAAAAAAAAAAAAAAAAAAAAAAAGGTTCCCCCCCATGATCCAGGCCTTGTCGCGGCGGGGGGGCTCAGTAGTCGGTGCTTATTATAGTGGCCAGGTGCCTAATCGGCAACAGACTGTCTGTGGGTCTGCCGATTCTGGCCACTATTGCACGACGAAGCTAATTGGATCCATCGGTCGGTCTCCGAAGACGACGCGGAGACCGATCACGGAGACGCAGCGCTCACCTCAGAGCGCTGCGAGCGTGCCTCCGAGCACGGTTGTTGGGGTCTGTTGAGACCAGTGGCCTTCATGGCGCAGTATGGTGGTGGAGTCACCACGGACGGCGGTGGTGGTGGACCGCGGCGCGGCGGGCCGGGCGTGGCGATGTGCTGCGCCTGGTTAGGGGTTTCGGCCCTCCGTCGGGCAAACCTGTTTCCCCGGGTGCGTGTCGTGGATCATGTCTCGCGGCGCACCTGGGACCAGGGGGCTTGCCTTAATCGGCCGGCCCAAGAGGAAGGAAAACCTCACAAAAAACCCTGAATTTTGCGTGGTGTTGGGGCGTCTTCGGACCTCTGCGCGGCACCGCGCCCCCGCTTGCCCGCAGGGTGAGTGGGTGGTCCGGCAGTAACCGGGCCAGCTAGCGGCCAACCTCTGGCGACCGCCCGACCGCCAGTTGTATTAGGGTTACCCGGGTACAGGGCTCTGCCCGGGTGGACTATGCATTTCCCTCAAAACAAAAGAAATGCCGTTGCGCCTTGTAGCGAGGCGCAACATTTGTTTTAATGAAAAAGAAGTAATGGAAGGAGAAAAATCAAAAACAAAAAATTATAGTGTAAGGAAGGAGATGGAAGAGGAGAAGAGAGGAGAGGAAGAAGATAGGCGGGAGCTCAGGGTGGCGGTGACACGATTGTCGGCGTCATCCCTGTCAAGGGCTAGCCGTAGTGCGGGGTCCTCCAGGGCCTCGCTCAATTTATCCGAGTCGGACTCCGACCTTGTCAGCGTGTCGTCCGCTGCCTCGGTCGGTCCGGTCGGAGAGTCGGAGTCGAGCCGCTTCTGGCGCCAGAAGCGGAAACGACCAGAGGAGGAAGCGAATTCGCAGGGGTCTTCCACAGACACCCCTGTCTCTGTCGCAAAGAAGGCCGCAGGAAAGCGGCCGAGGGGGCGTCCGCCAACCACTGGCGAGTACGTCGGGTTGGCGGCCGCTAAAAAGGCCCTCAATGAGGCCCGTAGGGAGGAGGTCCGGCTCCAGGCAGAGGCTGAACTTATGGCTTCTGTCTCGGAGGCCCGATCGACGCGGCCTTCTTCTGTGGCGTCGCTCGCGTGGGACGAGGGAGACATGGCAGGCACCTGTGTCTCCGCGCCTCGTTCCGCCTCGGACGCACTAAGGGGCATCGAGGAGAGTCTGGGCGTGATTCAGAGCGTGGCAAAGGGGTCCCGGAACCTCAAGGGGACCTTTGTCCGCGCTCTGGGGGATGCAGTGGCGTCCATCAGGGAGAACTCGTCCGTCCTCATCCAGAGGACAGTTAGTGAGGAGACGAGGGCTCTGCGCGCCGAAAACCAGCGGCTCCGGGAGCAGCTGGAGCAATTGGCGCGCCAGGTGGAGGACCTGCAGAAGTCCTCTCGGCTCCCCAACAACAACATGGAGGAGTTCGAGGCGGGGCTTCTGCGGAAGATCGGGGAGCGTATCAACGCGAGGTTCGAGGGACTCGAGCCTCGGTTGAACCCCGCGCCCAGACTCAGGCCGCCATTGGCGGCCGACGGAAGAAGCAGGGACCTTCCTGCGGCCGCTACAGCGAGGGGGCAGAAGAAGAAGGGACCAAGAGGGTCCTGGTAGGGTGGTTCCGTCTGCCTCTGCCACGACCCGCTCTTCCGTCCCCGATGCCCCGTCCGAGGGCGATCCCCGGCCGAGGCTGCCGAATCCGGACTCCCTGGAGGGAGGCTGGGTCACGGTGGCCAGGAAGAGTCGGCCGGCTCGCAAGGAGAAGCCCCGGGAGTTGCCGACGCGTCCACGAGCTCGGCAAGCTCCTGGAGCTAAGGAAAAGGAGGGACAGTCGCGTCCGAGGAGGAGGGCCGGGAAGGCATCCGGCCCTCAACCGGCTAAAAAGCCGAAACTTCGGGTTCCTCGGTCGTCGGCTGTCGTCCTGACGGTCACTGAGAGGGGGTCCAAGGAGGGACTCTCCTACAGTGACGTCCTCCGGAAGGCCAGGGAGAAGTTGGACCTCAAGGCTATCACAGGCCTTGAGGGTCTAAAGGTCAGGAAGGCGGCGACTGGAGCCACCATTCTCCAGCTCCCCGGAGCCGCGAGTAGCTCAAAGGCGGATGCTCTCGCGAGTAAGCTCGGGGAGATCTTCGACGGCGGAGTCGTCAAGGTGACGCGGCCGCAGAAAGCGGTCGACGTCAGGCTCTCGGGCCTGGATGACTCCGTCACAAAGGAGGAGGTGGCGGCTGCTGTCGCCAAAAAGGGAGAGTGTTCTCCCTGGCAGGTGCGAGTCGGCGACATCCGGCGGGATCGCACGGGGCTTGGCGCCCTTTGGGCGCATGTCCCCGTTGGCTCCGCAAAGAAGCTGCTGGAGGGCAGACTTTTGGTGGGTTGGGTGGCGGCGAGAGTGACTCTGGGAAAACCCAGGGCGCTTCGCTGCTACCGTTGCCTGGAGGCTGGCCATGTGGCGAGCCGTTGCGATTGCGCGAGCGATCGTAGCGGTCTTTGCTACAGGTGCGGTCAGCCTGGGCACTTGGCGGCCTCGTGTTCGGCCAGCCCGCATTGCGCGGTTTGCGCAGCGGCTGGCAAAGAGGCAAACCATCGGGTGGGTGGTGCCAAGTGCTCGGCCCCCACCAAAAAGATGCGGCGGAGAGTCCCGGAGAAGCGGGCCGCCGTCCCTCCGAGCGGGACCGCGATGGAGGTTGCCGAGACCGTAGGGGCCTAGTATGGCCCTACGGTTCCTCCAGGCGAACCTGAATCATTGCGCCAGGGCCCAGGATCTTCTATTCCAGGGCCTGGCGCAGTGGTCCATAAACATCGCGGTGATTGCGGAGCCATACGCGGTGCAGCAAGGGGACAATTGGGTCGGGGACATTGGCGAAACTGTCGCCATTGTCGTCACCGGAGCCGGTGGCTCTCCCCCAATTGTCTCTTCACGGAGAGGCCAGGGTTGTGCTGCAGTGAAGTGCGGCCACGTGACGGTTGTGGGGGTCTACTTCTCGCCCAACAGGACTCTCTCGGAGTTCGAGGGGTTCCTGGCGGAAGTGGATGCCCTTGTGCAGTGGGGTCGCCCGAATGAGGTGGTAGTGGCGGGGGACTTCAATGCCAAATCGGCAGTGTGGGGTTCCCCAACCTCAGATGTTCGTGGCGACGTCCTTGTGGAGTGGATGGCCGCGCACAACCTGGCGCTCGTGAACCGGGGCTCGACGCAGACGTGCGTCCGCATGCAGGGGGGGTCCATAGTGGACCTTACCTTTGCCAGCCCCGGGCTTGCGCGCCGCATCGTCGACTGGGAGGTGTTGGACGGGGAGGAGACGCTGTCTGATCACCGTTACATACGGTTCAGTGTCTCCTCTCAATCCACGGCGATCGGGCCTGGCGCCCCTCCGGCGCAGAGGGGCCCTCGTTGGGCCCTGAAGTCTCTGGACAGGGAGATGGTGGAGGTGGCCTCGATAGTGGCCACCTGGTGTCCAGAACCGGAGTCCTCTTCGGTGAGGGAGGAGGCGGAGTGGTTCGGGGCGGCCTTGGAGCGTATCTGTGACGCTTCAATGGCTCGTTCCCGTCCACTTCCGCCGCGTAGGCAGGTGTACTGGTGGTCGGGGGAGTTGGCCGCACTTCGGGCGACTTGTGTGGTGGCCCGACGCCAGTACACCAGGTACAGGAGGAGACGGCGTGCCTCGCGGAACACCGAAGAGGAAGGGCGCCTCTATTGCCTCTATCAGGAGGCAAAGAAGGCCCTGAGGATGAAGATCGCGGAGGCGAAGGAAAGGGCGTGGGAGGAGCTCCTGAACACCTTGGAGCTCGATCCATGGGGGCGGCCGTACAAGCTTGTAATGAGCAAGCTGCGCCCCTGGGCCCCACCCCTGACATCCAGCATGGAACCGGCACTTCTGAACTCAGTCGTGTCGGCCTTGTTTCCCCAGGCGGATGCTTCGCTTCCCTCCCAGTCGACGTCCCCTCCCCCGGACGCGGGGGTCCCGGACGTGACATCGACCGAGCTCAGCTCGGCCTTGGATAGGACGCGAGGCAAGAGGACGGCTCCCGGCCCTGATGGGGTGCACGGGAAGGTGCTGTCTCTTGCCTTGCAATTCGGCCTCGACGACCGGTTCCGCAAGCTGTTGTCGGCGTGTCTGCGGAACCGCGTCTTTCCGGACTTGTGGAAGGAGGGAAGGCTGGTTCTTCTCCAGAAGCCTGGCAAACCGCCGGACTCGCCTTCGGCGTATCGGCCGATCGTGCTGCTGGACGAAGCGGGCAAGCTCTTCGAGCGTATAATAGCGACCCGCATCCAGCAGCACTTGGCTCTGGAGGGGCCAGATCTTTCCGATTGCCAGTTTGGTTTTAGAAAGGGGCGGTCTACAATCGACGCGATCGCGAGATTACGCGATGTGTCGGACGGGACTGTGGCGGAGGGCGGGGTTGTTCTGGCGGTTTCGTTGGACATTGCCAACGCGTTCAACACCCTGCCCTGGGACGCGATTATGGATGGGCTTCGCTATCATGGCGTGCCTGTCTATCTTCGCGACGTGATTGCGTCGTATCTCACGGCGAGACGCATCACGTTCCCCAGAAGACAAGGATGGGGTTCCCACCCCGTCAGCTGCGGTGTGCCGCAGGGGTCGGTGTTAGGTCCACTCCTGTGGACACACATCGGGGGCGTTACACTCTGTGTGTCCCCAATCCTAAGTTATGTGGTGACACCCTGGGCGATAGGATGAATGGCTGGTGGGAGTCCAGTGCCCTAAGGCACTAAACAAAAACCAAAACAAAAACATGGAGGTATCTACGTACAAAAAAACTACTCCAGGTGGGTCAAATCCCACCCGCCGTACTGGACCCAGCAATGGTGAAGGTGCCGCGGTTGAGCCGGAACGTATTCTGGAGGCCGGCAACCCCCATGACGAAGTTAGAAAGGGAGAGAGTGATGAAAGTAGGAGCGGAAGAGTAAAGGAAGGAGTTGGGAAGGAGTTGCGGGTGATGTTGCAGCGAACTGTAACGCCACTGCCCGTAACGGAAGAAGAAGATCGTGGTTTGCGCGTCCGCCCAACGGTTTTGAGATTGTCTGATTCAGACTCGGAATCATTGTGCAGCGTGTCGTCTGGTGCATCGACAAATCTGGCTCGTTCAAAGGCGTCGGAGCCCAGATCGGAACCTAGTCGATTCTGGCGCGAAAGAAGCCGGAAACGAAGAAAGGAGACAGACGAGGAAGGGAGCTCCACGGACACCCCTTCCTCGATTCAGAGAAAAGGGAGAGGTCGCCCACCAACAACGGGCGAGTATATCGGTTTGGCTGCTGCCAAAAAAGAGCTGGCGAAAGCTCAACGGGAGGAGATGCAAGCTAGGGCGGAGGCCGAGCTTATGGCATCTATAACCGAAGCGAGGCTGACGAGGAGTACAACACCAGCCTCCTTGGAATGGGACAGCGCGGACATGATGGAGACCCAAGACTCCGGCCCACGCTCTGCACGGGAGATGCAGAAGACGATAGACGCCAGCCTGGGTATCATTGAGGATGTAGCCAAACGTTCGTCGAGCCTCAAGGGAACATTTGTCCGTGCCCTGAAGGAGGCTGTGGCGACAGTTAGGGAGAACACCGGAGTGCTTATGACACGCACAATATCTGATGAGACCAGGGCTCTCAGGGCTGAAAATGAGCGCCTTCGGAAGGAGTTAGAAGAACTCAGCAAGAAGGTCGAAAAAATCCAAAGGGCACCTCAGTTGCCAAGCAATTTGGAAGAGTTTGAAGCTGGTCTCCTGCTTAAGTTGGGGGATAGGATCAATGCCCGCATTGAAGGGCTTGAACCTCGGCTGAATCCAGCGCCGCGGCTTAGACCACCCTTAGCGGGAGACAAGACGAAAGGAAGACAGGGAATAGAAGAAGACTTACCTATTCCTCTGACGGTTTCAGTTCCGGCAACAACCTCTGGTCCTGAAACAAAAAAGAAGAAGATTAAGTCAAAGAAGAAAAAGGGAAAGGCACCGGAGAGGGTTGAGTGTGCGGGCGAATCGGCTCCCGCCGCCCCCGCGCACTCTTCCGTCCCCGTTGCCAAGACTCAAAGTCGGGCCCCATCTCGTCCGCCAAACCCAGACTCTCTTGAAGAGAACTGGGTCACGGTGGTCAAGAGGGGACGCCCGGCACAAAAGGATGCGGCAAAAGGACAGCCGAAAAAGGCAACGAAGCCTAACAAGACCAAGGCTTCAAATACATCTGGCCCCAAGGCGTCGATGCCGAAGCTTAAAGCTCCGCGATCTTCGGCCGTAGTGGTCACGCTGACAGAAGAAGCCTCAAGAAAAGGGCTCACCTACAGTGAAGTTCTAAAAGAGGCGAAGAAGAAATTGGACCTCAAGGAAGTGACTGGCTTTGAGGCCATTAAGTTTAGGAAGGCAGTGACGGGAGCGACAATCTTGCAACTCCCCGGTGCTACCAGCGACCCTAACGCAGATAAGCTCGCTGAGAAACTGAGGGAGATTTTCGATGGGGATTCGGTTCGGGTGTCGCGGCCAGTTAGAGCTGTTGACATCAGGATCAGTGGACTGGACGAATCGGTCACGTCGGACGAGGTGAGGGACGCGATCGTCAAAAAAGGAGAGTGCCTTGCTCTCCCAACTGAGGGTGGGACCCATAAGACCGGATCGATCCGGTTTGTGCTCGGTCTGGGCACACGTTCCGACCACGGCTGCCAAGAAAATTATGGAAGGGCGATTCTTGGTGGGCTGGGTTTCGGCCAAGGTGTCTTTGGGGAAGCCGAGAGTGCTTAGGTGCTTCCGGTGCCTCGAAAGGGGTCACGTAGCGGGCCGTTGCAATTGCGAGAGCGACCGCAGCGGCCTTTGTTACAGATGTGGCCAGCCAGGACACGTCGCGGCTTCGTGTTCGGCAAAACCGCACTGTGCGGTATGTGCAGCGGCGAATCGTAGCGCCAATCATAGAGTGGGAGGTGAAAAATGCTCGGCCCCCACCAAAAGAATAAGGAGGAACGCCCCGAAAAAGGACACTGCCCCACCGAGCGGGGCCCAAAGCATGGAGATAGTAGAAACCGCAGAATCATAGAATGTCCCTACGTTTTCTCCAATCAAATATCAACCACTGTGCCAGGGCTCAGGATCTTCTCCTGCAGAGCTTGACACAGCGGAGGATAAACATAGGTATCGTCGCTGAACCATATATGGTTCCTGAGAGGGGCAACTGGTACGGGTCCTGCGACAAATCAGTCGCTATAGTCGCACTTAACACCAGCGACTCTACCACCGTTGCCTCGTCAATTGCCGGAGGCGGCTGTATTGCGTGTCGGGTAGGCAATATAGTCGTCATTGGGGCATACTGTTCGCCCAACAGGTCACTGGCCGATTTCGAGTCATACCTGGCGGGCGTCAGTGCCCTAATGGAGTGGAGCAGACCTCTTGGAGTAGTCGTGGCCGGGGACTTCAATGCGAAATCTATCGTATGGGGGTCCTCGGTCTCGGATGCTCGGGGAGATATGCTCCTAGAATGGTTGGCGGAACACGACCTCGTCCCTCTGAACCAAGGGAACGAGTTTACGTGTGTTCGGATGCAAGGAGGCTCCGTGATAGATGTGACTTTCGCAAGTCCCACTCTGTCACGGAGAATCCAGGATTGGCGGGTGCTGACGGGGGTCGAGACTCTATCCGATCATCGGTACATCGAGTTTTCTCTTCCCCCGTTGGCAATTTCAGCGAATCCCAATCGCATTTCGTTGGGGACCGGCCCCAAATGGGCCTTAAAAACCCTGGACAGGGAGGCAGCGGAGACGGCTTCGGTTGTCGGGGCCTGGTGTCCAACTTTGGACGGATCGACGTTAGAGAGCGAGGTTGCTCGGTTTGGAGAGGTCATGGCTGATATTTCAGATAGCTCCATGGCCAGATCCCGACCGGCAGCCCCTCGTAAACAGGTGTATTGGTGGTCGGAGGAGCTTGCGCAACTCCGGTTGGCCTGCGTGAGGGCCCGCCGCCAGTACACCCATTACCGGAGAAGACGAAGGACTCGCGACCCACTGGTGGAGCGAAGACTTTACGGCGCGTACCAAGACGCCAAGATGACCTTACGCATCAAGATAGGAGAGGAAAAAGAGAGAGCGTGGACAGAGCTCCTGGACACGCTGGAGTCGGATCCCTGGGGGCGGCCGTACAAGCTCGTCATGAGTAAACTCCGCCCCTGGGCCCCGCCGCTAACATCTGGTATGGAGCCGTCGCTGCTTGGTTCGGTGGTGATGACTCTGTTCCCGGCGGTGAACTCTCCTCTCTTGGCCAACCATCAGCCGCGACTTTCTGCGGGTGCAACACCGACGGATCCTCCTGAAGTGTCTCCTGCGGAAATGGACGCGGCATTGGATAGAATGACGGGCAGAAGAACAGCTCCTGGCCCAGACGGCATTCATGGGAGATTGCTCTCGATTGCCCTTAAAAATGAAATGGGAGAACGGTACCGGAACCTATTAACCCGGTGCCTAAGGGCAGGGAAGTTTCCGGAGAAGTGGAAAAGGGGGAAATTGGTCCTCCTCAGGAAGCCCGGCAAGCCGGAAACGTCACCATCGGCTTACCGTCCGATCGTGTTGCTGGATGAGGCTGGCAAGCTCTTCGAGCGCATCCTGGCCGGTCGCATCCAGCGACACCTGTTGTCGGAAGGACCGGACTTAGCGGAGACACAGTTCGGGTTTCGCAAACATCGCTCGACCATTGACGCCATCGGACGTCTAAGGGACCTGTGCGACGAGACGGTGTCACAGGGTGGTGTCGTTATCGCGGTGTCTCTAGATATCGCGAACGCGTTTAACACCTTGCCCTGGGACAGTATACTGCAGGGAATGCGGTATCATAACCTGCCGCAGTACCTGGTCAACATTGTTGCGGACTACCTCACGGGTAGAGTAATTACTTACCCCACTCGTGACGGTATAGGTACCCATAGAGTATCGTGCGGAGTCCCACAAGGGTCGGTGCTGGGGCCTCTCTTGTGGAACATTGGCTACGACAAGGTTCTACGGGGTGTCTTGATCAGGAGCGTACAAGTCATCTGTTACGCGGACGACACACTTGTCGTAGCCAAAGGGCGAGATTACAGAGAGGCGAGCTTGCGTGCGACGGCGGGAGTGGCTCAGGTGGTCGCGCGCATCAAAAACATCGGCCTGGAAGTCGCACTTCACAAATCGGAGGCGATATGTTTCCATGGCCCGCGGAGAGCACCACCTCAAGGTGGAAAGATTACGGTGGGCGGTCAGTCGATCGAAGTCGGGTCCACGCTCAAGTACTTGGGCCTGGTCCTCGACTCCCGATGGACTTTCAAGCCGCACTTCAAGGCACTGGCCCCCAAGTTGGCCGCCACGGCATCGGCGCTTTGCCGTATTATGCCGAACGTTGGCGGACCGAGCGCGGGGCGTCGCCGGCTTTTTGCAGGGGTCATGCGGTCGATGGCCCTCTACGGGTGCCCAATCTGGGCGTACGGATTGGCATCCCAGAATAGGGCGATGCTAAGGCAGTCGCAGAGAGTGATCGCCATAAGGGTCGCAAGGGCGTACCGCACGGTGTCTTTCGATGCCGTGTGCGTACTAGCCGCTTCGGCACCTTGGCACCTCGAAGCCTCTGCCTTAGCAGACGTTCACTGGCGTAGGTTTCGTTCTAGGGCGAGAGGAGAGGAACCTGCCTACGAAACAGTGAACGAGTGGAGAAGGAGCGCCGGAGATTGGGTCACCCAGGAGTGGTCCGATGGCCTCGTGACCTCAAGGAATGGAAGATGGACGTTGGAGGCGATTCAGCCAGTCCTGAAGGAATGGGTGAGTCGGCGGCGGGGACATCTGTCCTACCGTCTAGTGCAGATGCTGTCGGGACACGGCTGTTTTGGTAGTTATTTGTACAAGATAGGTAGGGAACGGACCCCCGCTTGCCATCACTGTGGCGCTGCGGTGGACACTGTCCGCCACACATTGACAGAATGTTCGGCATGGGTCGTCGAGAGAGACACCCTGTCGATACAACTCGGCTTAGACATCACCAGAGGTGATACGCACTTAAATGATATTATTGTAAAGATTTTACAGACAGACGACGGAAAATGGAGGGCGTTCGCTGCCTTCTGCGAAGTCGTCCTATCACAGAAGGAGGAGGCGGAGCGGCTGCGGGAGATAGCTCCTGATGCAGACCAGCAACGCCGAAGGAGACCTGGAAGGCGGCGGCGGGACTTCCTCCGTCACCCCCAGTGATCCTCACCAGACGAAGGCAAGGGCGTACGTAAGTATAGCTTACGTACTTTTGTAGGGAGAGTCGCGCTTGCGCGGCGAGCCACTCGGCGAGGGTTCAAGGAAAATATGGTTTTACTGATACCTTACCCTTGCCAATAGTGGAGTGGACGTGGGTCCTGGATGGTTTAGTGCGGTATTGGCCCTCTTCTAGGGTCGAGTCCCACACTCCCGCGCCATTGCACTGCCCAGGCGCGGGGTCCGTAAACGGATTCCTCCAGGTTAAAAAAAAAAAAAAAAAAAAAAAAAAAAAAAGAGTTAGGTTAGGTTAGGTTCCCCCCCCCCTTCCACTGCACTTTGAGTATCTCGTGCAGCCCCAGGGCTTGTCGTTGCCGGAGGGGCCCGGCCATCTGAGTTAGGGTGGTATCGGCTATGGCAAAGTTTGTTAACTTTGTGATGACCGGTGCGTATCCTGCAGACTCGGTGGTCGCTAACTGGGAGGCGGGCGATACTCTGCAATATTGTATATTGCTCTGTATGGCTTGCTACATCTTCGGCGTTCCTTGCCAACCGCGTTTTTCGTGGTGGGTGGGGAAGACGAAGTTTTGTTTATCGCGGTCCTTCAGACCGCGATGCGCAGTGAAGCGCGAGGAAGGGCGTCCTATGGCGCGGGCCCGGGGCGCTTTTCGCCCTGGGTCGGGTGTGCGAGGATATGGCGCGGCGGGCCCTCGACGGCAAATGATACGTCTACGCCGTCAGGGTCGGACCGTTTCACGTCTCCCGTCGGCGCCATGCACACAGCGGCGGCGGGCCGGGAATGGCTTGTTGCCTCCGGTTAGGGGTTGTTACCCCCCGTCGTCGCACCGAGAAGTCGGCTTTTACGCCCACAAGTCGGCACAGCCGATGAAGAGGATGGCCTGCTGCGGAACGGGAGCCTGAGCCTATTACGGGACGGGAGCCTGGGCCTGCGGCGGGACTCGACCCCTGGAGATTGCTCCGGAACCGGTCGAGCAGGGTGAGAAGACTGCTGGTAAGGGTAAGTTTTTGAACATTGTATATTTGTAAATAGTGTTTTTGGAGAGGGTACTTCTTACCCCTGTACATATTTTATTTTCTTTCATTTTACTTTTTACTTTATTTTATTGTTTATTGTATTGTGTTTGTAAATAATGTGTTTAGTCGATTGCCCCCTATGGGCATGTATATATTTGACGTTGGAGATCGCTTCTCCAGTGGTGCTTCGGCACGGTGGATGGCGGACTCGTAGTTCGCGAGGCACACTCGGTGTGTCCCCAATCCTAAGTCTGTGGTGCCTGGCGATAGGATGAATGGCTGGTGGGAGTCCAGTCCCTAAGGCACCAAACAAAAACAGAAACATAAAACATGGAGGTATCTACGTATGAAAAAACTACTCCAGGTGGGTCAAATCCCACCCGCCGCACTGGATCCAGCAATGGTGAAGGTGCCGCGGTTGAGCCGGAACGTATTCTGGAGGCCGGCAACCCCCATGATGAAGTTAGAAAGGGAGAGAGTGATGGAAGTAGGAGTGGCAGAGTAAAGGAAGGAGTTGGGAAAGAGTTGCGGGTGATGTTGCAGAGGTCTGTAACGCCACTGCCCGTAACGGAAGGAGAAGATCGTGGTTTGCGCGTCCGCCCAACGGTTTCGAGATTGTCTGATTCAGACTCGGAATCATTGTGCAGCGTGTCGTCTGGTGCATCGACAAATTTGGCTCGTTCAAAGGCGTCGGAGCCCAAGTCGGAACCTAGTCGATTCTGGCGTGAACGAAGCCGGAAACGAAGAAAGGAGACAGACGAGGAAGGGAGCTCCACGGACACCCCTTCCTCGATTCAGAGAAAAGGGAGAGGTCGCCCACCAACAACGGGCGAGTATATTGGCTTGGCTGCAGCCAAAAAAGAGCTGGCGAAAGCTCAACGGGAGGAGATGCAAGCTAGGGCGGAGGCCGAGCTTATGGCATCAATAACTGAAGCGAGACTGACAAGGAGCACAACACCAGCCTCCTTGGAATGGGACAGCGCGGACATGATGGAGACCCAAGACTCCGGCCCACGCTCTGCACGAGAGATGCAGAAGACGATAGATGCCAGTCTGGGTATCATAGAGGACGTAGCCAAACGTTCCTCCAGTCTCAAAGGAACATTTGTCCGTGCCCTGAAAGAGGCCGTGGCTACAGTTAGGGAGAACACCGGAGTGCTTATGACACGCACAATATCGGATGAAACCAGGGCTCTCAGGGCTGAAAATGAGCGCCTTCGGAAGGAGTTGGAAGAACTCAGCAAAAAGGTTGAGGGAATTCAAAAGGCACCCCAGTTGCCAAGTAATTTGGAAGAGTTTGAAGCTGGTCTCCTGCTTAAGCTGGGGGATAGGATCAATGCTCGTATTGATGGGCTTGAACCTCGGCTCAATCCAGCGCCGCGGCTTAGACCACCCTTAGCGGGAGACAAGAAGAAAGAAAGAGAGAGAATAGAAGACTTACCTATTCCTCCGGCAGTTTCAGTTCCGGCAGCAACCTCTGGTCCTGAAACAAAAAAGAAGAAGAGTAAGTCAAAGAAGAAAAAGGGAAAAGCACCGGAGAGGGTTGAGTGTGCGGGTGAATCGGCTCCCGCCGCTCCCGCGCACTCGTCCGTCCCCGTTGCCAAGACTCAAAGTCGGGCCCCATCTCGTCCACCGAACCCAGACTCTCTTGAAGAGAACTGGGTCACGGTGGTCAAGAGGGGACGCCCGGCACAAAAGGATGCGGCGAAAGGACAGCCGAAAAAGGCAGCGAAGCCTAATAAGACCAAGGCCTCTAGCACATCTGGCCCCAAGGCGTCGATACCGAAACTCAAAGTTCCGCGATCTTCGGCCGTCGTGGTCACGCTGACAGAAGAAGCCTCAAGAAAAGGGCTCACCTACAGTGGAGTCCTAAAAGAGGCAAAGGAGAAGCTGGACCTCAAGGAATTGACTGGCTTTGAGGCCATTAAATTTAGGAAGGCAGTGACGGGAGCGACAATTCTGCAACTCCCTGGTGCTACCAGCGACCCAAAAGCTGACAAGCTCGCGGAGAAACTAAGGGAGATTTTTGATGGAGATTCGGTTCGGGTGTCGCGGCCAGTTAGAGCCGTTGACATCAGGATCAGTGGACTGGATGAATCGGTCACGTCGGACGAGGTGAGGGACGCGATTGTCAACAAAGGAGGGTGCCTTGCTTCCCAACTGAGGGTGGGACCCATAAGACCGGATCGATCGGGTTTGTGCTCGGTCTGGGCACACGTTCCGAACACGGCTGCCAAGAAAATGATGGAAGGGCGATTCTTGGTGGGCTGGGTTTCGGCCAAGGTGTCTCTGGGGAAGCCAAGAGCACTTCGATGCTTCCGGTGCCTCGAAAGTGGTCACGTAGCTGGTCGGTGCAACTGCGAAAGTGATCGCAGCGGCCTTTGTTACAGATGTGGCCAACCAGGACATGTCGCGTCTGTTTGCTCAGCCAAACCGCACTGTGCGGTATGTGCAGCGGCAAATCGAAACGCCAACCATAGAGTGGGAGGTGCCAAATGCTCGGCCCCCACCAGGAGAGTGGAAGGAGAAAGGCCCCAGTAAAGGACACTGTCCCACCGAGCGGGGCTCAAAACATGGAGATTGTAGAAACCACGGAACCCTAGTATGTCTCTGCGATTCCTACAAGCTAATCTTAACCATTGTGCCGGAGCTCAAAACCTGTTCGTGCAGACTCTGGCACAGTGGTCAATAGATATCGGCGTTATCGCAGAGCCATACTTGGTTCCAGCGAGGGACGATTGGGTCGGGGACAGCGATAAATCGGTCGCAATAGTCGTGCGCAACAACCTCGGCACACCCCCAATCGGAACTGTCACAAGGAAGGTCAATTGTGTCTCCCTTAAAGATGGGAGACACGGTCGTGATAGGGTGTTACTTTTCTCCGAATCGCCCGTTGGTCGAATTCGAAGGATTCTTGGAGGAGGTCAGCTCTCTTGTTAGAGGAAGCAGACCACAAAACATCGTTGTGGTCGGGGACTTCAACGCAAAATCTACGGCGTGGGGGTCTCCAGCCTCTAACATCAGAGGTGACCTCTTAGTGGAGTGGGCCGCTGAACACGACCTTACTCTTCTAAATCGCGGATCGGAGGAGACTTGTATTAGAATGCAGGGGGGTTCAATTATCGACTTGTCGTTTGCGAGCCCCTCCGTGGCACGTCGCATCCGGGACTGGGAGGTGCTGACAGAGGTGGAGACCTTGTCAGATCACCGATACATACGGTTCAGTGTCGCCCCTCTGGCGGCATCGACCAGGCCCAGTCCATCATCGGATCCTGCAGCCGTTGGCCCGAAATGGGCTATCAAGGCGTTGGACAAGGAGAAGCTGGAACTGGCCACAATCGTCAGCAGTTGGTGCCCAGTTTCCGAAACCAGAACGGTAGAGGAGGAAGCGCAGTGGTTTTCTCAAGAAATGGCGCACATTTCGAACGTTGCTATGCCAAAAGTCCGGGCTCCGCCAAACAAAGACCAGGTCTATTGGTGGTCTCCGGAACTTGCGCGTCTTCGGGCTGCATGTTCAGCTGCGCGTCGTCATTATTCGCGTTATAGGCGACGACACAGAGGAAATGGTGACCCAGTGGAAGAGAACCGTATATACGCGGTATACGTCGAGGCGAAAAACATCTTGCGCCAAAAGATAGGAGAGGCAAAACAGAGAGCGTGGGAGGAATTGCTCGAGTCTCTTGAATTGGACCCCTGGGGGCGCCCCTACAAACTGGTCATGAACAGGTTGCGTCCCTGGGTTCCTCCCCTTACAGCTGCAATGGAGCCGTCACTGTTAACATCTGTTGTGTCGGCTCTATTCCCACCCCACGCCCCTGGACTGGGATCACATGTGGTGAGAGAAGTGTCCGAAGATTCAGAAGTTCCGGATGTAACCGAAGCCGAACTGGAGGTTGCCGTGGAGAAGATGCAGGGCAAAAGAACTGCCCCGGGTCCGGACGGAATACACGGGAAAGTCTGGGCCCTAGTTTTGGAATACGGCTTAGAAGACAGATTCCGCAGACTACTGTCATCTTGCCTGCGGAGTGCTTGCTTCCCGGAAGCCTGGAAGAAGGGAAAGTTGGTCCTGTTGCGCAAGTCAGGAAAGCCGGCGGAGTCTCCGTCTGCCTACAGGCCAATAGTTTTACTCAACGAGGCGGGTAAACTTTTCGAACGCGTCATCGCAAACAAAATAGTCCGACACTTAACATCAGTCGGGCCGGATCTGTCGGACAATCAGTTTGGTTTCCGGCAGAGACGATCCACCGTCGACGCAATCGCCCGCCTCCGCGATATCTCGGACGAAGCCACGACTCAAGGAGGGATGGTGTTAGCGGTGTCCTTAGACATTAAAAACGCCTTCAACTCCCTTCCTTGGGACGCGATAATGCAGGGCCTCGAACATCACCGGGTTCCTGCGTACATAGTAAGGACGATTGCTTCATACTTACAAGAGAGAAGCATTATGTTCCCTTCTAGGGATGGATGGGGCGAACACCAAGTGCAGCGGGGGGTTCCTCAGGGGTCGGTGCTTGGCCCGCTTCTTTGGAATCTCGGGTATGACGTCGTTCTGAGAGGTGTGTTGCTGCCGGGGGTCAGTGTAATATGCTACGCTGATGACACCCTAGTCGTAACAAAAGGTCGAGACGTCAGAGACGTAATGGTGAAGGCCACGGCTGGAGTTGCACAGGTCGTGGCAAAAATTAGGAGATTGGGCCTCGAGGTGGCTTTGGAGAAATCCGAAGCCATCTTGTTTCACGGTCCAAGAAGAGCCCCATCATCTGGCTCTCAAATAGTCGTCGGCGGAGTTTCCATCGGAGTCGGGACGACTCTCAAATATTTGGGCCTCGTACTAGACTCCCGGTGGAACTTCAGATCCCACTTCTTGGCGTTAGCACCTAAACTTACGGCTACAGCGGCGGCTTTAAGCAGACTCATGCCCAACGTCGGCGGGCCGAAATCGAGTCACCGCAAGCTCTTCGCGGGAGTTGTCAGATCCCAAGCCCTATATGGTGCGCCAATATGGGCTGGTGATCTGGATAACGCCAATAAGGCAATACTTAGGCGATCGCAGCGGTCCGTAGCTATCCGAGTAGCACGGGCCTATCGAACCACATCTTTCGACGCGGTGTGCCTATTAGCAGCAACGCCGCCATGGTACGTCGAAGCTAAAGTGTTGGCGGACGTTTACTGGAGTAGAGATCGGTGCAGGAGATCAGGAGTGGAACCGACTCATGAACAGATGGAAGCATGGCGGAAACAAGGCCGCGAATCCATAGTGAACTTATGGCATGAAGAACTGGCCAATGCTAGATTTGGAAAATGGACACTGGAGGCTATACTGCCAGTGTTCCATCAATGGATTGACAGGCAATGGGGGACGTTGTCCTATCATCTGACTCAGGGTCTCACCGGGCACGGTTGCTTCGGCAGCTATCTTCACAAAGTTGCCCGAAGAGAACCCACCCCCATTTGCCATCACTGCGGGTGTCATAATGATACCCCGCAGCACACGATTTTTGACTGCTCGGCATGGGACTCCCAGCGGGGAACCATGTTGAGAATAACCGGATTAGACAGTATGAGTAGTAACCCTCTTAGTTTACAGGACCTGGTTCAGAGCATAGTCTCTGACGAATCCAAGTGGAAGGCTGTCCAGGCGTTCTGCGAGGAGGTACTCAAGGCTAAGGAGGACAATGAGCGCGCTCGGGAAATAGAACCGGGGGCTCCGCTCCAGAGAAGAAGGAGAACAGGGAGACGCAGACGCAACTTTGCGAATGCGTCGTAGGTATCTGTAAATATTTAAATAGGTTAGATCTTAGAGTACAAAGCTTAAAAATGTACATTTGTAAATAGTAGAAGTAGGTCAAGAAGGTGAGCTGCGCGCTATGCGCTGCGGCAAAGCACTTGGCAAAAGGGGGTCTGGACAAGGTTTCAACTGATCGCCAACCCCTTGCCAAACAGTGCGTTGATGGGCTCTTGGATGGTTTAGTGGGTAGTGGCCGACTCGCGGTTGACCCCCACACTCCCCCCGCCATTGCACTGCCCGGCGGGGGCGTCGGTAAAGATTGCGATTCCTCCAAGTAAAAAAAAAAAAAAAAAAAAAAAAAAGGTTAGGTTCCCTTCCACTGCACTTTGAGTATCTCGTGCAGCCCCAGGGCTTGTCGTGCCGGAAGGGCCCGGCCATCTGAGTTAGGGTGGTATCGGCTATGGCAAAGTTTGTTAACTTTGTGATGACCGGTGCGTATCCTGCAGACTCGGTGGTCGCTAACTGGGAGGCGGGCGATACTCTGCAATATAGTATATTGCTCTGTATGGCTTGCTACATCTTCGGCGTTCCTTGCCAACCACGTTTTCGTGGTGGGTGGGGAAGACGAAGTTTTGTTTATCGCGGTCCTTCAGACCGCGATGCGCAGTGAAGCGCGAGGAAGGGCGTCCTATGGCGCGGGCCCGGGGCGCTTTTCGCCCTGGGTCGGGTGTGCGAGGATATGGCGCGGCGGGCCCTCGACGGCAAATGATACGTCTACGCTGTCAGGGTCGGACCGTTTCACGTCTCCCGTCGGCGCCATGCACACAGCGGCGGCGGGCCGGGAATGGCTTGTTGCCTCCGGTTAGGGGTCGTTACCCCCCGTCGTCGCACCGAGAAGTCGGCTTTTACGCCCACAAGTCGGCACAGCCGATGAAGAGGATGGCCTGCTGCGGAACGGGAGCCTGAGCCCTTAATGGGACGGGAGCCTGGGCATGCGGCGGGACTCGACCCCTGGACATTGCTTCGGGACCGGTCGAGCAGGGTGGAAGGAGCTTTAGGGTAAGTGTTTGCACATTTATTTTTGTAAATAGTGTTTTTTGGAGAGGGTGCTTCTCACCCATGTACATATTTTATTTTCTTTCATTTTACTTTTACTGTTTTTATTGTATATTGTATTGTGTTTTGTAAATAATGTGTTTAGTCGATTGCCCCTTATGGGCATGTATATATTGGACGTTGGAGATCGTTTCTCCAGTGGTGCTTCGGCACGGTGGATGGCGGACTCGTAGTTCGCGAGGCACACTTTGTGTGCCCCCAATCCTAAGTTTGTGGTGCCTGGCGATAGGATGAATGGCTGGTGGGAGTCCAGTCCCTAAGGCACCAAACAAAAAACATAACAAAAACATGGAGGCAATTACGTTAAATAAAACTACTCCAGGTGGGTCAAATCCCACCCGCCGCACTGGATCCAGCAATGGTGAAGGTGCCGCGGTTGAGCCGGAACGTATTCTGGAGGCCGGCAACCCCCATGATGAAGTTAGAAAGGGAGTTAGAGATGAAAGTAGGAGTATAAGAGATAAGGAAGGAGGTGAGAAAGAGTTGCGGGTAGTATTGCAGAGGACTGTAACGCCACTGCCCGTGACAGAAGGAGAAGTTCGCGGCTCACGGGTCCAGTCGATGGCTTCGAGGCTGTCTGATTCGGACTCGGACTCTATGTGCAGCGTATCATCCGCTGCATCGAGTAGTCAGGCTCGTTCGAAGGCGTCCTCGCCCGTTTCGGGGCCTGGTCGTTTTTGGCGTGAACGAAGCCGCAAGCGAAAGAAGGAGATGGACGAGGAGGGTAGTTCTACGGACACCCCGACCTCAGTCCAAAGAAAAGGGAGAGGTCGCCCACCAACAACGGGCGACTATATCGGCTTGGCTGCAGCCAAAAAAGAACTGGCCAAGGCACAAAGAGAGGAGATGCAAGCTAGGGCGGAGGCCGAGCTTATGGCATCAATTGCAGAGGCAAGAGTGACGAGGAGCACAACACCTGCCTCCTTGGAATGGGACAGCGGGGACATAATGGAAACACAAGATTCCGGCCCATGCTCTGCACTTGAGATGCAGAAGACTATTGATGCCAGCCTGGGCATCATAGAAGACGTGGCAAAACGTTCCTCGAGTCTCAAGGGAACATTTGTCCGAGCCCTGAAGGAGGCCGTGGCCACGGTAAGAGAAAATACTGGAGTGCTTATGAGACGCACAATCTCGGATGAGACTAAAGCTCTTAGAGCCGAAAATGAGCGCCTTCGCAAGGAGTTGGAGGAGCTTAGCAAAAAGGTGGAGGGGATACAGAAGGCCCCACAGCTGCCAGGCAGCTTAGAGGAGTTTGAGGCTGGTCTACTTCGTAAGCTGGGAGAAAAAATCAATGCTCGTATCGAAGGGCTTGAACCCCGGCTTAATCCAGCGCCAAGAATTAGGCCCCCCTTATCGGCAGATAAGAAGAAAGAAGGGGAAAAAATAGGGAAAGACTTACCTATTCCTACGGCGGTTTCGGCTCCGGAAACAGTTCCCGGTCCTGAAACTGAGAAGAAAAAGAGTAAGTCGAAGAAGAAGAAGGGAAAGGCGTCGGAGAGAGTTGAGAACACGGGAGAATCGGCACCCACCGCTCCCGCGCACTCGTCCGCCCCCGTTGCCAAGTCTCAAAGTCGGGCCCCATCTCGTCCGCCCAACCCAGATTCGCTAGAAGAGAACTGGGTCACGGTAGTAAGGAAGGGACGCCCGCTCCGAGAGACGGAATCTCGTAGTGCCCCGCCGAAAAGTTCACCGGCAAAACGGGCCAACAAACAGTCGCAGCCAGGAAAGGCACAAACACCTATTTCGGCACGGGCTATACCAAAACTGAAGACGCCAAGAACCTCAGCGGTAGTGGTGACAGTCACTGAAGAGGCCTCCAAAAAGGGGCTTACTTACAGCGACGTTATAAGAACAGCGAAGACAAAGTTAGATTTGAAAGAAATTACAGGCTTTGAGGCGATTCGTTTTCGCAAAGCTGTAACGGGAGCGACGATCCTTCAACTCCCTGGGGCAAATAGTGGGCCGAAGGCCGATGCCCTAGCAGAAAAGTTGAAGGAAGTCTTTAAGGAAGATGGCATCAAAGTGTCCCGGCCGATAAAGACCGTGGACATAAAAATCACAGGCCTCGACGACTCAGTAACACCAGAAGAGGTGATCGAGGCCATTGCTAAGAAAGGAGAGTGCCCTGCAGCCCAAGTAAAAGCAGGACAGCTACGAGAGGATAGGTCAGGGCTCTGCACAATCTGGGCCCATGTACCGATAACGGCGGCTAAGAAGCTAATGGTGGGAAGGTTCTTGGTTGGTTGGGTGGTGGCGAAAGTGGCGATAGCTAAAGCTCGAGTGCTTCGCTGCTTCAAGTGTTTGCAAGAAGGCCACGTAGCAAGTCGGTGCGACGCCGAGAGTGATCGCAGGGGGACGTGCTATCGTTGCGGCCAGTCTGGACATGTCGCGGCCTCTTGTTCGGCCAAACCGCACTGCCTTGTCTGTGCGTCAGCGAACAAAGACGCTAATCATCAAGTGGGTAGTGCTAAATGCTCGGCCCCCGCTAAAAAGATGAGGAGAAGAGTCCCGAACATCAGGGATGACACCCAACCGAGCGGGGAGGCCATGGAGACAAGCGAGGTCGTCAACAATTAGTTCGGCCCTCAAGATATTACAGGCGAACATAAATCACTGCGTCAGAGCCCAAGATCTTTTAGTTCAGAGTCTGGCGCAGTGGTCTATCAACATAGGAGTCGTCTGCGAACCGTACAGCGTTCTAGACAGGGAAGATTGGGTTGGCAGCAATGATGGCACAGTAGCTATCGTCGTGAGAAACACCAACGACCTGCCCCCAATCGGTCCCTCGAAGAAGAAAGACGGATGTGTCGCCCTTAAAGTGGGTAATATCGTGGTCGTGGCGTCCTACTTTTCGCCAAATCGTTCAGTGGCAGAGTTCGAGGTACACTTGGCGGAAGTGAGTGCCCTCATTCGGAGTAGCAGACCGTGCAATATCATTGTCGCGGGGGACTTCAACGCAAAGTCAACAGCTTGGGGTTCTCCGTCTACTGATGCGCGAGGAGAAATTGTCGTGGAGTGGGCAGTTGAACATGACCTGGTACTACTGAATAGCGGAACGGTGCAGACATGTGTGAGGATGCAGGGTGGCTCGATAGTAGATTTGTCTTTCGCGAGCCTCTCTATTGCTCGGCGCATTCAAGACTGGAGGGTGTTGGCGGGAGAAGAGACCCTGGCTGATCATCGGTACATCCGATTCAGCTTCACTCCCCTGTCAAACCCCATCAGAAGACGTTCGTCACCAGGAGAAATTGGTCCAAAGTGGGCTATCAAAGCTCTAGATAGAGACGACCTGGAGATGGCTGCTGTGGTTGCTAGTTGGAATCCCATTCCACAGGAGGAACTTCCGGAAGAGGGAGCGGAATGGTTCGGACGGGAACTGGTTCACATATCGGATGCCGCAATGCCGAGAGTTAGAGCACCACCAATTAAAGACCAGGTGTATTGGTGGTCGGCGGAACTTAGTCGTTTAAGAAGTGCCTGTGCAGAAAAGCGTCGGTATTACACTCGCTATAGAAGAAGACATCGAGGCAACGGTGATCTAGCCGAGGAGGCTACTATCTATGCAGCTTACCAACAGGCCAAGAATGCTTTGCGTCGTGAAATAGCGGAATCTAAGCAAAGGGCGTGGGAGGAGCTACTCGATTCGCTCGAACAAGATCCCTGGGGACGTCCTTACAAACTTGTCATGAACAAGTTGCGTCCCTGGGCACCTCCCATTACCACCGGGATGGAACCGTCACTGCTAAGGACTGTTGTGGCGGCCCTATTTCCACCCCGCGCCCCTGGCGAAGAACAATTTTGGAACCGGCAACAACATTCGGAATTGGACATCTCGGAAGTGACTATGGCGGAAGTAGAAATCGCTGTTGAAAAAATGCAGAGGAAAAGGACTGCTCCTGGGCCTGATGGCATTCACGGAAAGGCCTTAGCCCTTGCGCTGCAATTTGGCTTGGATGATCGCTTCCGCAGGCTGCTTACATCTTGTCTGCGGAATTCGTGCTTTCCTGAAGCCTGGAAAACGGGAAAATTGGTACTGCTGCGAAAACCGGGAAAGCCGGCGGAGTCCCCTTCTGCATACAGACCAATTGTGCTTCTGAACGAGACTGGCAAGATATTCGAACGAATCGTCGCAAACAGGGTGATCCGACATTTAAGAACAGTCGGTCCGGATCTGTCGGATAACCAGTTTGGCTTCCGACAGAGACGGTCAACAGTCGACGCAATTGCTCGTCTCAGGGACATTTCGGAGGAGACAACGTCACAGGGCGGGGTGGTACTGGCGGTGTCATTAGACATAAAAAACGCTTTTAACACTCTGCCCTGGAGCGCTATCATGAAAGGGCTTGAATACCATCAGATGCCCCTATATCTATCAAGGACGATTGCCTCCTACCTTCATAACCGGAGTATCATCTACCCTGTAAGAGAGGGATGGGGAGAACATAAAGTGGAAAGAGGTGTACCCCAAGGGTCAGTCCTAGGGCCACTGCTGTGGAATCTGGGTTATGATGTTGTCTTGAGAGGTGCGCTGTTGCATGGCGTCAGCTTGATTTGCTACGCTGATGATACACTGGTGGTGACTAGAGGACGAGATTACAGAGATGCATCAGTGAAGGCTACTGCTGGAGTGGCTCAAGTAGTAGCTAGGATAAGGAGGTTGGGCCTTGAAGTGGCTCTAGAGAAGTCTGAGGCCATTTTATTTCATGGCTCACGAAAAGCACCACCAGCTGGCTCGCAACTTGTCGTTGGTGGAGTGTCAATAGGAGTAGGAAAGACGCTCAAATACTTAGGCCTAGTCTTGGATTCTCGGTGGAGCTTTAAGGCCCATTTTTCGGCTCTTTCGGCAAAGCTGTCGGCCACTGCAATGGCACTCAGTAGATTAATGGCCAATGTCGGCGGGCCTAATCACGGATGTCGTAAATTGTTTTCGGGTGTCGTCAGATCTCAAGCTATGTATGGCTCACCCATATGGGCCGGGGATCTTTGCAACTTTAACAAGGCCGTCCTTAGGCGGTCACAGCGCATTGTTGCTATTGGTGCTGCGCGAGCGTATAGAACAGTGTCATTTGATGTGGTGTGCATACTAGCAAACACTCCACCATGGCATATAGAGGCGGGCGCTCTGGCGGACATTTATTGGAAGCGGGCTCGTTCCAGAAGATCGGGAAACGAGCCGACCCATGAGGAAATGGAGGCGTGGAGAAGAGGAGGTCGTGAGACCGTACTAACAAAGTGGCGTGAAGAACTCGCCAGCGCGCGCTACGGGAGACGGACACTGGATGCTATCATGCCAGTGTTCAAGGAATGGACTGAAAGGCGGTGGGGGACTTTGTCCTACCATCTGACGCAAGGGCTCACCGGGCACGGATGCTTCGGCTCCTATCTTCACAAGATTGCCCGCAGAGAGCCCACCCCCACCTGCCATCACTGCGGATGTGCCAACGACACACCACAGCACACCCTATTCGACTGCCCGGCATGGAATGACCATAGAGATACCATGCTGCGGCTTACCGGACTTGACAATCACGGAAGTGGCGCCCTCAATTTGTCCCTATTCGTCAGGAGCATGCTCTCTGATGAAGCGAAATGGCAGGCTATCCAGGTATTCTGTCAGTTTGTTTTAGGTTCAAAAGAAGAGGCAGAGCGGGCTCGGGAAATAGAACCTGGGGCCCCTCAGATGAGAAGAAGAAGAACAGGCAGGCGCAGGCGCGACTTCGTGCGTGCTCCGTAAGTTTGTATTCTTATTGTAAATAGTTTAATTGTACATATCTCATTTGTACATTTTGTAAATATATTCGTAGTAAGTAGGTCAAGAAGGTGAGCTGCGCGCTATGCGCTGCGGCAAAGCACTTGGCAAAAGGGGGTCTGGACAAGGTTTCAACTGATCGCCAACCCCTTGCCAAACAGTGCGTTGATGGGCTCTTGGATGGTTTAGTGGGTAGTGGCCGACTCGCGGTTGACCCCCACACTCCCCCCGCCATTGCACTGCCCGGCGGGGGGGTCGGTAAAGACTCGATTCCTCCAAGTAAAAAAAAAAAAAAAAAAAAGGTTAGGTTAGGTTAGGTTAGGTTAGGTTAGGTTAGGTTAGGTTAGGTTAGGTTAGGTTAGGTTAGGTTAGGTTAGGTTAGGTTAGGTTAGGTTAGGTTAGGTTCCCCCCCCACTGCACTTTGAGTATCTCGTGCAGCCCCAGGGCTTGTCGTTGCCGGGGGGGCCCGGCCATCTGAGTTAGGGTGGTATCGGCTATGGCAAAGTTTGTTAACTTTGTGATGACCGGTGCGTATCCTGCATACTCGGTGGTCGCTAACTGGGAGGCGGGCGATACTCTGCAATATTGTATATTGCTCTGTATGGCTTGCTACATCTTCGGCGTTCCTTGCCAACCGCGTTTTTCGTGGTGGGTGGGGAAGACGAAGTTTTTGTTTATCGTGATCCTTCAGATCGCGATGCGCAGTGAAGCGCGAGGAAGGGCGTCCTATGGCGCGGGCCCGGGGCGCTTTTCGCCCTGGGTCGGGTGTGCGAGTATATGGCGCGGCGGGCCCTCGATGGCAAATGATACGTCTACGCCGTCAGGGTCGGACCGTTTCACGTCTCCCGTCTGCGCCATGCACACAGCGGCGGCGGGCCGGGAATGGCTCATAGCCTCCGGTTAGGGGTTGTTACCCCCCGCCGTCGCACCGAGATGTCGGCTTTTACGCCCACAAGTCGGCTCAGCCGACGAAGAGGATGGCCTGCTGCGGAGCGGGAGCCCGAGCCTGTTACGGGACGGGAGCCTGGGCCTGCGGCGGGACTCGACCCCCTGGACATTGCTCTGGGACCGGTCGAGCAGGGTGGAAGGAGCTTGCTGGTAGGGTAAGTTTTTTGCACATATTATTTTTGTAGTTAGTGTTTTGGAGAGGGTGCGTCTCACCCCTCTATATATTTTTATTTATTTTTGTAAATACTGTATATAGTTTTAAGGCGGAGATCGGTTCTCTGCCGCTGTTAGGCGGTTGCGAACCGAAAGTGGTGCTTCGGCACGGAGGATGGCGGGCTCGTTGTCCGCGAGGTGCGCTGACATAGGCAGCGCACCCCCAATCCTAAGTCTGTGGTGCCTGGCGAGGGGATGAATGGCTGGTGGGAGTCCAGCCCCTAAGGCACCAACAAAAAACAAAACATGGAGGATTCTACGAAGTACAAAACTACTCCAGGTGGGTCAAATCCCACCCGTCGCTCTGGATCCAGCAATGGTGAAGGGGCGGCGGTTAAGCCGGATCGTATTCTGGAGGCCGGCAACCCCCATGGTAGAGAGTGGAGATATTCGGATGCGAAAGTGGTGTTGGAGCGTCTTTGCTCTTCACCAAGTCCATCCGTAGCGGCCGCCGCTCGATCTTGTGCGGCCATTGAGGAGGAGTATGGTAGGCTCTCGGACTCGTCCGAAGGGTCTATGGAGACGGTGTCGAGTTGCGACACTGCGGGGAAGAGGCGCTACTTCGGACCGAGGTCAGCGCGAAAGCGGAGTCGATCTGGTGCATCGAGTGGTAGTGGGAGCGAGGCGCCAGAATCGTCGAAGCCGAGAGGGAGAGGTCGCCCACCGACAACCGGCGAGTACGTCGGACTGGCTGCGGCGAAGCAGGCCTTAGTGAAGGCTAGAAGAGAAGAGATAAGGCTCCAGGCTGAGGCCGAACTTGCGGCTTCCGCATCGGAGCTGAGGTCAACGCGTGCATCGTCGGTGTCTTCGATGCAATGGGATGAAGCGGACATCGTGGACACCGGTGAACCGGCTAGTCGCTCGGCCTTGGATGCTCGCAGAGGCATCGAGGCGAGCTTACAGGTGATAGAAGGCGTAGCGAAGAGATCTGGAAATCTCAAAGGAACTTTCGTCTACGCATTGAAGAAAGCGGTCTCGGCGATTAGGGACAACTCGCAGGTTCTCATCCAGAGAACCATTAGTGAGGAGACGAGGGTCCTGAGCGCCGAGAACCAGCAACTGAGGGAGAAGCTAGAAGAGCTCACGCAGAAAGTAGAGAAGCTGCAGAAGTCTTCCGGACCTCCAAACATGGAGGAGTTAGAGGCGAGCATCCTACGTAAGCTGGGAGACAGGGTGAATGCCCGCATTGAGGGGCTCGAGCCGAGGCTCAACCCTGCGCCGTTGCTTCGGCCTCCGCTGGCGGCTGACAAGAAGAGAAGGGAAAAGAAGACTGACCCTCAGCCTGAAAAGGAAATGAAGAAGATTACTAAGGCGAAGAGTAACAAGGAGGATCCAAGGCCGCCGAACCCAGACTCTCTGGAGGAAACCTGGGCCACGGTGGTCAAAAAGAAGAAGAAGAAGAAGGAAAAGTCGCATCCGCAACCGGCACCGGGAAAGGCAACCAAAGCCAAGAAGAGTCCCAAGGCTAAGGCGAAGCCTAAACTCAAGACTCCCCGGTCGTCGGCAATAGTCCTCACCCTCACGGACGTGGGAAAGGAGAAGGCGATGCTGAACTATCAGAAAACCCTGCTCATCGCGAGGTCTAAGATAGATCTGAAGGAGATCACGGGTCTGGAGACCCTCAGAGTCCGCAAGGCGGCAACGGGGGCCACAGTGCTGGAGCTCCCTGGGGCGAACAGCGGCTCCAAAGCCGACGCTCTGGCTGAAAAGCTGGGGACTTTGTTCGGCGAGAAGATGAAGGTGACGCGGCCCGTGAAAACCGTAGATGTGAGGATCTCGGGAATCGACGAGTCGGTCGGCGAGTTGGAATTGCAAGATGCAATAGCCAAGAAAGGAGGATGCCAATTTAATGAAGTAAAGATTGGCCAAAAGAGGGTCGGCAGGTGGGGTCTGTATTCAGTCTGGGTACGGGCTTCTATCGAAGTCGCAAAGAAGCTTGCAGAAGGCAAGCTCCTCGTCGGATGGGTGGTGGCAAAAGTGACTGTGGCAAAACCCCGGGCACTCCGCTGCTACAAATGTTTGGAGAGCGGACACATCGCGGACCGCTGTGTCACAGAATGTGACCGTAGTCGGCTGTGCTACCGATGTAGCCAGCCCGACCACGTCGCCGCGTCCTGCACGGCCGAGCCACATTGCGCAATATGCGCTGCAGCCGGCAAGGACGCGAAGCATAAATTGGGTGGCGCTAAGTGTAAAGCGCCTCCCAAAAGGGCGCGCAAAAAGGACCCCACGAATGGGGCCAAGGCCCCTCCAACAGGGGCTCCTATGGAAACATAGGCAGAAGAAGGCCAAGACGGCGATACGCGCGCGCAAGCTGTGCGACATCTGCCCTCGGCTCGGGGCTGGGCAAAGGCTTAGCTGATACCAGCCCCTTGACCGAACAGAGCAGTGGCAGAAGGGCTCTTGGATGGTTTAGTGGGTAGTGGCCGACTAGCGGTTGACCCCCACACTCCCCCCGCCATTGCACTTGGCCCGGCGGGGGCGTCGGTAAAGACTCGATTCCTCCAAGTAAAAAAAAAAAAAAAAAAAAAAAAAAAAAAAAAAAGGTTAGGTTAGGTTAGGTTAGGTTCCCTTCCACTGCACTTTCCCTTCCACTGCACTTTGAGTATCTCGTGCAGCCCCAGGGCTTGTCGTGCCGGAAGGGCCCGGCCATCTGAGTTAGGGTGGTATCGGCTATGGCAAAGTTTGTTAACTTTGTGATGACCGGTGCGTATCCTGCAGACTCGGTGGTCGCTAACTGGGAGGCGGGCGATACTCTGCAATATTGTATATTGCTCTGTATGGCTTGCTACATCTTCGGCGTTCCTTGCCAACCGCGTTTTCGTGGTGGGTGGGGAAGACGAAGTTTTGTTTATCGCGGTCCTTCAGACCGCGATGCGCAGTGAAGCGCGAGGAAGGGCGTCCTATGGCGCGGGCCCGGGGCGCTTTTCGCCCTGGGTCGGGTGTGCGGGTATATGGCGCGGCGGGCCCTCGATGGCAAATGATACGTCTACGCCGTCAGGGTCGGACCGTTTCACGTCTCCCGTCGGCGCCATGCACACAGCGGCGGCGGGCCGGGAATGGCTCATAGCCTCCGGTTAGGGGTTGTTACCCCCCGTCGTCGCACCGAGAAGTCGGCTTTTACGCCCACAAGTCGGCACAGCCGATGAAGAGGATGGCCTGCTGCGGAACGGGAGCCTGAGCCTGTAACGGGACGGGAGCCTGGGCCTGCGGCGGGACTCGACCCCTGGACATTGCTTCGGGACTGGTCGAGCAGGGAGGAAGGAGCTTGCAGGAATGGTAAGTTTTTGCACATTTATTTATTTTTGTAAATAGTGTTTTTGGAGAGGGTGCTTCTCACCCCTGTATATATTTTTATTTCTTTGTAAATATATTATATATAGTTTAAGGCGGAGATCGGTTCTCTGCCGCTGTTAGCGGTTGCGAACCGAAAGTGGTGCTTCGGCACGGAGGATGGCGGGCTCGTTGTCCGCGAGGTGCGCTGACATAGGCAGCGCACCCCCAATCCTAAGTCTGTGGTGCCTGGCGAGGGGATGAATGGCTGGTGGGAGTCCAGCCCCTAAGGCACCAACTAAAAAACAAAACATGGAGGCAACTACGACAAGTAAAACTACTCCAGGTGGGTCAAATCCCACCCGTCGCTCTGGATCCAGCAATGGTGAAGGGGCGGCGGTTAAGCCGGATCGTATTCTGGAGGCCGGCAACCCCCATGGTAGAGAGTGGAGATTTACTAATGCGAGAGTGATGTTGGAGCGCTTATGCGATTCTCCAAGTCCATCTGTAGCGGCCGCCGCACAATCCTACGCGGCCTTAGAAGAAGAGTTTGGTGGGCTCTCGGACTCGTCCGTGGAGTCCATGGAGACGGTGTCAAGTTGTGACACAGGAGGAAAGAAGCGCTACCGCGGACCGCGGTCGGCGCGGAAGCGAAGTCGGTCTGGTGCTTCCAGTGGGAGTGGAAGTGAGGCGCCAGAACCGTCGAAGCCCAGAGGAAGAGGTCGCCCACCGACAACCGGCGAATACGTCGGATTGGCAGCGGCGAAACAGGCCTTGGTGAAGGCTAAAAGGGAGGAGATGAAGCTTCAGGCGGAAGCGGAGCTCTTAGCCTCAACATCGGAGATGAGATCGACGCGCGCATCATCCGTGTCGTCGATGCAGTGGGACGAGGGAGACATTGCGGGCCTCAGTGGCTCGATGCCCCGTTCTGCTTTGGACGCCAAGAGAGGCATTGAAGCCAGCCTCGGAGTAATTGAGAGCGTGGCAAAGGGGTCCGGAAACCTGAAGGGCACCTTCGTCCGCGCCCTGAAGGATGCGGTCTCGGCGATTAGGGACAACACGATGGTTCTCATTCAGAGAACTGTCTGCGAGGAGACGAGGGTCCTGAGCGCCGAGAACCAGCGCCTAAGAGAGAAGCTAGAAGAGCTTACTAGGAAGGTAGAAAACCTACAGAAGTCTTCTGGATCCCCAAGCATGGAGGAGTTGGAGGCAAGTCTCCTGCGAAAGTTAGGGGACAGGATGAATGCCCGCATCGAGGGATTAGAGCCCCGGCTCAACCCAGCGCCGTTGCTTCGGCCCCCGTTGGCGGCAGACAGAAGGAGAAAAGAAAAGGAGACGGTGGCACCTGCTACTCCGGTGGCGACTGTTGTGGCACCTAAACCTGGAAAGGAAAAGAAAAGTAAGAAGACAAAGGACAAAGAGGATCCAAGGCCGCCAAACCCAGACTCTCTGGAGGAAACCTGGGCCACGGTAGTGAAAAAGAAGGCTAAGAAGAAGGACAAGCCACAAGCGCAGCCGGGGAAGGCTCCCAACGCCAAGAAGAGTCCCAAGGCTAAACCAAAGCCTAAGCTTAGGACTCCCCGGTCGTCGGCGATAGTCCTCACACTCACAGACGTAGGAAAGGAAAAGGCGATGTTGACTTACAGCAAAGCCCTCCTCATCGCAAGATCCAAGATAGATCTTTCGGAGATAACGGGTCTGGAGACCCTCAGAGTCCGCAAGGCGGCAACGGGGGCCACAGTGCTGGAGCTCCCTGGGGCGAACAGCGGCTCCAAAGCCGACGCTCTGGCTGAGAAGCTGGGGACTTTGTTCGGCGAGAAGATGAAGGTGACGCGGCCCGTGAAAACCGTAGATGTGAGGATCTCGGGAATCGACGAGTCGGTCGGCGAGTTGGAATTGCAAGATGCAATAGCCAAGAAAGGAGGATGCCAATTTAATGAAGTAAAGATTGGCCAAAAGAGGGTCGGCAGGTGGGGTCTGTATTCAGTCTGGGTACGGGCTTCTATCGAAGTCGCAAAGAAGCTTGCAGAAGGCAAGCTCCTCGTCGGATGGGTGGTGGCAAAAGTGACTGTGGCAAAACCCCGGGCACTCCGCTGCTACAAGTGCTTAGAGAGCGGACACATCGCGGGCCGCTGTGTCACAGAATGTGACCGTAGTCGGCTGTGCTACCGATGTAGCCAGCCCGACCATGTCGCCGCGTCCTGCACGGCCGAGCCACATTGCGCCATATGCGCTGCAGCCGGCAAGGACGCGAAGCATAAGTTGGGTGGCGCTAAGTGTAAAGCGCCTCCCAAAAGGGCGCGCAAAAAGGACCCCACGAATGGGGCCAAGGCCCCTCCAACAGGGGCTCCTATGGAAACATAGGCAGAAGAAGGCCAAGACGGCGATACGCGCGCGCAAGCTGTGCGACATCTGCCCTCGGCTCGGGGCTGGGCAAAGGCTTAGCTGATACCAGCCCCTTGACCGAACAGAGCAGTGGCAGAAGGGCTCTTGGATGGTTTAGTGGGTAGTGGCCATTCGGGTCGACCCCCACACTCCCCCCGCCATTGCACTTGGCCCGGCGGGGGCGTCGGTAAAGACTCGATTCCTCCAAGTAAAAAAAAAAAAAAAAAAAAAAAAAAAGGTTAGGTTAGGTTAGGTTAGGTTAGGTTAGGTTAGGTTAGGTTAGGTTAGGTTAGGTTAGGTTAGGTTCCCCCCCCACTGCACTTTGAGTATCTCGTGCAGCCCCAGGGCTTGTCGTTGCCGGGGGGGCCCGGCCATCTGAGTTAGGGTGGTATCGGCTATGGCAAAGTTTGTTAACTTTGTGATGACCGGTGCGTATCCTGCAGACTCGGTGGTCGCTAACTGGGAGGCGGGCGATACTCTGCAATATTGTATATTGCTCTGTATGGCTTGCTACATCTTCGGCGTTCCTTGCCAACCGCGTTTTTCGTGGTGGGTGGGGAAGACGAAGTTTTGTTTATCGCGGTCCTTCAGACCGCGATGCGCAGTGAAGCGCGAGGAAGGGCGTCCTATGGCGCGGGCCCGGGGCGCTTTTCGCCCTGGGTCGGGTGTGCGAAGATATGGCGCGGCGGGCCCTCGACGGCAAATGATACGTCTACGCCGTCAGGGTCGGACCGTTTCACGTCTCCCGTCTGCGCCATGCACACAGCGGCGGCGGGCCGGGAATGGCTTGTAGCCTCCGGTTAGGGGTTGTTACCCCCCGTCGCCGCACCGAGAAGTCGGCTTTTACGCCCACAAGTCGGCACAGCCGATGAAGAGGATGGCCTGCTGCGGAACGGGAGCCTGTGCCTGTTATGGGACGGGAGCCTGGGCCTGCGGCGGGACTCGACCCCTGGACATTGCTTCGGGACCGGTCGAGCAGGGAGGAAGGAGCTTGCAGGAATGGTAAGTTTTTGCACATTTATTTTTGTATATTGTGTTTTTTGGAGTGGGTGCTTCTCACCCCTGTATATATTTTTATTTCTCTGTAAATATTTTATATAGTTTAAGGCGGAGATCGGTTCTCTGCCGCTGTTAGGCGGTTGCGAACCGAAAGTGGTGCTTCGGCACGGAGGATGGCGGGCTCGTTGTCCGCGAGGTGCGCTGACATAGGCAGCGCACCCCCAATCCTAAGTCTGTGGTGCCTGGCGAGGGGATGAATGGCTGGTGGGAGTCCAGCCCCTAAGGCACCAAACAAAAATCAAATATGGAGGTACCTACGAAGTATAAAACTACTCCAGGTGGGTCAAATCCCACCCGCCGTACTGGATCCAGCAATGGTGAAGGTGCCGCGGTTGAGCCGGAACGTATTCTGGAGGCCGGCAACCCCCATAGTAGTAGAGGAAGGAAGGTGATGGATGCAAGAGTGGTGTTGGAGCGTTTATGCGCTTCACCAAGTCCCTCTGTCGCGGCCGCCGCTCGATCTTATGCGGCCATAGAGGAGGAGTTTGAAGGGCTCTCGGACTCGTCCGAAGGGTCCATGGAGACGGTGTCGAGTTGTGACACCAGAGGAGTTAAGCGCTACCGCGGACCGCGGTCGGCGCGGAAGCGAAGTCGGTCTGGTGCTTCCAGTGGGAGTGGAAGTGAGGCGCCAGAATCGTCGAAGCCGAGAGGGAGAGGTCGCCCACCGACAACCGGCGAGTACGTCGGACTGGCTGCGGCGAAGCAGGCCTTAGTGAAGGCCAGAAGAGAGGAGATAAGGCTCCAGGCTGAGGTCGATCTTGCGGCATCCGCATCGGAGCTGAGATCTACGCGTGCATCGTCAGTGTCTTCGATGCAATGGGACGAGGCGGACATCGTGGACACTGGTGATCCGGCTGGTCGCTCGGCTTTGGATGCTCGCAGGGGCATTGAGGCCAGCTTGCAGGTGATTGAAGGCGTGGCGAAGAGATCCGGCAATTTGAAAGGAACCTTCGTCTATGCACTGAAGAAAGCGGTCTCGGCGATTAGGGACAACTCGCAGGTTCTCATCCAGAGAACCATTAGTGAGGAGACGAGGGTCCTGAGCGCCGAGAACCAGCAACTGAGAGAGAGGTTAGAGGAGCTCACGAAGAAGGTGGATGAGCTGCAGAAGTCTTCGGGGCTCCCAAACATGCAAGAGTTGGAGGCGAGCCTCTTGCTCAAACTTGGAGATAGGATTAATGCCCGCATAGAAGGGCTGGAGCCTCGGCTTAATCCTGCGCCGCTTCTGAGGCCTCCCTTGGCAGCGGACAAGGCGAAGAAAGGAAAGGAGAGGGCGGTAAGAAACCCACCTGTCCTACCGGCGGTTGTCACCCCCGTAGCTCCCGTGGTGACTGCCGTCGATTCTAGACCTGAAAAGGTCACAAGGCGAGGAAAGGAGAAGAAGACGGACGGACCTTCTCGGCCACTCAACCCGGATACTCTGGAGGAGAACTGGGTCACGGTGGCAAAGAAGACAAAGAAGAAGGAGGATAGGACGCAGCCAAGAACGGGGCCGGCTCCAAAGCCGAAGAAGAGTCCCCAGGCTAAGTCGAAGCCGAAGCCGAAGCTTAGGATGCCTCGGTCGTCGGCCGTTGTGATCACCCTCACCGATGAGGGCAAGGAGAAGATGACCTACAGCAAGGTTCTGATGATCGCGAGGGCGAAGATCAACCTGAAGGAGGTGGCGGACATTGATGCCATCAAGTTCCGCAAGGCGGCAACGGGGGCCGCTGTCTTAGAGCTCCCTGGAGCAAGCAGTGGTCCCAAGGCCGACGCCCTAGCTGAGAAGCTTAGGTCGGTCATCGGCGAGAATTGCATACGGGTGACGCGGCCAAAGAAGACCGCTGACATCCGCATCTCCGGCATTGACGAGTCGGTTGGCGAGTGCGAGCTCATGGCCGCAATCGCAGAAAAAGGAGAGTGCCGCCCGAATGAAGTTCGGGTCAGCAAGAAGAGGGAAGAACGATCGGGCCTGTTCTCATACTGGGCTCGGGTCCCTATCGAGGCGGCCAAGAAGCTGGCCACAGGAAGGTTCCTCGTCGGATGGGTGGTGGCGCGAGTGATGGTGGGTAAACCCCGCGGCCTCCGCTGCTACAAATGCCTGGAGAGCGGCCATGTTGCGAGCCGCTGCGTCACAGAGTGTGACCGAAGTCGGCTGTGCTACCGATGTAGCCAGCCGGATCATGTCGCCGCGTCGTGCACGGCTGAGCCACATTGCGCTATATGCGCGGCAGCCGGAAAGGATGCGAAGCACAAGTTGGGCGGTGCGAAGTGCAGAGCTCCACCCAAAAGGGCACGGAGAATGGACCCCAAGAAAGGGGCCAAGGCCCCTCCAACAGGGGCCCCTATGGAAACATAGGCAGGAGAGAGCCAAGAAGGCGAGACGCGCGAAAGCTGCGTGACGGCTGCCCTCGGCACGGGGCTGGGTTTTAAGGCCTAGCTGATACCAGCCCCTTGTCCGAACAGTGCAGTGACGAATGGGCTCTTGGATGGTTTAGTGGGTAGTGGCCGACTCGCGGTTGACCCCCACACTCCCCCCGCCATTGCACTTGGCCCGGCGGGGGCGTCGGTAAAGACTCGATTCCTCCAAGTAAAAAAAAAAAAAAAAAAAAAAGGTTAGGTTCCGGAGTCGAGAGGACTGTAACGCCACTGCCCGTGACAGAAGGAGAAGTTCGCGGCTCACGGGTCCAGTCGATGGCTTCGAGGCTGTCTGATTCGGACTCGGACTCTATGTGCAGCGTATCATCCGCTGCATCGAGTAGTCAGGCTCGTTCGAAGGCGTCCTCGCCCGTTTCGGGGCCTGGCCGTTTTTGGCGTGAACGAAGCCGCAAGCGAAAGAAGGAGATGGACGAGGAGGGTAGTTCTACGGACACCCCGACCTCAGTCCAAAGAAAAGGGAGAGGTCGCCCACCAACAACGGGCGACTATATCGGCTTGGCTGCAGCCAAAAAAGAGCTGGCGAAAGCGCAACGGGAGGAGATGCAAGCTAGGGCGGAGGCCGAGCTTATGGCATCAATAACTGAAGCGAGACTGACGAGGAGTACAACACCAGCCTCCTTGGAGTGGGACAGCGCGGACATGATGGAGACCCAAGACTCCGGCCCACGCTCTGCACTTGAGATGCAGAAGTCAATAGATGTCAGCCTAGGCATAATAGAAGACGTGGCGAAACGTTCCTCGAGCCTTAAGGGGACATTTGTTCGCGCCCTGAAAGACGCCGTCGCCACAGTTCGGGAGAGTACCGGAGTGCTGGTGAGACGCACCATATCGGACGAGACTAAGGCTCTAAGAGCTGAAAATGAGCGTCTTCGCAAGGAGTTGGAAGAGCTGAGCAAAAAGGTGGAGGGGATACAGAAGGCCCCACAGCTGCCAGGCAGTTTAGAGGAGTTCGAGGCTGGTCTCATGCGTAAGCTGGGGGACAAGATCAATGCTCGAATTGAGGGGCTTGAACCCCGACTTAATCCTGCGCCACGGATCAGGCCCCCCTTATCGGCGGATAAGAAGAAAGGAGGAGAGAGAATAGAGGAAAGTTTACCTATTCCTATGGCAGTTTCGGCTCCGACAACAGTTCCCGGTCCTGAAACAGGGAAGAAGAAGAAGTCGAAGAAGAAGAAGGCAAAGGCGTCGGAAAAAGTTGAGAACACGGGAGAATCGGTACCCACCGCCCCCGCGCACTCGTCCGTTCCCGTTGCCAAGTCTCAAAGTCGGGCCCTATCCCGCCCGCCCAATCCAGATTCGCTAGAAGAGAACTGGGTCACGGTGGTTAGGAAGGGACGCCCGCTCCGAGAGACGGAAGCCCGTAGCGCTCTGCCGAATACATCTTCGGCAAAACAGGTGAATAAACAGTCGCAGCCGAGAAAGGCACAAACACCAATTCCGGCACGGGCTATACCGAAGCTGAAGACGCCAAGAACTTCAGCGGTGGTGGTTACGGTCACTGAAGAGGCCTCCAAAAAGGGGCTAACCTACAGTGACGTTATAAGAACGGCGAAGACCAAGCTGGATTTAAAAGAAATTACAGGCTTTGAGGCGATTCGTTTTCGCAAAGCTGTAACGGGAGCGACAATCCTTCAACTCCCTGGGGCAAATAGTGGGCCGAAGGCCGATGCCCTAGCAGAAAAGCTGAAGGAAGTCTTTAAGGAAGATGGCATCAAAGTGTCCCGGCCGGTAAAGACCGTGGACATCAAAATCACAGGCCTCGATGACTCAGTAACACCAGAAGAGGTGATCGAGGCCATTGCCAAGAAAGGAGAGTGTCCTGCAGCCCAAGTAAAAGCAGGACAGCTACGAGAGGATAGGTCAGGGCTCTGCACAATCTGGGCCCATGTACCGATAACGGCGGCTAAGAAGCTAATGGTGGGAAGGTTCTTGGTTGGTTGGGTGGTGGCGAAAGTGGCGATAGCCAAAGCTCGAGTGCTTCGCTGCTTCAAGTGCTTGCAAGAAGGCCACGTAGCAAGTCGATGCGATGCCGAGAGCGATCGTAGAGGGACGTGCTATCGTTGCGGCCAGTCTGGACATGTCGCGGCCTCTTGTTCGGCCAAACCGCACTGCCTTGTCTGTGCGTCAGCGAACAAGGACGCCAATCATCAGGTGGGTAGTGTTAAATGCTCGGCCCCCGCTAAGAAGATGAAGAGAAGAGTCCCGAACATCAGGGATGACACCCAACCGAGCGGGGAGGCCATGGAGACAAGCGAGGCCGTCAACAATTAGTTCGGCTCTTAGGATATTACAGGCGAACATAAATCACTGCGTCAGAGCCCAAGATCTTTTAGCTCAGAGTCTGGCGCAGTGGTCTATCAACATAGGAGTCGTCTGCGAACCGTACAGGGTTCTAGATAGGGAAGATTGGGTCGGCAGCAACGATGGCACAGTAGCTATCGTCGTGAGAAACACCAGCGACCTGCCCCCAATCGGTCCCTCGAAGAAGAAAGACGGATGTGTCGCCCTTAAAGTAGGTAGAATCGTGGTCGTGGCGTCCTACTTTTCGCCAAATCGTTCAGTGGCAGAGTTCGAGGTACACTTGGCGGAAGTTGGTGCCCTCATTCGGAGTAGCAGACCGTGCAATATTATCGTCGCGGGGGACTTCAACGCAAAGTCAACGGCTTGGGGTTCTCCGTCCACTGATGCGCGAGGAGAAATTGTCATGGAGTGGGCAGCGGAACATGACCTGGTACTACTGAATAGTGGAACGGTGCAGACATGTGTGAGAATGCAGGGTGGCTCGATAATAGATTTGTCTTTCGCGAGCCTCTCTATTGTTCGACGCATTCAAGACTGGAGGGTGTTGGCGGGGGAGGAGACCCTGTCTGATCATCGGTACATCCGATTCAGTGTTTCCACCCCGTCGGCTCCCCTTAGACAACGCTCGTCTTTAATTGAAATCAGCCCAAAATGGGCTATCAAAGCCCTGAATAGGGATGACTTGGAGTTGGCTGCCTTGATTTCTAGCTGGTGTCCCATGCCAGACGAAGAACATCCGGAAGAGGGAGCTGAATGGTTCGGTCAGGAGTTGGCACATATTTCGGACTCAGCTATGCCTCGGGTCAGATTTCAACCCGGTAAAGACCAGGTATACTGGTGGTCGGCTGAAATCGCGCGTTTGCGAAGTGAGTGTGTGAAAAAACGTCGACACTACACTCGTTTTAGAAGAAGGCGTCGAGGCAACGGAAACTCGGCTGAAGAGGCTCAAATATACGCGGCGTATCAAGAGGCCAAGAATGTGCTGCGCCTGAGAATTGCAGAGTCGAAGCAAAGGGCGTGGGAGGAGCTACTCGATTCGCTCGAACAAGATCCCTGGGGACGTCCTTATAAACTTGTTATGAACAGGTTGCGTCCCTGGGCACCTCCTATCACCAGCGGAATGGAACCGTCACTTTTGAGAACAGTTGTGGCGGCCTTATTTCCATCTAGCAGCCCAAACGAAGAACAATATCGAGTGGAACATCATTCTTCGGATTTGACTATTCCAGACGTGACGGAGGCGGAGCTAGAAGCAGCCGTTCAGAAAATGCAGTGCAAAAGAACTGCTCCGGGACCCGATGGCCTCCATGGAAAGGCCTGGGCCCTTGCATTGCAATTCGGCCTAAAAGAGCGCTTCCGCAGACTACTGACATCTTGTCTACGGAATACTTGCTTCCCTGAAGCTTGGAAAAAGGGGAAATTGGTTCTCTTGCGGAAACCGGGAAAGCCAGTGGAGTCGCCTTCTGCATATAGGCCAATTGTCTTACTTAACGAGGCGGGCAAGCTGTTCGAACGCGTTGTCGCTAGTAGGGTGGTACGACATTTAACAACAGTCGGGCCGGATCTGTCGGACAATCAGTTTGGTTTCCGGCAGAGACGGTCAACAGTCGACGCAATTGCTCGTCTCAGGGACATCTCGGAGGAGACAACGTCACAGGGTGGAGTTGTATTGGCGGTGTCACTAGATATTAAGAATGCGTTCAACACTCTGCCCTGGAACGCCATTATGAAAGGGCTTGAACAACACCAAGTGCCCTTTTACTTGACGACGACGATTGCATCCTATCTTCAAAACAGGACTATAGTCTACCCTTCAAGAGACGGATGGCAAGAACACACCGTGGAAAAGGGGGTTCCTCAGGGGTCGGTTCTAGGGCCACTTCTTTGGAACCTCGGATATGACGTCGTACTGAGAGGTGCGTTGTTGCATGGAGTGAGCGTTATTTGTTACGCGGATGATACGCTGGTGGTGACGAAGGGTCGCGATTACCGTGACGTGTTGGTGAAGGCTACGGCCGGTGTGGCCCAAGTTGTGGCCAAAATAAGAAGATTAGGCCTTGAAGTGGCCTTGGAGAAGTCCGAAGCCATCATGTTTCACGGCTCGAGGAGAGCCCCACCATCTGGCTCTCAAATTGTGGTCGGAGGAGTTTCTATCGGGGTCGGGAATAGGATCAAGTATCTGGGCCTTATCTTGGACTCTCGGTGGAGCTTCAAAGCACATTTTTCGGCTCTATCTTCGAAGCTGACTATGACTGCTGCGGCGCTCAGCAGACTTATGCCCAACGTCGGAGGACCTAAGTCTAGCAGTCGCAAGTTGTTTGCTGGCGTTGTAAGGTCTCAGGCCCTATATGGTTGTCCAATATGGTCAGGGGACCTCTGCAATCTCAATAGAGCAGTACTTCGGAGGTCACAGCGCATTGTCGGTATTGGTGTCGCGCGGGCCTATAGAACAGCGTCACTAGACGCGGTGTGTCTTTTAGCGAATACACCACCGTGGCATATTGAGGCGGCTGCTCTGGCGGACATCTACTGGAAGAGGGATCGTTCCAGAAAATCGGGACACGAGCCGACCTATGAAGAGATGGAATCGTGGCGCATAGAAGGCCGTGAGGCCATACTAAACAGATGGCGCGAAGATCTCGCTGGCGCTCGCTATGGAAGATGGACATTAGATGCTATTATGCCAGTGTTCAAAGAATGGACTGAAAGGCGGTGGGGGACTCTGTCTTACCATCTGACGCAAGGGCTCACCGGGCACGGATGCTTCGGCTCCTATCTCCACAAGATTGCCCGCAGAGAGCCCACCCCCACCTGTCATCACTGCGGATGTGCCAACGACACACCACAGCACACCCTATTCGACTGCCCGGCGTGGAATGACCATAGGGATACCATGCTGCGGCTTACCGGACTTGACAATCACGGAAGTGGCGCCCTCAATTTGTCCCTATTCGTCAGGAGTATGCTCTCTGATGAAGCGAAATGGCAGGCTATCCAGGTATTCTGTCAGTTTGTTTTAGGTTCAAAAGAAGAGGCAGAGCGGGCTCGGGAAATAGATCCTGGGGCCCCTCAGATAAGAAAAAGAAGAACGGGCAGGCGCAGGCGCGACTTCGTGCGTGCTTCGTAAGTTTGTGTTCCTTATTGTAAATAGTTTGATTAAATTGTACATATCTCATTTGTACATTTTTGTAAATATATTCGTAGTAAGTAGGTCAAGAAGGTGAGCTGCGCGCTATGCGCTGCGGCAAAGCACTTGGCAAAAAGGGGGTCTGGACAAGGTTTCAACTGATCGCCAACCCCTTGCCAAACAGTGCGTTGATGGGCTCTTGGATGGTTTAGTGGGTAGTGGCCGACTCGCGGTTGACCCCCACACTCCCCCCGCCATTGCACTGCCCGGCGGGGGGGTCGGTAAAGACTCGATTCCTCCAAGTAAAAAAAAAAAAAAAAAAAAAAAAAAAAAAAAAAAGGTTCCGGAGTCGACCCCCCCACTGCACTTTGAGTATCTCGTGCAGCCCCAGGGCTTGTCGTTGCCGGGGGGCCCGGCCATCTGAGTTAGGGTGGTATCGGCTATGGCAAAGTTTGTTAACTTTGTGATGACCGGTGCGTATCCTGCATACTCGGTGGTCGCTAACTGGGAGGCGGGCGATACTCTGCAATATTGTATATTGCTCTGTATGGCTTGCTACATCTTCGGCGTTCCTTGCCAACCGCGTTTTTCGTGGTGGGTGGGGAAGACGAAGTTTGTTGTTATCGCGGTCCTTCAGACCGCGATGCGCAGTGAAGCGCGAGGAAGGGCGTCCTATGGCGCGGGCCCGGGGCGCTTTTCGCCCTGGGTCGGGTGTGCGATGATATGGCGCGGCGGGCCCTCGACGGCAAATGATACGTCTACGCTGTCAGGGTCGGACCGTTTTCACGTCTCCCGTCGGCGCCAT